>VZRL01001434.1:1616-38639 GCA_013397895.1 Origma solitaria | reverse complement strand
AAAAAAAAAGAGGGTCCCATCCTGGGCTCCATCACAAAATGCCTCCAAGTCTAAGCACGGAAACCACAGCAGAAGTGAGTTATAATTCCAAGTGCGCCTGCAATTCCAAGAAAACCTCATCCAGCAGTTCCAGAGCAAAGCAATTCAGGACCCCAAACCCTGAAGTGCCTGCGCTCTGCCTATTAGCCCCGATCAAATACTATTTTCTGAATAATACATTTAATGAGTCATGATGTTTGTCAAACACATGATTAAACAAAGAATTCCTGGCATTCGCGGGCTAGCTGAGCATGCCATGAATAATGCATCCACTCACCAATATAGCTGGATATGAATAATTGTATCCAATATCTGGCCAGCTCGGATATTTATTATGAATACAATTTATTTATTGCATATTACATGTATTATTGAAATGGAGGCCTGTTTCAGTTTCCCCTGCAGTATTTCTCCACCTCGGCCTGGTTTTCCACCACTGGGCATGGCTGAGGTTGGAGTTCAGGAGGGAATGGGGGGCCAGGGTGGGATTTTTGGCAGGGAATGTGCCCCCAAGCCCACCCACCTGTGCTTTGCAGGGCTCTGGACCTGCTTTCCCCCAGGCTGGTGGGTGGATTCATCCCTGCTAAGCCTCGGGCTGCGCTCAGGGATATTTAATTCACTGAATGGATGAGACCTTTCGAGATCCTCCCACGGAAATCCCAAATATCTGCTGGGTTTTGGGTGGGCTGACTCATTAACAAATTCCTGCTCGCCGGTGCAATTAGCAGGGCTGCCTTCACCCCTCCTTCACCCTGGGGTCTGTCACCTCGGCCAGTTTGGACAAGGGATGAGGGAGAATCGGGGCAAGAGGTGGGATTTGGGGGGTTTGGGCAGGAGGGGATCCCTCACCCAGCTCTCCAGGGTGTCCCCACTCTCTCACAAACGCCACCTGTCCCTTCCAAAAAAGCCACAGGCCCCGGCAGAGTGCCCCACGCCACCCATCCATGCTGGACACGTCCCACCAGGTGGGCAGGGAAGATTTTTGGGTGCTTTTCCAGCTTCCCTGCCGCATCCCCAGGCTGCAGGGAGGCGAAGGCTGGCGGCGGCTTTGATCTCCGCCTTTATTTCCACATTAAAGAGACTCTGGAATTGAGTTCCCTGCCCTTCCAGGGAGGCTCCCAGGGAATGGTCACCGCCCAGACCGAGGGGGGCATCACTGATGCTCTTTCAAGCAGCACCAGCTGCCTGGCAGGAGCCTCTCCTGATCAGCACAGGGAAAACCAGCGTCCCCCTGGCTCTGAAATTGGCTTTTTCTGATGGAGAAATTCGGAGGAGAAGGTGGATGGGTGAAGGAGAGCACCCGAGGCAGGACAATGCGTGGAAGTGTTTCCTGCGGGAAGAGTGGAAGGATGTCTCATGGAAGAGAAACAGCTCAGGCTACACCAGAACGCTGCCAGATGGTCAGTTTGGATGGATTTTGGGAAGGAATTGTTCCCTGTGAGGGTGGGGAGGCCCAGAGCTGCCCAGAGCGGCTGTGACTGCTCAGGATTTCTGTGGGGAGAAGGCAAATCCAGCTCTGAACATTTCCATTCATCCCCCACCCCACAGCTCTGCTGCCTCCGGGATCACAGCCCTTCCCGAGGGAGGAACAGCTCCCAGGGCCCTGAAAATTGAGTCCTTTTGGGGGGTCGAGCCCTTCTGCTCCCTGCCGCCTTCCAGCAACAACTCAGCCCCACAAATGGATTTCCACGCTCGAGGAGGCTGCGAACTTCAAAGCCTGGAGTGCACAAATCCCCACCACCAACAACAACAAACTGGAGCTTTCCCAGCCCCGCCAGCCTGCAGCGCTTCCAGCGTGACTAATGTTCTCCAAGCGAAATAATAACCCACGGTGCTGAATTTGCCACCTCCCTGCACACCGCACACAACAGGTGGGCTCTGCCGCTCCGTGGCACAGGGAAAATCACCGACTCCTGCAAATGAGCAGGGTGGGATTCCAGCCACGGAGCCGAGCCCTCCGAGAGGGATGAAAAATCCTCCTCTGTTTTACAGCGGATCTTAGAGCAAATCCTGCAGAGCAGGCTGCTCGCAATTCCTGCCCTCATCCAGCCGGGACAGAGGCCAAGGAATGGAAATTTTGGCAGTGCCAGGTGTCTGCTCCCTGCAGAGCATCGTTCTGAGCTCTCCCGTGCTGCCCCTGCCCAGCCCAGGCTCACACAACAGCTCCCATCTCCCTGGGAGATGCTGAATGCACAGACTGAGCCAATAAAATAAAATAATAAAGACCTACACACTTTGTGTAGTTGGACAATAATAATAATAAAATAACAAAATAATAAAAAANATAACAATAACAATAATAATAATAATAATAATTATTATTATTATTATTATTATTCATGGATGCCTCCAGCTTTCGCGCAAAAATCTCAGCTTTGAAAGGGCACCAGAACTACTTCCCTGAGGAGATTCTCCCAAGCAAGACACGACCACAAATCCTCGACACGTGCCCGTGAGAGTTGGGCACGAAGAGGTTAAACCCAAACCACAGCAGCTCTGCAGGCAGGAGGCAGCCAGAGAGTTCTGAAGGGAATGATGCAGCAGGAACAGCCTCCTCACTTATCCCAGTGCCTCTAAATCCTGCTGTGGGGTGATGGATACGTGCAGGACACACAAAACCAAAAAAAAATGGGGCTAACTCTGCCCTGCTGTGCTGTGAGCAGCTCCAGGACCCTCCCGTGGGGCTGGGCCTGTGGGAATTGTCCCTGGGACGGGGAGGGGAAGGGTCCCGTGTCCCCCGGCCCTACCGCAGGGTCTTGCGGATCATGTCCTCGTCGGTGATGCCGTAGTAGGTGAGGGTCTCGTTCCAGGTGGGGTTCAGCGTGTTGCGCAGTGTTTTGGTTCTCAGCTTGTTCGCCTGGAAAAGCAAAGAGGCTTGGGGTCAGTGGGGTCAGCCCCCGAGGCCTTTTGGAGGGGAAGGGACAATGGGTGCTGTGACCCGGCAGGTCCTCGATGGGGTGGCCCAAAATCCACCCCAAATCCAGCAAAACCAGAGGGGCAGGACTCAGCTCATCTCCAGAGCAGCCCAACCCCTGGAAACCACCAGCAAAATTGGAATCTCGGCAGGGCACACACGGGGATTTCATTTGAGCACCAGGAGAGCACCAGGACGGGAAAAAAATCCTTTTTGGATTCCATAAAAACCACCGATTTGCTGTTGAGGCTGTTTGTTCGCACTCCGGTTCCCGGCACAGCTCTTGATCCTGCCTGGCTCCAAACAACTTCCCTGACAGGAGTTCTGTCAGCGGCAGCAGGACAGGGACAGCAGGCTCTGTGTCCCCTGCACGGATGGGACATCCTGGCCCAGGGGACACTGATCTCCCGAGACAGAGAGCAGGAAAAAGGGGCTGAGGCTGCAGACTGAGCTTCTCCAGCAGCTCCCAGCCTGGCAGAGCAGCAATTTCCCCTCTAATTAGGTGTCAGACTACTCAATCCCTGCCTCAGCTGCTGCTGGGCGTAGGAAACCCTCAGCACATCAACAGCTCAGAGCTGTCTGGTGGATTTTATGGGAAGCTGTGGCGTTGCCCACCTTGGGCTCGGCAGCTCTGAGGGGACAAGGACAGCAGGGAAAGGACCCCGATGGCACCTGTGGGTACCACATGTGGGGCAGGGGGTGGGAAGGAAAGTGGGTTTAGCCACACGATGAGCACCAGCCAGCAGCTGAAGCTGCCCTGGGAAAGGGCAGGAGGGAGAGGAGAGGAGCTGAGCTCTGGGAGAGCGTTTCCTCCCATCTGGAATGGCTCAGGAGGCAGCAGCCAGCTCTGCACGGGGAGCGAGTCCTGCCCTGCTCCCCACAGGTGCCTGAGAGCCCAAATCTGGGACAGGAGCACCCCAGGGACTCGGGGACCGTCCTGCTGCTGAACAGCTGTGCAGGAACAACCAGCCCAGCACAAATCCGCGATTCCCAGAGCCGCTCCCCTCTCCCGGGGCAGAGCTGTTTGGAAATGAAGCAATCCAGGGGGGAAGCAGAGGGTCCCCCCTTGGCTGTGGATCTGCAGCCCTTTGTCCCCTCCTGCATCTCCACTCACCTCCAGCAGAAACGCTCCTCAATGGATTTGCAAACCGTGGAAATGAGTGATAATTTCACTGAGGGAAGCGCTCCCGGCACTGTTTCCACAGGAAACTCGGGATGTGGTTAAAAACTCCCTCTGCCGCCCTGAACGTTAGGGATTAATCCAACGGAGCTGCAACAAGTAAGTACAGCTCCCCTCCCCTAAAAAAGGTCTTTCCTTTCGTGTGGAATAAGAGTGCAATTAATATTCTTAACGCATACATTGAGCATTTAAATTCCACATCCCCGTCACTTACGCCGCGCTCTCACCACACATCAATATCTTTAATTACTGTTCTCTCCAGCAAGCGCTGAACCTAAGGAGATGGAAATATTTCCCTTATGATTTATCCTCTGTTTTATTATGATCTGAGGGGTTTTAAATGCAAAAAGGAAAAGGGCAGAAAAAAAATAGAAAAAATGAAAATTAGAAGGGTCTGATTCGTTTAGAGCCGAGATTGTTTCACTCGGTGCTTCCCTGGAGCACAGCATTCCCGAGGTGAGGAATCAGGGCTGGCACCTGGCTCCCAGCCAGCAGTTTCCCAAAAAGGCATTTTCTATCCCTGAAAGGATGGATTCAGCCCCAATTCTTACCTCTGAGCACCTTTTAATCAAGAAATTCATGGTGTGGCTGCAGCAGCACACAGCCCCTGGGTGAGGAGCTGCTGATTTCCAAGGAAAAATTGCAGTTCCAGAAGGAGAAGAAGTAAAAAGAAGTCTCACCTTACTGGCTCCGGGAAGCAAGTGCAACTTGACATAAGGATCGGCCAAACCATTGTGGTCCATCGGCTTCAGGCCCTGGGGAGGGAACACAAAAAGAGGGATCAGGAACAGTGGGATGCCTGTTTTTCTGGGATATCGCCGCTCCATGGAGTGATTGTGGCTCCCCCAGGACTGGGGAGTGTGGATTTTGCAGGATCCAGGCTCAGAATTCCAGAGGATCCCGGGAGGGGCTGTGGGAAGCTCCTCACCCCTCCCTTCCACCCTCACCGCGATAAATTTGGGGGTGAAGCGAATCAGCGCAGTGATTTCCCAGGCTGGAAATTACAGGGTTCTGTCATTTAATAATTGCTGCTGAGCAAACACACACCTCTGCTGTTGTGGTGCCACTTCCAAGCGCTCCCTACTCCAAATTACTGAGGAGGAACAGCTCCAGGCCAGTGGGAGGCTTGTGCCAGCCTGGTGTTCCACAGAAATCTGGGGTCGCAGGAGCACAATCCCAAGGATTTTCTGTAAGACCCTCACAGCTCTTAAAGGATGGGTGGATCCGGTTTGTTGTGGCGATGTTTGTGTGCTGTCCCTTGGGCAGAGGGAGGACACGAGCTGTGCCTCTGCTCCTCTGAAAATCACCCAAAAATCACCCAGGGGTGAGGCACAAACCCAGTCTGAAGCCATTCCTGCACGGAAAAAAACTCCACAGGGCAGGGAAGTGAGTCAGGAGCGTGAAAAATGGAGCCTGACTTCCACCAGTCCTAAGCAGAAACGAGAATGGCTCCATGGTGGCAGTCCTTGGATTATTTCCAGGCCGGCTGTGGGATCCCTGCAGGAATTACTGCCGGGCTGGCTGAAGGCAATGCTGTGCCTGGATCAGAGCTCTCTGCGGAGGTACCCATGCAATCCTGGCTCCAGGAGGGTTCTCACACCCTTTTTGTGATGAGCAGAGCGCTCAGAGCTTGGATAATGAGCGTGTGCAGCTGCCAGGGATCCAACCCGCAGGGAAGAATCTGTGTGGAGTGCTGGTGGGATGGCTGCGTGCAGGAGGAACGGAATCGTGCGGGATTTGGGCAAATCCAGGAAGGAGGAGCTGGGGAAATCACTTCCATTCTTCATAGGTGTGGAATAACTCACCCAGCCTGACCCACAGCACCGCAGGAGCCTCTCTGAGCCGGGCCAGGATGCTCCTGACCTTGGCAGTGTCTCTGATTTGGACACAACCGTGCTGCCCTGGGGCCAGCGAGGCCAAACGGTGCCCAGCAAAGAGGATTTTGCCTCTAACGCAGAGCCAAAAGGATAAAAATATCAGCAGCAGATGGAGGTGAAAGAGCTGTGCTTTAAGTGAGGCCTCTCAGGTGATGTCCCTGCTCCAGGAGAGGCTGAGGACGGGACTGGGGTGTCCCCACATTCCTCGGGGATTGGCCTGCACGATCCACTCATGGGCAGAGGTGCCCGAGCTGCCCAGGCTGTGCAGCAAATGGAATCAGAACCAAGCAGGCAGAATCCCAGGAAAATGGATGGAAAATGACAGGCAGCTCTGTAATTCACCCATCAATTCAGCTCAATTAAATTACCTTCTGAGGAGGCTATTAAAGGCTTTTTTAATAGATGTGCTATGGAAGATGGAGTGACAGGAGCCTGGAGAATGGCTCCTGGTGTCACGTCTCCCTCCCTGCCGTGTCACTCGATACGTGTTTGGCACAAACAGCTGAATTTAACAGTGCTCTGCTCTGCAAAGCTGCTCCTCTGGGAGATCCTCCCTCCCGCAGGGAGGACCCACATTGCTTCCTGGACCACCAGCCTGGAGCTTCTCCAGGAGGGGTGAGAGGCACAGAGGGACAGGGCACAGAGGCAAAATGCCTTCTCAGATTCAACTGGGGCACCTCCAACTTCCCCTGCTGCCACACTGATTTATGGAGCTGAGATGAAGTTTCATCTTTTCCCTTCCTCTACCCAACCCCAAAACCTCTGCCGCAATCCTACAGAGACCTCCAGCTCCCTGCATCCCCGGCTCTGCCAGCTGCTCCCCGTGCCAGTGACATTTAGCTAATCAATAGGATTTAATTACAAGTTGGGCTAATCGGGCTGCCGATTAATGCCACGCTGGAGGCGCTCGGGAATCACGGGAGATGGATTCATTCCCATCCTTCACCCCACAACGAGCTGCCTGCCCAAAAATACAGCCTGGAACAATCCCCAGGCCCGTTCTGAAAGGGGACAAACTGCGTTTTCCACCCTGCCAGCCCAGAGGAGGCAGACAGCTGGAGGAATTTCCCTGCAGTGATAAATATTTATGAGTCAATCCATAAGTAATGCTCAGTGCAGACCTCCAGCGCTCGCTTAGGGTGGAAGGGAGGGAGGGAGCAGCCGAATGCTCAGCGGGGTGGAAACTCCGGGGTGTTTTCTGGCCAGAGGTGCAGGGGGAGCAGCCCAAGGAGGCTCCTGCTGACAGTGGCTGTGTGGCATGGCCTGCCTGGGGCTGGGAGATCTTTCAGCAGTGCCTTACAGCCCCTTAGGCTGGTCCCAGTACCTTTATCCCAAGAGCAGGAGGCTCATGGAGCTATGGGATGGCACAGTGCACGCCCTTATAAATCCCCTACAGGGGGGATCCTCTCACTCCTTGGGCTCTGTGGGACTAAGCACAAAATGAGACCCTCAGCAAAGCCACGGCAGGGCACGGAGCCACGGCAGGGCACAGAACCAGGGGTCTGCACACTCATCAAATCCTTTCCCATCCTGTTTTCAGCACATCCCAGCTCTGCCCCACGCAGGGCACTCCAGACCCACACAGTCCCAGGGCTCGTGCAGGGCAGCAGGACAGAGGGAAGCCCTCCTGCCAGCCGGGCACACAGCCACTCCTGCAGTCCAGGAATGAGCTTCCACAAGGCCCTGATTTATTGTGCTATTGATCCGAGCTGAGCTACACCGTGTCCGAGCTCAGCCGTGCCTGAAGTGTGACCGGCGGGGCTGCTGCCAGCCCGAGAGCCATCGGTGCCAGGTGGCTGCTGGCAGCCTGGCTGCTCCTGCCTCTTCCTGCCTGTTCCTCCTCGTTCCTGCCTTCTCCTGCTGCTCCTTCTTCTCCAGGCTGCTCCTGCCTTCTCCTGCCTGTTCCTCCTTGTTCCTGCCTGTCCTGCCGTTCCTGTCTTCTCCTGCCTGTTCCTCCTCATTCCTGCCTGTTCCTCTCTGTTCCTGCCTTCTCCTGCCATTCCTGTCTTCTCCTGTCTCTTCCTGCCTATTCCTCCTCATTCCTGCCTGTCCTGCCATTCCTGTCTTCTCCTGCTGTTCCTGCCTTCTCCCACCAGAATCTCGCAGATCCCACTGGGAACTCACACCCATTAACCCCTCAGATGTCCCCAGGCTCAATTCCCACGTGGAATGGTTGTCCCAGCCTCCTGCAGCTGGGGGCTGTGGTGGAGCACCACAGGTGGGGTTGGACCTGCTCCTGCTCCTGCTCCCCTCCTTGCTGCACCCCAGGAGCTGATAATGGTGCTGGTGAGGAGCAGAAGCAGGCAGAAAAGTGCTGGGGATTGAAAAAAGTAGAGAGAAGCAAAATAAGGAGAGAGAGAGGGGTTGTTTGGGGTTATCAGAGAGAAGAAAAACGTGTCTCACGTGGCTGAAATAGCCCAGGTTTGAGAGGCTGCTGGCAGCAACGCCAGGAGCTGCAGGAGCTGGACACATCCTCAGGGCGTTTTCCCTGGAGGCTGAGACAGGTGCCCAGGACCTGTCCAAGGGTAAATCCCACCCCAGCACTGCTGGGGCTCTCCCCCAGCCCCTCCTCTGCAGCCCCACTTGAAGCATCCCCGGAGGCAGCGCCGGCTCCGCGCCGGCAGCAGGGTCCTGGCCCTTACCTTTCTGTAGTCAAGTTTTGGCAGCTTTCCCCGGGCGAGAGATGAAATGAGAGCGAGCAGATGGCAATGTAAATAAAAGAGAAAAATGGGAGAATGAGAGCAGAATGGAAATGAACAGGAGTCGGGTGCTGAATGTCAGGGTGGCGAGGGGCGCAGGGGCGATGCTGGGTGCCCCCCGTGGGCACGCAGGGACCAGGGCTCTCCTCTGCCAGCCCTGCCCGGGCTCTCGCTGGTGTGAGATTTATCAATTGCTGCCCACAGATCTCTTTCCTCGCTGCCTTCCACCCACTCCAAACCCAATTAGAGATCTCCTCCTTGGCTCTGCTCCCGCTGCGCCGAGGGAAGCCTGACCCAGAGGATTCGCGGGAGACGGGGAGGGAAGCAGAGCCCAGGCTCTGCCTCAGCCCTGCCCTGGCTGAGATGTGGGTGCTGCGCTTCTGCCCTGGCCAGGAGCAGCTCCAGGGCTGCCAAATATCCCCACGCTCATCCCCAAAGCTGAGTTTTGGTGGGAGATGGAGAGGGGTGGGGGTTGCAAACAAGCCATGGAAGGGAGAGGAGCATCCTGTGAGGGCAAAAAAGGATTTGAACTGATCCTGTGGGGCTCAGTTCATAGCCTCTCCTCCTTCTGTAAAACCTCCCATCCCTTCCCCACATCTGCAGGGATTGAGGTCTTTTCCCTGGAGCTGTCATTGCTCGTGTCCCCACGCTGGGTGAGGCACAGAGGAACCCAGCAGACCCTTCCCCACTTCCCCAGGCCCGGAGGCAAAACCAGGACCTCATCTCCCTGTTCCTGCTCCCAAATGTGCAAAAAGTCCCTAATTGCCTCAATCACGCAGACGGCAAAGGCGCTGAGGCACAGCACTTTGGGGCCGTGATTAGCAGCATTTAAAAGAGCCATTTATAAACTGACAGCCGGTCACAGTAAATAACAACACGGGGATGGGCTGCTCGAAAAAGCATCAATCGCTGCAACCAGCTCGTCACGGGGGGATGAGCAGCCAGGGACTGCTGGGGACACCCGGAGAGGCTGGGGAGGAGAGGACAGAGGTGGTGAGATGGAAGCAGAGGTGGAGAAGGAGAGGGCAGAGGTGGAGAAGGAGTGGTCCAGAGCCCCCCGATGGGAGCCAGGAATGCTTGGCACAGCCATGGGTTGGGCTCCCATGGATGGGTTGGGCTCCCATGGCTGGGTTGGGGTCCCATGGATGGGATGGGTTCCCATGGATGTGTTGGGCTCCCGTGGATGGGATGGGCTCCCATGGATGGGTTGGGATCCCATGGATGGGTTGGGCTCCCATGGATGGGATGGGTTCCCATGGATGTGTTGGGCTCCCGTGGATGGGTTGGGGTCCCATGGATGGGATGGGTTCCCATGGATGTGTTGGGCTCCCGTGGATGGGTTGGGATCCCATGGATGGCTTGGGATCCCATGGATGGGATGGGTTCCCATGGATGGGTTGGGATCCCATGGATGGCTTGGGATCCCATGGATGTGTTGGGCTCCCGTGGATGGGCTGGGATCCCGTGGATGGGTTGGGATCCCATGGATGGCTTGGGCTCCCATGGCACAGCCAGGCCATGCTGTCCCCACGCTGGGCTCCGTTGTCACCCTACCTTGGCCTTGTTGATGGTGCAGTGCAGAGCGTTGTTCTCCTGGTCGTAGAGCAGGCTGAAGTCCAGCGTCCCCAGCGCGGCTGCAAGGAGAGGAGATGGCGTTAGCCCAAAACATTCTATCTGAAACAGAGGCCAAGTCGGGAGAGTAAAAAGCAGACAAATTCATGAGAGGCCTTCAAGGTGCATTCAGGACAAACAAAGCCCTTGCCCCGTGAGGCTGCATCCAAAATTGACACCGGGTCATGAGCTCCTCACCTTTTATAAGTTCTGTCTATTTAGTGAATTGGCCCTTAATTCTCCAATCGCACCCTTAGGTGATGATGCTAACCACCCCAGACCTGCTCCCCACCAATTCACTGTTGTTTAGATATTTTTGGGCTCTAGGGACACAAATGAGTCCTTGGCTTTCTATTCAGAGGCAATTGTTTAGGCTAAAGGTGCTGGGAACAGAGGTTTTAGCATTTTACACTACACCAAAGCCACAGACACACGAGGAATAAAAACTAGAAATCCTTAAGGCATCAACACCCAAAAAGCACAGGCTGCTCTCCCTCTGAGCACACGAGGAGCGCACGGAGACGCTAAAGAACATTAGAAAACATTATAAAACACGATAAGGCATTATAAAACATCAAGCATCCTGCTGGGAGCCCTGTTATGAAACACAACTCCGTGCTGGGAGCCTGGTGGCTATTCCCTGCGAGAGGAGCTCATCCAGCCCTGCAGCCAGAGGTTTTGCTTCCGTGGGCTTTCACCTGAGTTATTCCCATCCCTCACCACAACCAGGAGCTCCCTGTCCCCCAGGGTCCCCTCTGGGAAGATTTGGGGACGGCTGGGACACAGCTGAGCCCTGCTGTTGGCACATCCTCCCCTCCAGCGTTCCCAGAGCGTGTATTTGTATAGTGACACCTTCAAACAAATGAGGCACCAGTGGGATCCCTTCCCAGCTCCAATCTCGCTGCAAACTGTAAATTAAACCCAGGGAGGATGGAAAACACTTTTCTGGTTAAAATGAAAACCACCGAGAGCTTTTAATCAGCACGGCGTTCCTTTTCGGCATCCGCAGGATCCGGGGACGGCAGCGTCTCCCGGGATGGGACACAGGGATGGGGCAGGGGACCAGAACAAAGCCTGAAGAGCCTCAGCAGCAAAAGCACATTTGATTGGAGAGATCCTTTCCCTTTGGATGATCTGAGCGTGTCTCACTAATCCAAAGCAGAGGAAAAGCCTTAGAAAGAAAGGCTTTCCAAAAACACGGCTTAACCCTCTCCGAGGCTCCCAGGCCTGATTTGCACAGCAAAGCCTGGAGCTGGAGCAGCCTCTCTCCAGCTCAGCTTCCCCTGCCACCAGCCTTGAACTCCCAGGGCGGATCTGGACCCAGCAGACCCCACTTTTCCATGCCCACCTTCCCAAAAGGAGTTTCCCTGCCACCCAACCGCATCCCACCGCCGTTTCCAAGGTAACCGCACCTTCCCACCGCGCTCAGAACGTGAAGAAAAATCGAAAATAAAACCCAGAACAGTCCTGCTTAATATCAAAGCAGGCTTTGCTGCCTGGGGGGAGTTGGACAAACTTTATGGCAGGAAATAAAGTGGTTTTTTTTTTTCCCCAGCGTTGATAGCAGCAAGGCACCCATGGAGCTGGTGGAAATTCAGGGAACCGAAACCTTCCCTGCTGCAATTTCACAGTGATCTCCCAGCCCAAAAGGCAAAGCAGCTACAGGTTTGCCTGCTGGCAAAAAACAAACAAAAACAACAACAAAAAAATCATTGCTCCCAAGCAAATAACTGGAGTTCAAAGCAGAGTAAATACCCAGAGAGATTTCTGCCAGAATAACGTACCCCCCTCGTTGTGGAGCAATTTCACGGCACATTAGCTCCTGGTCTGGGTAAGTCACAAATCAGGGGGGTTTTACCTGCCAGGGGAAGATGAGGGGTGAGGCCAGACCTGCAGTACCTCATGCATGGTTCAAATGAGCATTTCCAGCGCGATTCCCGCAGGGAGAGAGGCGCAGCAGTGCCTCTGGGTGCTCTCAGCCACGGCGAGCTCACGGACGGCAGCGTGCGGAGCGTGAGGCTCCACAAACCAAGTCAGCAAAACTTCCCAGATTTGCATTTTTCGCTCAAGAGCGGAAGATGAAACCTCCGGTTTGGGAGCCTCATCATTCCCACCTGCCCTTTAATCAGCGCTTCCTGCCAGCCCCACCGCTCGGCCCTCCGAGTTCAAGCTGTTATTTTATTTTTATCACAGGAGGGGGCCCGCGCTTCAGCCGGCTGGGTTGGGCCATTTATAAAACAAATTAAAAAGCTCGGCTGGCAGGCAGAGTTCGGCCAGGAAACACTGACAAAAGCTAAAATCACCTGAAAGCAGCAGCAGGAGCTTCTTCTGAAGGTGGGGACTCGGGTCCTGCTCCCCACTGGCAGCCCATGAGCAAACATCCAGCAATTCCTCTTGGAGCTGCCAGGGGTGGGAGGGCATGGACGGGGCTGCAGGGCTGGCTCTGCTCCACTCCTGGAGGGGTTTTCCTCGAAACAGAGGGGTTTTTTTGGGGGATGTGGAAACACCAGCACAGCGTTTGCTAACGCGGCTGTAGGGAGATGATAAATGGGGTGAGGAAAATTTGGGGTTTGGCAGCCGAGGTGCTGCTGTGGGGCTGGAGGGGAGCAGTGCCACCAGAGGCAGGAGCCAGAGGGTGGCCAGGACACGTGGGACACATTAGGGACACGGTCACAGCGCCTCTGTCACATCCTGGGCATGCACAGCCAGCGATGGAGCCAGGCTGGAGCCAGGAGGACGAGGTGGCAGGAGATCTCTGGCTGCTCCAGGGGTGGGAGCCACGCTGAACCCCACAGCAGCACCCTGTGACCCCCACAAACTCCATCCCAGCTGCAGAACCAGCCCCGAGCTCCTGGAACAGTCAGCACACCCCGACAGTGACCGGACAGAGCCACCGCCACCACACCAGCACTGTCCCATGGTCCCCCTCCTGCAAACCCCAGCAGCACACCCAGCCCTGCCTGGGGCAACCCTGCATCCCCAGCGGGCAGAATTGGGCCCAAACCCCTAAAAGCAGCTGAATTCCCCTCCTCTGATTGCTTTCCCCCTCCCACATGAGATGCGGCCCAATTGTGATCTTAATTAGGGGAGCAAGCACCTAAAAAAGAAAAGGGCAGCAATTAGACTCGAAGCGCTGTTAGCAGGATTATTTAACTCGACTGGGCTATTCTGAACACTGCCCTCTAATCATGGAGGCTGCAAATAAAAAATATAAATAAATGTCTTTGTCAGGCGTTACAAAGGCAGCTTGGCGCTCTCCAGACAGCAGGCAGGATGTACCATTATTATTACAATTATTCTGCTCCAATGATAAAATAACCATTAGGAAAGCTGAACTCATTAGCAGGTTCTGACCCTCTTTCCTCTCCATGAATTGGGAGAGATTGATGGGAAGGCGCTGGCCGGGGCCTGGCTTTTAACACAGGCTCTAAAAGGAAAAATAAATCCGACTTGCACGGGACGGTGGCCTCTTCTCCCACTGACCTTTGGGCATTTTGATTAATCCATTGGGCCAGGAAATTAAGAGAGGGCAGCAGGAGCAGCAGATGTGTCCGTGGGCTCAGCCGGAGCCCGCGGGCAGCCCGGCCCAGCCCGGTGCCGTCGGCAGGAATTGTTTATTGCTGACATTTCCCGGCAGCGCCCAGGGTGAGGCGAGGCTGAAGGAGCTTCTATTTATACCTGAGAGGCAAAATGTGGTGATGAATGTGCGCTCTGCTCCCTTCCCCAGCCGTGCTGGGTGGCAGATCTGCCCCTTCTGCAACCTGGGGTTCTCCGGGGAGAAGAGTTTCTCATCCCAAGAGGTGGAAGAGCCACTGAGACTCACGGAAAAAGCTCCAGCAAAGCCTGGAAGTGCTGCTGGAGCACACTCCTTACCTTGTGAAGACGGTTGGGAGAAGTTGAGGTGTGCACACAAAAACCCCGCTAGAGAACTAATTAAAAAGAAGTCCAAAAGCCTTAAGTCCCTCTGCTTATCAGCATTGCTGCTCCCAAGATAATCTGCTCGCGGATTTTGTGCCAGGGAGATCAGAGTGGAGCAGTAAAAAGACTGCTGGGGATTGTCTGGATTAGCTCTCCCTTACAGGAAGCACAGGTTCAGTAACCTTCAGACTGGGTATTTTTTAATGCACTATAAAAGATAGGTCCCTATTCTTCCATTGCTTTAATTTTCCCTTGCAATGGAGATAATTTTCAAGGTCCTGAAAGGCAGCAAGTAATTCCGTGCACTTACAGCCCCATATAAAATGTTGGTAAATGACTCCTCAGGAGGAACAGAAATTATCTCCTGCCATTTCCAGGCAGGGCTGCTGAAGAGAATTTTGGTGGGTGGCTGTGCGTGCTGCTGCCTCCCTGGTGTCCTCACCGGGTCCAGTGGTGGGGCAGAGCTTGAGGATTGGCTCCGTGAGGTCTGGAAAAGCCCCAGGGTTATCCCAGAAAAACAGCACCATCAGTTCCCATGGCTGGGGCTGAGCTCACAGCGTTCCCAGTCTGCACAGATCCGCTCAGGAGGCTGCTGTGGGTCAGGGGTGGATCCCAAAGGTGCTGAGCTGAGGAGCTGCTGGCCCTGAGGGCTGCAAAGCTCTGCTGGCAGCACTGACCTCTGGCACGGAGCTCCAGCCATGTGGGATTCGGCGTCAGCCAGGGAAGGTGGTGGAGGCACTGGAAACCTCTGGAAGTTGGCATTACCATGAGCTATTCCATGGAAATGGATCCTGTGGGAGGTTTTGGGACATGGAGCTCCCATCAGCATCGCAGGATTCTGAGCTGGGGCTGCTGGCAGGGCAGGACATTCCCAGCCCTACACAAAACCCCAGCAGGGCCAGATCCAGCACCTTCCCTCCTTGGGAGATCCGCGGATGTGGCTGAATTCAACAGGATCAGCAGCAAGGAACAAGCACAACTTTTCTCTCTTGCAGCTGCTGCCTGCCTGGCCACGGGTTTTTCCCTTAAAATCTGCAGCAATTAATATTTCTTCATTTTGGAGACACGGCGCCAGCCCCTGGTAAGCTCTGGAGCAGGGAGCTGCTTCTTCGTGAGGTTTGTTGATGGATGCTCATCAGCTCTTCTGTCTTCTCCAGAAGGAGTGTTCAGAGGAACACTTATCTGCTCAGAACAGTTCAGAGATGCAATTATGTTTTACAGCACTAAATGGTCCCTGATGTCAGCAGCAATTAGACTTTCAGCAATTTCAATTTGGAGATGGCCTTCAAATCTCTCCCGCTCTCCTCCTTTAATGAAATACAGCATTGCAATTAACAACCCCCCAAAACTGCCTTCAGTGTTAAATACAAAGATGAGAGATCTGGGAACCCCTCGAGCCTGAGCACGGCGGAACAAGGGGTTCCAGTTCCTTTTTCCTGTCTCTCCTGGAACTGGGAGAGGTGAAGGGCTGGGCAGGCTGGTGGGAGGAGGGAATCTCGTTATCCGTGCGGCTCCTTCATTAGCGGAGACGCCGGAGGCCACGGCCCAGATGCTGCTGCCGTGGAGGTTGGAGGAGGGATGCTCGGACAGCCCCGGCTTGCCCTCGTGTGCTTTCCTCTCATCTCCAGCTCTTCAGGGTGGCCCTGGCTGTGGTCACTCCCTGGGGGACCAGGGACACAGGGCGTGCAGCCTCCGCCCTGATCGCTGCCGGGATGGTCAGCAGGAAAGCACAAGATCTCATTCCCAGCACCCATCTATCCCCCAGGAAACCAGAGAGGAGCTAATCCAGAGTCACCCCAGTTAATATCCCGTGGGATACCCCAAGGCTCCCTCACTTTGGCACTGCCCAGTACCTGCACACATCTCCTCAGCAGAGGCTGTGCTCTGCTTGGCAAAGCCGTGCTCTGTCGAAATCAGCGCTGGTTTGTTTAGTTTCCTGAGCGAAAAAACCATACTTCTTTTGGCCTTATCTGGATTGAAAAGACGATTCAAAGCTTATAAATAGCAGATGCAGCATATGCTAAGGAGCTGTGTTTCAGAAGTAAATACCCTGCTCGTTCCTCGCCGTCTCCTCTGCCTCCCCCTGTCTGGCCAGAAGCACTGCCAGGTGACTTGCAAACCCTGCACCCCTTCAGACCTCCCTTCTTCTTTATGTCTTCCAGCAGCCAGCAATTAATATCCCCATGATGGCTTTGCCTGCCTAATTATCTTCTTTGCTCAAAATAAGAGTCTTCCTAAATAACTTGTGTGGCGCTGCAGGCGTCACGAGCCGCCGCGCACCAGGGCTGGCCTCTCAGCTGCACTTTGGAGAAGTGGTTTTCGTGCTGCTGCAGCTCCAGAGCTCAGGAGCCTGATCTCTTCCATGAATAAAACTGGGAATTGGCTGGGTTTGTGCTCCAGGAACAGCCCTGGAGCACGATGGGGCAGCACTTCCAGGGATTCCGGCTGTCCCTGCCGTCGCTGGCTCTCAGGCTCTCTCCCCATCTGAAAACTTGGAGCCAAACATGTGGAGGAGGAGAGGAATTGCAGTGTGAGCAGAGCCTCTTTCCAGAGCCAAACAGCAGCTCGGGGGAACAGGGCATTTCCAGGCTGGTAACTTGACTGCCTGGGAAAGGAGGATGGCTGCTCCCTCCAGAGCTGTGCCCTGGAGAAGCCCTGGCACTGCTCCCTCACAAGGACTGTGTCTCCACCTCTGCTCCTGCAGAGGTCCCAGAGACCTTTAAAAATCCCTCAGGTCCAAATTCCTGCTGGTGCTGCAGAGGGGAAGGCGCAGGCAGCAGAGGGGCAGCAGCGTTTGGGTGAAATCGGTGGGGATGGGAGGCGAGAGGCAGCTCCTCTCAAGTGGCACATTGCCATCTAGCTGGCATTTCTTATTTTCCTTGCACACCAAGTTTCCCTGGCACTGTGCTGCCTGGCTGGGTGGGAAACATCCCTGGTGATCCCAGGGACCTGCTGCTGTCACAGGGCACCAGCCAGGGCAGCCAAGGATGGGGTGACAGCCAGGTGTCCCAAGGCAGCAGGAGCCAATCCTCCCTTCCCAGCCTGCTCCTCCCAGCTCACAGCAGCACCAAACCACTGTTCTGCACCAAATCCACATTTCCCACTTCTCCTGCCTCATTCTTTCCACCTCCTCAGCAGTTCTGCTGGGGACAAACCCGCTGCAGGGAGAGCCCTGCTTTGCAGAGCACAGGGCAGTGCCGAGTCCCTGTCCCGGCGCCTCCCAAGGGACGGCAGCAGATGCCCGGCACAACCCTGCAAATCCTCACGGCAGCACTGCTGGCAGGTCTGATGGGAAGAGCTGGCTCCATGCAATTCCCAGCGATCCCAGAGCCAGCCCAGATGTCTGCACTCATTATCTGCTGCGTTGGTTCCCTGGCCCTGCCTGCTCCCTGCGCTCAACAGGCTGCTGGAGGTGTCCGGAGCTACAAACATCTGCAGCGGCCTCCCCTCCGCCCTCCCATCTCCAGGAGGATCCCACCCGCTTCCTGCAGCCTGGGGGGGGGGTTCTCCATTTTCCAAACCACCAATTCCACACATGTCCCTGCTTCCTGAAGATGCCGAACCTCTGGGTCAGGCCGCCCTGCTTGGATGGGAGCAGACACTCCCAGGGCTGCCCCATCCTGGGGAGGAGGAGGCAGCTCCCACTGGCTCTGCAGACACTCCAAGGTTTGCTGGTGGGGTCTGGAGAGCAACTTAAGTGCAGCCAGCCAGCCCAGGGGAGCTGCAGCAGGGCCAGGCAGACCCACCCTGCCCACTCCCCACAGCCCTGATGGGGCTCTGGATTTCAGGCAGGGATGGCAGCTCCAGTCCAGCCCCTTGGAAAAACCCCAGAAACCCCAGGCTGGAGCAGTAACTCCAGGCAGGAAGGAGCTTGGGGAAACCCAGACAATTGCTGCATTTCTCCAGGCAGGGGCAGCTCTCCTCCTCCCACCCAGCCAGGCAGCAGCATCGCCTTGGCGCTGGAGGAGGGAAACCCACAAGCAGGTGGGACAAACACGAGGGAGCCGTTCCATCCTCCTCCTCCTCCTCCTGATGGATCCTGCCATGGCAAAATCCCTCTCCCTGCACCTCTCTGGGGCTGGGCTGGGAGCATCTTTGAGGAGCAAGGCAAGATGTGCCCAGCACAACCAGGGTCCAACGCCACCATCCCCGGAGCCCTCCTGAACTCCCTGTGCCACCCAAGGGGACCGACACCCCCGAAACCCCAGCGCTGTCCTGACGTGCAGGCGCAGACAGGTTCTCCAGGGGAAATTTAGTGCAGGTGACTAATGCAGCAGCCCTGAATCAGCCTCCAGAGGTGTGGGGGAGCTCAGCGACGCTCCTCAGCTTAGCTGCTGGAGTCAGGCTGCGTGAATCCCCTCCCTGCTCCCAGCCTGGGGAATGGGGACAGGGAGCTTGTCTGGATTTACAACTTGGCTGCTAAACGTGGGGGAGTGACAGTCTCATTCTGCACATTCACGCCAGCCAGTGTCTTCAGGGTGTCTGGGCCATCCCGTGCTGTCCCCAGAGATGTCACACCAGCACTGCCACCTCCCCGCCCTGCTCCTGGCACCGCCGCGCCTTCGCCAGCCCAAACCCCACCACATCTGGCAAACCAGCCTCAGCAGTTTGCCTGACACCTGTTACGCTGCGAGAAACACTTCCTAACACCAGCCGGGGTGAGAGAAACACCCGCCGGCCCCGGCACGGAGCCAAGCTGCTTCCAGCATCCAGGATCCGGCATCACCGAGGGATAATGCAGAATGCAGCGCCCTGGGCCATCTCCATGAGAGTCACCCAGAGGAAACGCTGCACCCTGGGTGCTTTGGCTCCCACACACCCCCCTGGCCCTGCAGCCCGGTTTCTGCTGCCAGGGTGAGCAAAGAGGATGGGATAATTAGAGCAGCAAATGACCCCAAGCCGGTTAAAGTCCCCATTAACTGCCCGGCTGGGACAAACGCGGCTTAGCAGAGATGTTCTCCCTGGGAGTGCCAGAGCTGTCGCCTCTCCACACAGAGCGTGACCCCGACACCGGCGTGGGGAGGGAGGCTGTGGCACCCAGGGGACACGGGGACAGCCGTGCCACCCTGCAGCAGCAGGGGAACCCTCCTCGGGGTCACACTCTGGGGTCTGGCACAGATGGCAGCAGGCAGGCAGCGATGCCGAGGCAGGGCTGTGACATTCCGCAAAGGGAAAGCCACCGCCTGCCCGGCGCTGGGCCGTAAACAGCTCAGCCTCCCCTTCCCCCAGGACGAGCACGCAGCACCGCTCGGCAGCACCCGCTCCCTTCCTCGGCACCTCCCGGCTCCAAACTTTGCGCTCAGCCCCTCGCAGGATCCGGCCCCCGAAGGCTGGGCTGAATGGAGTCCTCGGGATTTGCGGAACTCCAAGGGAAATCGTGTTATCCCTGCCGGAGCCAGGCGGCCGCTGCCTTGCGGCTCCACGGCGCCGGGTGGGAAGGACGTTTTGGGTGGGGAGGGGTTAACCCTTGCTGCAAACACCTGCATCCTGCAGAACCAAAGCCCTCTGCTCCAAAGGCCCCCCTGGGCTCCTGCATGGCTCTGCCTGCAGCCCAGGCTGAGCAATGGAGGAATGACAGCCAGAGTTTGCCGAGGGAGAGGGCAGAGATCTCCCGGGCGGATGTCATTCCCAACAAAGCTCCCCGATGTGGAGCCGGGCGATGCTGGAACGTGTCGCCAGCTCATCAGCAGGGTGGCCGGAGCAGCCTGCACCAGCAGCCGGATTAGCAGGGTCTGAGCCCGGCTGGAGCCCTCGGAGGCACGGAGCCGAGCACGGACGAGGCAGAGAAGTGCACCAATCACAACAGCAACTGGTGGCTCTTGGGAGACTTCCCTACTCTGGGTCCAGCAGCCAGCCTGGCTGCGGCAGGGACACTCCCAGGGCGCCCCTCCACCCCGGGAGAGCCTCCCCGGCCGAACCTGGGGTCTCCTCGCTGCTGCAGTGTCATCCCAGGGATGGCCAGCACGACTGCGAGGGTGCGCCAAGATGGGCAAGCAACCCCAACACCCACCCTCGCCCTCAGCACCCAGCAAACTCCCACGGAAACTTAGCAACTCACTGCAATCGTCGGACTCGTAGCCTTCGGGGTCCACCACCTCCTCGGGCGCTTGGCTCCTGGCCGGCTGCTCCGCGGGCGTCGTTCCGTGGGCTCCAAAGAGCTGATCCACATCCTCATCATCGTCGCGGTGCCCCTCGGCGGGGCTGACCGAGGGCTGGCTGACCGCGGGGCGCAGGGCGCTGCCGCTGCGGCCGACGGCGGCGGGGAGCCCGCGGGGGAAGCGCGGGAAGTAATCGGAGATCTGCTTGATGGGTTTGATGGGGCCGGGGCAGACGTCAATGGCCATGTGCTCCTGGATACTTATGGTCATTTTCTCTCCTTTTCGGAGTGTCATGCATGCGGCTGTCGCTGCCGAGCCCCGCCGGAGAAGCGCGGACCGTGCGGGAGAGGGAAGTTTGTGCCGGGGATGCGGCGGCAGGTGAGCAGGGAGCTCCGGCGGGCACCTTACGTGCTCGTGGCGCCCTGAGCCTCGCTGGCCGCACGCATGCTGCTGCTGCTGGCGCTCGCACGGCCCCTGCTCCTGCCGGCGCTGCCTGGGAATAAATGAGCGAGACGGAGAAACGGATAAGAGGCAGGGGGTGGGCTCTCGGGTGATGTCACCAGCTAGCAACAAAGCGGTACCCAGCGGCGGAGGAATGAGGGCTGTGGCCGGCCTCCCGCCCCGGCCACACGGCCCCCGGCGTGGGCAGGCAGCCCCCCGCCCCTTCCCCAGCGCGGCCCCGGGGGCAGCCGGCAGGAGCTGCGCTGATGGCGAGGGGGGCTTGGATTCATCTCGCTGCCCGAGCAGGGGTGGTCCCTGCCGGACCCCTCCGGGGGGCTTGAGGTCACCAGGAACCATGGTGGTGTTGTGTCGCATTCCGGCGTGCTGTGGGGAGGGACGTGGGGACCGTGGCAGCCCCGGGGACCGTCGCAGCCCCCGGGGACCGTCGCAGCCCCCACCCTCCCAGCTCACCGCAGGCTGGGCGAAATCCCGAGCCCGGGGCATGGCTGGCACCACTGCCTGCACCCCGTGGGTCACAGGGACAGCCCAGACACGGATCCCTGCTGCCATGCCTGCCCCAGCCCACAGCAATGTCCCCTCCAGGGCTCAGCCCCAGCTGGACGAGCTCCTGGAATTGGGGACACAGCGGGGGCTGAAGCAACACATGTCCCCTGCTTGTGGCCCGGGCGGCACAGCCACCCAGTGACTCACCCTGCCCAGGAAAATGTGTCTGAAATATTGCAGAGGAGCAGCTCCCCCAGTGCAGCCTCCCTGCTGGCTCAGTTCTGGGGCTCCGCTCACCCACCACCGTGTCCAGCTGGTCACAGGCAGGACCACCAGGGAACCTGACAGATCTCCTAGCAAAGCACACAGAGCTGCAGTTTCCTGCAGCCTGGCACGCAGGTGTCTGTTAGGAACAAAGCTCTGCTCTTCAGAGGATTTCCCCCAAATCCCAACAAAATGACACCCAACTCTGTCTAATGCAGAGTTTGGTTTTCATTCAGATTTTGGTAAATGTTAATGCATGTCCCTGAGTCATAACACACTGACACCAGGCAAACTCACCTAATTTACTCCTCAAAGGGAAGTGAATGATCCTCTCCTGAAGCATCCAAACTTGTCATTGCTCTGTGCCTAGACATGATGCACATCTGAGGATGATCTCATGACCTGGGAGAACAGGAGACAGCTCCCTGCTCCTTTGTGTCCCTGCCGTATTTTCACTCTGAGCTGGCTCCTGCCTGTTGCAGATCCAGCCTCTTACAGTTTAACCCCCTCCCCATATCCAAGGACTCCCAGGATGTTAATTCAGATGGAAAATCTGAAATCCAGACCTGAAAATCCCGCAGGTGGGCTGACGATGGGTGGGAATATCACGGCAAGCGCAACGAGGTGCCTCTGGTTCTGGGTGTGTTCACCCACACAGGCTCCATCTTTGGGTGCAGCATCCAGGATGTGGTGTGGACTCAGACAGAACGAAGCAGAAATTGGGCCCGATGCCCAGAAAATAGCAGCAATTTCCTCTAAGAAAGGGCAAATAAATAAATAAATAAAATCAAGTTACGTGCGAGAGCCTAATGCCGTTACTACCATTGCAAAAGCGTCATCACTTCAGATGTTTCCTCAAAGAGCACAAGACCAAAACAGGCAAGGATTGTTTCACAGGATAGAAAATCAAGGCTCTGGGAATTCAAGTGAACCTCTGAGCTCTTCCTCCTCCTGCACCCATGGCCCGCATCAGGGCCCAGCAGCACCAGCTGGGAGATGCTCAGCTCACCCAGGGATTCAGGAGAGCAGTGAGGGGACAAAAAAATGCAGAACTGAAGCAGACAAACTCCCTGAAGCAGGGCAGGAGTGGTCCCCAAGGGAGACCCCATCACCAGCCCTATAAACTGAAAGAAACCAAAACCAAACTCACTGCTAATAGCCCCGATGGGACTTTCCAGTCCCTGACCGATCCCAAGCCTACTGAAAGCAGCTGGAGCCTTTTCTTAGCTTTTAATGAGTCCCAAAGCAGTTTGGTTCTGATAAACCACACTTTTCCTACCTTCCCAAACTGCCTGAGTGTTTCCTCTGGGCTGCACGGCCCCGTATTTACCGAGGCTCCCCAAATGTGGCTGGCGCTGGCACCACGCAAGATAGCACAGAAGGTGAAAGGGACAAAAATAGAGAGTAGGGCTGGAAGACAAAAGCAGGGCTTGGAGATACAAAGCCAGTTTCCAGGTAAAGCTCTTAATTCCCACCGTCTGTCTAATGCCCTGGAATGTGACTTGATTTGATCCCTGGCTCTGCCGGGGCGGTGCAGATCTGCTGCTGTGCCCACGCACGCGGCCTCTGCTGCCCTGAAAGGGGAGTTTGGCTTCCTCAGCAGCCCCCAGGAGGGGAGGGAGAGAGTTCAAATGTTAAAATGCCAATTTCCACAGTGGGACCCACAGGTCTGCTCTGTCAGGGAATATCTGTCCCCCTGCAGGAAAGGGGGACATCTGTCAGAGAAGGGAGAGGTGGCCTCCAGCATCAAAGCAGGGATGGGATGATGGGGAAGAGCAATTGTCCTGTCAGAAACCATGTTTTCTTCCAGGAAAACAAGATCCTGAGCTCAGCACACGTGGCATTGTGCCTTGTGGGATGTAGGAACCATCACTCCAACTCTAGCTCAGAAAAAAGCCAGGTTTTAGTTGAAATGTTGTGCTGGGCAGAGGCACGAGCACATCCAGACAAAGCCTGTGGCACTCACCCTCCCTGTGCCACAGCCCAGCTTCCTCTTTGGGAACTGCCCTGCAAATGGGAAAAATGGGAAAAAAAAAATCGTCCTACAGCCCCCAAACCAGCAGCACACGGATTAAACATGTGTCCAAAAACACAGGCTGTCCTCAGGACACACTTCACCCAATTTTCTTGCAAACACTAAGCATCAAATTCTGCTGTTCCAGGTTTAAATCAATGAGAACGGGGCTGATCCCAGTTGGATCAATTCCTTTCCAAAGGATAAGCACGGCAGCAGGATGGCACATCCCATTGTATGTCTGATACCTCTCAGCACCGCCCTGCTCTGCTGGTGAAGGACCTGCGGAGAGCACAAAGAGATGAGGCCAAATTCAAGCCCTTGTTTGGAGAAATAACCTCTGGATCTCACCCTGGAACTCGGAGGGGTGGCACAGGGAGGTTTGCCAGTCCCCCAGGGAGGTGACACAGGCAGCACCAGCCTGCACAGCCCCAGCTGGAATTTCAATTTTCCCAATCATTTTTCAGCCTGAAAATAACCACAGGAGAGGGTTCCAGCTCAGTCTGGCTGCAGGGGCAGGAATGGGGGGATACCAACAGTCAGGAGATGCCAACACTGCTGGAGGAGACCCCTCCATCCCTCTGGGGTGACTCAGGACTAACACTGCCTTCAGTTCCCCTGGCTGGGAGGTTCGAAACAGATTTTTTATTTCTTCCAACGAGCTCAGCTCCAGCCTGGCTGCGTGCACGGGAAGGGGGTTAATTGAAAAGCAACATGTGCCTGGCTCCTTGGCTTGCTCGGGGCACTGTCTCCTGGCTGACGCACAGCTCCTGGCAGCCAGGCCGCTTCCCCTCCAAGATCCTGCCCTCGATTGCTGGCGAGGCTTGGCTGAGCCCATCCCGAGGATTGCAGGCCTTACCTGGTCAAACAGCCTTTGCATTTGCTAAGTAAAGCAATAATAATAACGATAACTGGGAAACTTGGCAAAAATAATCCTAAGGAGCTTATTCCAGGCTGTGCCGATTAGAGCTCCCCAGCAGTGCTGATATCCCAGTGCCCCCACTGCTCCTCTGCCTGGATAATATCTGAGGTTATCTGTGCTCCAGCAGGCCCTGCTAACAACCATCATTTGACCAGATTTAACCAGCAATTACTAGCTGTGAACAAAATCACCGTGGTGAAACACAACCCACATCCTATTACAGTGCAGACACAAACAAACCCTCGCAGAAAGCCAAATGCCAGCAGGGGAGAGCCCTCTCCCCTCAAAATATTCCTTAAGGTTCCCAGAGAATTCATGAAACACCCAACCGGTGGCAAAGGTGGATGGAATCTTCCTGACCGGCATTTTGTTACCTGCAGATGGACCTGGAAAAGGATCTTCCAGGAGGAGGGAGAGAGGCATCTGCTCTCCCTGCATCTTCAGGAGGGGCCCAGAATAGCTCTCCTTTCGGTAGGGGCTGATGTTTAACGTGTAGCATATGTTGCCATTTCGATGTGAGTCCCGAAATAGTTGGCGTTTTCTTTTGTAATTTTAATGCGCTTGGTTTTTTGGAGTCCTGGGAAATGTCTGCCCTCCTGCTGGGGAGGGGACGTGCTCTGCTTGAGCACCCTGACACCGCTGCCAGCGCTCCAGGCACCTGGAAATCAATCAGAGGGGATAATCAGCTGCTGTAAATCTCAGCTCGGTGGAGCACAGAGTGAATTCACACAGGGATTCACCAGCGTGGGTCTGCGCACAGCGGGAGCTGCAGGAAAATCCACGCAGGAGGAGGGTGACATCCAATTTTGGGCACAGCACTGCCAAGGGCCCAGGCCTCAGGGGGATTTTCTTAGAGATGAACCTTTTTGGATGTTTTTTCTCTGATTTCTCTCATGGTCTTTGGGCTCCTCTCAGCCTTAGTTTTGCCATCACCAGGCCGGGCAGAGCCACCCTCTCACACGGCGCTGGCTCTGATTGTTGTGTGCCTGCGAGACAAATGCACACCCACTCCCTCGCAATCAAGGGAGGGGAGACTTCTGTGCAGCATCAACTCCTATTAGACTAATTTTATCTGCTCTCAGTGCCTTTCCAAGCTGGAGTCAATGTCCTCTGAGATTATCCAGCTGACTTGTCTTAGGAGTTTTACCCTGCTTTTACCTCTTCCCGACTGTCTCCCAGCTGCGGGAGGATGACAATATTCCTCCTCGAGATTTCCCAGGCAGGCAGGAGCAAAGCCTGGTGTTAATTTTGCAGCAGCACCTTCTCCTGTGGTGGCTGGGACATTAATTCTGGCCTGGGGAGCTGTGCTGGGGCTGGGCACCGAGCTCTTCCCGCTCTGTGAATGTCCAGGAACAGAGTCCCCATCAGCATTTAGGGCCCGGCCCCGTTGCCATGGAAATGGAGAGACTTTCTGCTCACATTTTGGTGGGAAGAGGCATTTCGGGAGTCAAACCAGCTCCCGGAGTTAACGCGGGGAAGCCAAGTGAGGGCAGGAAGCAGCCGAGCTTCACGGAGGCGCCGGGGGGGAACTGCTCCCACCCCACCTCCGGGAATTCGGAGCCGGATGCGAGCCGAGGGAAAAGGCCACCAATAACCAGCAGCAGAGCGAGCTCCAGGGATTCACAAAATAACATCTTGGGTTTGCAGTATTAAAGAGCAATTTGGCTGCATTAAGAGAGCGTCAGAGCTGCTCCTCTCCCACATCCACGTCAGGCTAACGACATCCTGTCAGAAGCAATCTTGCCAAAATCCCCGTGCGCTCCCGGTACCTGTCACAGCTCTGGGGCAGCTCTGGCCTGGCTGCTGCTCCTCCCAGGGCTGGCAGATGTCCTGCCCATCCCTGGATCGTGAGGCTCAGCCGTGAGCTGTAAGGGAATGCTCCATCGTGGATGTTGGGGCGTTTTCCTGGCCCCATCCACAAATCCCAGTGTCATGCCAACGTGGCAAAAAGTGACACAGATGGAAGAGAAGGAGGAGGAGGGAGAAGAGGAGATCCCCCAGATCCTCTCAGATCCACAGGCTGTTCAGCTGCCTGACCTTATGTCACCCGGCTCAGGACAAAGTCCCACTCCACCGGAGGGAAGTCCAAGCATTTTCCAGCTCTGTGATGAACCAGGGAAAGCAAAACTTTGGAGCGAAGGGGAACTACCAGCTGAAAAAAAGGGGAGACAGAGGGAGAGGTGGCATTCCTGAAAATACAAACATTAGAATGATCCCTGTTGAGGGGGCACCTCCCAGGTCATTTCGCAGCCAGAGGAGTCACTAGATGGCCCTGCTAGTCCTGTTCATCTCATCACGGCGCGGATATCGAGAAACGCTGCTCTGGCTGCTCTGCAGGAACTGGGAAATCTGCTCCAGGCCTCCTTCTGGGAGGAAGGGCCTCCCGAGGAGAGCCAGGACACCTCACCAGGCAGGTGCCACCATGCCCTGGGTGTCCTCTTCCCTCCACCTGCCAGCGATGCTGGAAGCCTCAGCCTCAGCGTAATGGTGTTGACAGTGATGGGTGTAAGAGCCAGGGAACCATATTAACGAACCCCGTGTTGCTGGATAATCATGACATTAGCGTTATTGGATTAGAACATTTGCATAATTTGGGCACGAGCTGCTACCTGCGCTGGAGACATATGTTTACATGAATTTACATCCATTTGCATCCCAATGAAGCTCCATCCTCCGCGGCTTCCCGGCTGACCACTCACAGACCATTGGCAGCTCCACCCCAGGGGCATCTCCTGCTGGCAGGGACAATCCCAGGCCACCCAGGTGCCCACAAAAAGCGAATTTTTCCCTCCTCAGGGTGTTCCTTGTGCCCCTTGCCTGATCAGGAGCAACACCCCCAGCCTCAGCCTTAGGGTGACCCATCCCTTTCCCAATCCCACAAATTCTCGGTGCCTCCCAGGTCCCAGGAAAACAGTTAAGTCCATCCTACTCACAGCTGTGAAGAGGGATCGATAAAACACTCCCAGCAGGCTGCAAAGCTCAGAATTTAAGAGGCCAATAAAGGGAACCTAAAATGAACTCCTTTCTCTGTTTTTCCTTTTCAAACCACGTGATCTTTGATTCAATTACTTGATTTTATAGGAAGGGGGAGGGAGATTCAATTATTTGAGTCTTGATTTCTTAGCATAGAAACACTGTGGACTCTGCAAGCACAGACCACAGAAAGGCAAAAAAAAAAATCCCTTCAAAGCAGCACCACAACAATTCGGTGGCAACATCAGATTGACAGGGCTGTAAGAAATGAGAATTTTCCCCTCCTGAGCTCCACAGCAGAACCTGCTCCAGCATTACAGGAGTGCAGTAATATCTGAGCAGGAAGTCCTGCAGCCCACCCACAAAATGACAGGGTGAGAGGTGGCAGAGTGCTTTCCTGAGGGAGAGCTGCTCAGGGAGGCACCAAATCCCTTCGCAACCCCGGGAATTAGGAGTTGGCAGGGACCAGGAGCTGCACATTCACTCCCAGGCATGCCCAACCCCAGAAATTGCTGTTGGCTCCTTCCAAACGCTGCCAGGACCAGCCCAGGGGTGCCCAGAGCATTTCCATCCAGCCTTATAAAGCTCTGAAATTCCAGGGATTTATCCCCGAGTGGTGACCTAGCAAAGAGCTAAACCCCAAAGTGCCCTTGGGGTTAAACCTACCTGAACCCACCGGCAGCAAGGAGAGGAGCAAATCCTGCAGGGGAGTTTTGGGTAGGATGCAGTGAGCTGGAGCAGCCCTCTCTCCCCTCACCTGGTGCACACAATGTTCTGCCACAGCTGGAAAAACTCAAATGGGGTTTTCGGGGTCTGCTCACCCAAACCGACCCACAGCCCCTGGATTTCTTGCTGCTTCCTGTCCTGAAGAGACTGGAAATAAAAGGAGCATCGAGGAGCTGCTCAGTTGGGTGAATCCAAGCCCGGGGGAACAGATTCAGAGCCCAGCTTCGCTGTGAGGAAGATGAGGATGGCAGACTGTCCCTGCCTTGATGGCTGCCACCCACCACCTTCTCCACTCCCTGCACAGCTTCAAAGCCTGGCATTTAGCACATCACTGCCTCAGCCACTCAAGCTGTTAAATGGGGCCGTTCTCACTTGTAAAAGCCATGTCAAGGCCCTTCGGGAAACTTTTATCCTTATTTTAAGTGGAGTGCCTTGTATTTCACTCCAAAGGCGTTCCCATAACTGGAAAATTTAGGACTCACAAAACCTGAGAAACAGAAATAAACCCAGCAGAGGGGTGGGAGAGACTATCACCTCGATGGGAGGGACAGCACCAGAATTTCTGGCTGAAAAAAAATCCTGCTTTGGAGGAAGAACACGTTTGCAGATGATTGTTTCATTAGGTGCCAAAGCCAACTGCTAATGCTTGATGACTCCGTGTCACAAGCAATGAGCCCAGCAAAAATCTGTCTCCTGCATGCTTCCCTCTCCACAGAGGTAATGTGCATCTGATTTTTTTCCTCCCTTTCCAGTCATTTCGCCCTCCTTTCCCTATCTCCGAGGAACAGATGCACCCGTTCATAACCACGCAGAGGAAAGTGAGTGTTTGCCTTCCCCGGCCGCAGTGCAGCTGGCAAAGCACAGGAGGGAAAATGATGTTTTGCACGAAGACAGAAATTATCTGCACTGATCTTATTAAGCTTGAATGGGGAACCGGCAGAAAAAGAAAAGATGGAAGTGAAAGGCATGGTTTGGGTGTAGCATGGTTATTGTTTATCCTCTCCAGGCACTCCATCATCCTAATCCCACCATCTCCCACGGGGACAGGTCAGGAGCAGGGGTCTGTTCCAGGAAAACAATCACAAGGTGGGAATTCGAGCAGAACACAAGTCACCTGCTCTAAAAACAGGAAATCTGGCAAGTTTCCTCCTTAGCACTTACTACATCAAGGCTGCTCAATGATGCTAATTAAAGAGGTACCTCCCAGACACAGCCGGGAAGATTTACATCTCCAATTTGCATCTCTCAGTTTGTTTTCCTTTCCTCCAAGGCGCCGTTTGAGCGGCCGTGGTGTGATTGCTTGGAGGAGTTTCATTTTGCACGAGTGTCATCTGAAGATGAAGGTCTGTCCCATCAGCAGCTCCTCCTGCCCCTGCTCTCCCGCGGTAGGGCTCAGCTGTTCACCGAGATTTTCTCGGTCTCTCGGGCTTGGCTTCACCAGCTGAGCAATAAATAATGCTGGGCTCAGCTGCTCTCGGTGATCCAGCTGCTGTCCCCATCCAGGGGCTGGGGATGGAGCAGTCTGGGGATTCTTTTGGGGGTGACAGCTTCAGAAGGGTTGCTCCTACAAAGCAAGGACCAGTCTCAGAAATGTGATCTCTCCACCCAGCTCCCAAATTGAGTCCCAAAACCTGAGGCCAGGGTAGCTCCCACACACGAGGAGCTGCTCCCATGGCATGGGACAGCATAGCTGGAACAGAAGTTTGTACAATTGCAAAAACCTGAAAGCCAGTCACACTCGGGGTGGGGGGAAGGTGTGAGTGCAGCACCAGCCCTTCCAAAAAACTTCCCTGAACCCCCTGCCCATCACACCCACCTGCAGGATGAGGAAGAGCAGCATCCAAGGGGGAGAGGAACAAAGGGGTGGGAGAAGAAAAGGGAGGGGGAGCTGGTGAGACACCACTAGTGCCAGCCCTCTCCCCTGGGAGGGAACAACTTCTGAGAGGGGAGGGGAGCAACTGCTGCCAGGTTGGATGTCACAAATGAACTCCAGAGGTTGTTTGGTGGTTTGTGTCACTGTCCCCGCACTCCTGCTGGCTGTCCAGAGTCAGACATGGCCAGAACCACGCTGGCCAAACACCAGCTGGCAGCCCATTTGCTTTGGCTACCCTGAACGTGCAGACAGCTCTCACAGAGGAGGCACTGCCCTCCCCTTCCGAAATACAGCCACAAAAATCAAACACGGGCACCTGGCAATCCACAGCCAGTGTTTCTGGCTTGGAGAGATCCCCCAGCCGACTTTCCCACCTGGTGGCTGTTGTCATGGCAAGCAGAGAGGGGAAGGAACAACGCAAGAGCTGCACAGTCCTTGACACGCTCCATCCTTGGGCTAACGCAGCTCACCAGCACAACAATCCCAACTGCAATTACCGAGGCGCTTTTAAAGAGGGGAGAGAGAAAACAGATTAAAAAGTGATTGGAAACCTTGAGGCTCAATGCTGAGGGGAGGGAAGAGGAGCAGGCAGGGCTGTGCATGCTCAGCAAACAATGAGGAGACGCTGAGACACTTCTCCATGGGCTAAGTTAAACGGATGCTGATTATCAGAGAGCCTTGGGAGGCTGTGGGGACAGCACAAAAGGACAATTGGTGCTGCTTTGGGGGTGTGGGTGCAGCGTGGAAAGCCTTCACGGAGGGGTTGAGGAGCAAACCTGGGCACCCACAAGACAAAAGATGACTTTCAAGTGTAGAATTCAATTAAACTCCATCCACGTGAATCCCACTGGCTGGGTTATTGTCTTGCCTCGCTGGAACTGGCCCAAGGATCTGGAGAATATCTGCAAGAAAAACTTTTCTCAAGAATGGTGAGGAGTTGTTATTGAGCAAAAGCTTTATTGTTTCCAGGAGTGAAACAACATATGAAAATAGTGAGGGATGGAGATGAGAACAACAAAACAATGAACACAAATGACCAGAGCAGACTGAGTGCAATCACTGAGCCCTTCTTGCCCACACTGAGCCAGCTCAAAAAGACAAGGACAGGCTTAGGACAACATTCCAACAAGAGCTGCAAAACACAACCAAGAGAATCGCCACAAAGGGAAAAGTGATCTTCAAACTAAAGTAGTGCACAGAGCTGCAGATGTCCCTCTATCACATTGTCCAGCACCAGATTCTTTCCTCAACCCGAGAGGAGTTTTTCCACAGCTGCCTGAACAGCTCTGGTTCGAACTCAGGCGGAATTACCCCATGGAGTTCAAATACAGAGGTAAGTAAGAAAAGTTCCCAGAATCACATTTATCTCTGAGAGGGTTTTATAAAAGCTGGCCTCAGTTAAAAACCAAGCTGAAGCCTCACAGTGGCACAGCAAGGATTCCCAAGCTCCTGTGCAGAGCTGGCAACCCACAGAGGGAAATGCTGTGGGAAGAGAGACTGAGAATGGGAGCACCACTGACCTGCCTGCACTGCCCAGGAGTGAAGCACAAAGAACTCGAGGAGAGTTAGAAATGACACTCTCGATTTTAAAAGCTCTTTCCAACGCAGCGTAGAGTCAGTGATGAGAAAGTAACAGGTTTAAAGAAAATAGAGTCAATTTCTAAAAGTCTTTTTCCCTCTCCTTCTGCTGCAGAATTAACTTAGGCTGGCAGGCCAGGCTGTCTGAGGCACTGCAGTAATGAGCAAGACAAGCCTCACTTGGACTGTCAAAAGCTTGAAGGCAAAACAGAACTTTTTTTGGTGGCAGAACACTTCAGAAATTGAAGACCCTGCAGCTCTCAGAAGAAACAGCACTGAAATCACACCAGTATTTCAGCAAAAGCTGACAGCTGGACTTACTTTTTCAGATACAGCTGATAATTTTGGCACTGCCCCTTTCAGAGAAGCCTTAATGGTCAGGTTAACAACAAAGATCATGCCATAAAACATCCTCCAGTGGAGAACAACCTCATCCCTTGCCCCATCCAACACTGATGTTGTAGACCCCACATTGAGTGATTTCATTTCCCGCCGTCTCAGAGAGCCCACGAGGCCCAAAGGTTTTGTTTTCATTTGTGAAAGGGCAGAAACGGATCACAGAGGAAGGGTTGGAAGCATTTTCCCAGCAACCTGCCACAGCACATTAACTGGGAAAGCAGTGAGGGAATGGTCCTCGGTTGGGCCATGTTCATTTAAAAAGAAAGTCGAGGATTGATTTCCGATCTCCTGCCGGAGTGTTCCAGCACCCAATCTCATTTATCTTCATCCTGCAGCCATTTGTAAGAACACACGCTACATGCACACAGAGTGCCCAGTGCTAAGGAAAACAGAACAAAAGAGTAATAACTGAGGGAAAAGGCTGACATTAACGGGCACAAATTGCCTTTAACTCCATGATTTCAGAGGGAACTTTTTGGAATGCTTTGTTTCTTCATAATAGACAGGTCAGCTCCAAAGCATTTAATAAAATCCACAGACTCCTGCCAGCCTAGTGTGGGTTTTGTTCAGGTCTTCAAAGATCTAATTGCTCCAGAGATGTGAGGTAATTTGATTTTTCTCATCTGTCAGGCCTTAGAGGGAAATTGTCCGTCCCAGAGAATAAGCAGGACCGGGGCACGCAGTTTTCAACAGCCTGACTCATGATGACACCAGCACAGTCAGCCAGATGCACAGGACTTACAGGAAAAAGGCAAAAAAAAGGCCCTTGCTCATGTAAGGTGTGCACATGGGAGGGGAATCTGCAGGGTTTTATGAGATAAAGTAATTTGAAAGCTTTTATCCAATTTGGGTACTCAGAGGCAGCCAGCTGGGCTGGGGGGTGGGGGTCTGCTACACACATTGCCCCTGACCTCACACCCCACACAAGCCAGGGCACAGCCTGGAGGGGTGAAAAAAACCACAGAAATATCCTTGGAGCATTTCTTTCCCCTGAGCAGAGAGAGAGGGAGGGAGGGAATGGGAGCACAGCTTCACCGGATGGCCCCACCAAACCCATTCCAACCACAACAACGACAAGAAACACCAGGAGTGACACCTCCCCGTGCGAGCCAAGCGCAAATCCCAGCCCCAGTGTCTCTGCCGGGGTTCACAGAGGACAGGCAGTGTCACCGTGCTGCCATCACAAAGCCACCGCCGGCAGCAGTCGCTGTCTGGAGTGAAGTCCAAGGAATGGGGAAGTGCTGGACCCAGGGAAAGCAGCTCCATCTCCACCTCTGTCAGAGTCCTGTTCTGCTGTGGACTCGTCGTTTGCCTTCAAAACACAGAAAGACAAAAGTTTTGTTTGGAAAGCAGTGGAGGGATTTTATCAAGTTATTGTATGTTGCTTCTGCGTGCTCAGTGCCATTTTAAGAGCTTCCTAAAAATAATAAGGAGAACATCTATGCATCATTAGTCCAGCAGTCAGGGACCATTAGACTTGATTAAAGAAAGAAAAGCCTGCCTGACATCTCTGTTAAAAGATAACCTCCCGGGCCATAAAACCTCTCCGTGTGTTTACAAAGACTCCAAAATCCAAGCTTTTCACTTCTATCTCTCTGCCTTTCCCTGCTCTTCCCTTTCTGCTTTGTTTGGAGAGATGACACCAACTCCTGCCCTCGGTGCTTTGTGCGAGATGCTGAACAGAAAGTTGGGAGTAAACGCATTGCAGAGGGCAGAGAAAAAGTCTCAGGAGGTGGGGGCAGGAGGCCAGACAGGCTGCTTGATCAAAGACCAAAGCCCAGAGCTCTGCAGCGGGAAAGAAGGCACAAAAATAGGAGTTTCATCTTCAGCAGCAGACTTGTTTCCTGATAGATTGAGTGAGAGAGCCGAGAGAATGAATCTTTGTCATCCCCCTATTTTGAAGGAAGAAGCCTTCAATTTAAAACTCCATAAAGAATTACAGGAGTAGTGAAAGTAATTTATTTTTTAGTTACTCGAGCCTTTATTCACTTAACTTCAAGGCGGGCTTGAAAGAGCTGAAAGTGTTTTGGTTCTCCCACTTGAGGATGAAAATATTTTAATTCCCTCAAAGATGCAAGGGGGCACAGGCTTCTCCCGAGGTTCATATTTACAAATGCATTGTATCTGGAATGCAAACCTTGAATCATTTCCTAACACTGCCACTACCCAAAGTTATGTTTTATTTATAAGTACAGCAGGACCACTCGGTGCTCTGTGGAGATGAGGAGGCACAGACAGCTCAAAGCTCCTCAGCCATGAAGAAACAATTCAATTTTTTCACTTTGGGGAAGACAGACAACTTATCCTCCCTGGCAGCAGGAAAACTCAATCCCAGCAAGCTCTGAGCAAAGGGGGATAAGGAGCAGTGCCCAAAGTTTGATGAGGAAGTGAAGGAAGCAGAGGCTTGGAGGGGTGGGGTCTGTCCCCTACATCTGATCCCTCTGTCCTTCCTAATCCAGGCCCTAAATGCAGGCAGGGGATGGAGGCAGAGGGAGGAAGAGCAGGAATTTTTTTCCACACTCAAAACCACACTGGCCTGGCTCACACAAACAAAGGACAAGTCTGAAAACATCCGAGCAACTTTCTCACCAAGCACAGGAAAACAAAAGTGAACTCCCCAAAGACTGCGTGAAGAAAGTAATTAAAGAAATTACTACCCCATTTGGAGCCTAATTACTGTTAGGACGACTTTTTTCTTTTTTTTCCTACGGAATGGAGCAGTCAGACCCACTGAAGCAAAATGTTACCTCCTCATCGTCCCTGAGGGAGCAGAGCAGAATTCTGAGAAACAGAATGGAAGGGAAAATAGAAGTGAATGCTTTAACTTCAAAGATGCCCAGAGAATTTCCTGCCACGAAAATAACGCTGAATGGCTCTGCCATTCTGTCTCATGTATTAACAGCTTGAATATTTACGAGCAAAAGTGGATGCCTACCCCAGCCAGGGAGGCACTGAGCCACAGAGACACCACCACATTTCTAAATCCACCCATTCCTGAAAGTCAGGGCAAAAATCTCCCCAAATCAAGAGAGCTATAAGCAGCACACTGAGAAGCCCACGAGCTGGGACCCACCAATGCAGAACCTGCTGCTGATCCGAGGGGAGATGCCTTTTGCTTGATTTACTCCCTGCAGCAGTCCCAAGCTCAATTTTGTTATCTCCATTAAAAGCTCTTCCCTGGGCTAATGGAAACTACTGTAAGATATTGATGATTTCTGTTTTGTTCTGTTTAATATTCCCCTTCCTTAATAAAAATGTCATCATCAACACAAGTGAGTGGTTTGCTCTTTTTTAAAGCATCTCTTAACATCAGCTGTGCAGCCAGAACAAGGTGAGCCACCTGCCCTAGCTGGGAGCAAGGAAGAGGGAAAATGGAAGATTGTGCTTCTTCCCTGTGTGCAAATTTCATTTTCTTTAGGATAAAACATTCTTCAGGAAAATGAGTGTGCCACCTTCCCCTTGAAAGCTATCACGTCAGAGCAGGCACCTCCAGGAACAGGAGCTTCAGAACAAGCACCAACCCCTCAGAAAATGATGCTTTTGAAAGGCTTTGAGAGCAGGTGGTAAAAAAAAATTAAAATTGGCAGCCTCTCCACTCACCACTCTTCTGAAACTTTGGCTCAGGGGCTGAGGTTGCCTAAATCCCAATGCAGCTCTGACAATGAGTCATTTTATGACAAACTCCAGGCTTCATTATCTGCCTCAGCAAACCCCAGCCGGAGCTGGAGCGATGCACTGGAAACCTCCAACCTCTCCTGAACATCTCCTTGTTTTCCCCTGGCCACCACCACGCTCCTGGCTTGGCTTGCAGGCTGAAAGAGCTGCGAGAGAAGCTGCATTTGCAGAACATTCCAAATTCCTAACCACTCCCTAATTCCCTGTTCTGGAGGTGGCCTGGGATTTTGGGATGCTGAGGTGCTCGGCAAAGTCGCACCGGAGAGAGGAATGAGAGCAGAGGTGAGAAAAAGAAGCGAAGAGCAACAACACCTGAGGTGATAATATGAAGCAAAAATTGCTCCTGTCATGGTGTTCTGAAGGTGCAGAGGCTTTCAGAGGAACCACAGAAAATCATCTTTTAACAGCCCTGCTGTGCAGCTGAGGATCAGCAATTGAAATGAGAAAGGATCTTTGCCCTTTGCTATGTTTTTGGGGCAGGGCAGAGCACAACAGGGATTTTGTGAGGAGTTTTGCCAGTCCTGACATTGAGCACCTCCATCACTCTTTAAAGAGATCTTAAAGCCTCTGCATGTTGGCAAAAAGAGGCATCCAAAGGGATCCATCCTGCAATATTCCTTGCTGATTTCCTGCCTCCGTCCCCTGGATTTAGGAGGCCACAGAGTCCCCAGACCAGGGCTCCCGTCTGAACAAAGCAGCCCCTCCTGTGGGAAAACTGGGAAATAAATGACCCCAGATATAACAGAGATCTTTACAGAAACTCCCAAGTCAGCCAACCTGGCTTAACCTTTTCCCTAGCAGGATCCTCTCTACATCTCAGGGCAGACTTTAACTGGGCTCAGGAGATTGCTGCAGTTTTCCTTTTTTCAAATATCTGCCCATGCTGCCTGTCATTTTCAGCTCTCCCTCACCTGCAGGGGGAATCCCATCAGAAACCTTTGACCCCTTGTGCCAGCTTTGCATATGGAGTTTTGAGCAGGAAAAAGGCTTTTTTTTGTGCCTCTCAAATACTTTTTGAACTGTCATGGCCAGGCAGAGAAGCTCCAAAATGCTGAGTACAAACACATCATCCAGGATTGGATCCATACACCCATCACCCAAGGGGTCCCACCTGCTGTCCTGACCCGTTCCCATCCCACAGGACAACCTGCAGCTCTGCTCCACAGCAGGAATCTGCCCTCTCTAATCCCACACCCAACGGGATCTTAAAATAAACCCCCCAGGCCAGGGCAGGCTCTAATCCCAGCGGGAGGAAGGACAGAGCAGAAGAATCACTTGTTTGGTTTTGACTAAAATTAAAGAAAACCACAACTCCTAG
>VZRL01001420.1:1459518-1489502 GCA_013397895.1 Origma solitaria | reverse complement strand
AAAAAAAAGAGGGGGAAGAAATTTATGTTAAATACAATTAAGAATTCTTTTAACATTCTTTTAAACATTCCTTTGTGTAAATACATTTTCCCTGTGTTCACCCAACAGTAAGTTTTATGCTTGGCAAAGCTTGCTTATGTCTTTTATTATTAAATATACTACCAGTAAACAACATAGGATAATTCTTCCAGTTAAAGAGTAATGAACAGCCACTACATTGCGTTTATCTGAATTTCTAGCATTTTCCTTTCCAGGTTACAAGGCTTTGATAATCTAATCATTCTAAACTACCCAGAATTACTTTTTTTATGACATAAGTGAATCTGAACAAGAAAAGGAGAGTGAATTTTTTGTATGATCTATAAATCATCCTGCTGTGAAACTGTTCTGACTTCTTACTGCTCCTATTTATTGACTTAAACTATTTCCATGAGTTTCCAACTGTGTCCTTGGTTTATCAGATGGCACAAGACCATATGAGAGCTGTGAAAGAATAAGTCAAGGCAAACTTCATATAAACTTACCGTAATGCTAATTTTCCCAGCGGTGTTGTCTAAGTGTGAATTTTGGTGGCCTTTTTCATTGCCAGAAGGGAATTCAGGTGGGATTGGAAGAGTTCAGACCCTATGCAGTAATACTGACAACTTGGGTGTGTAAAAACATCATCTCAAAACTACCGGGAGCTTTCTTTGTACCCTTCATCTCTGCTGCTTCTTCAAGGGCCTTTTGCAAATGAACCAGAACCTAACATGACCATTTGCCAGCACAAAAACCCACTAAAAGTTATTTAGAACAAAAACATCAAAATATATTCTTTCTTGTCATATTCTGTGATTTTCAGCATAGAAAATGAAGCATAGGGCAAAAATGCGAGACTATAACATACAGACATTGCAAGGACAGGAAGATTGCACAAAATTTGAACAAGAAAACATTTTCACAGAAGGAACTTAGGAAGAAAATTCCTTCACAATCTCCCGAGAAAACCTGACAGAGAAGCATATTTAATGGCACACATCACAACAGCCCTTTGCTGCAGGCTAGAGGAAAGTAAGTCAAATAAATGAGAGAAATTTGTATCCTAGAAGGAAAGGATGTCTGTATCCTCCCTGCAATCTGATGGTGGAAAGTTTCATTGAAGGACTGTTATTGGATAGACTAACAAGCAGAAAAAAGGGACTGTTTAGGAATGGAAGCCTAACACGAGCATGCACAAACCAAAAAACCAAAATAGTGAAGATGGAGTGCCCCATCCCTGCTCTACTCTAAAACAGTGGCAGGCATAGGATTAAACTGGAGATTTCATGAAAATTTCTCCGTGCAAGGAGTGTTTCTGTTACTCCTGACTTTGCCTGGCAGTACATGGACCCTACAGTGATAAGCAGCAGCATACAGGTTGGTGTACTTAATGACCTGGTATGAGCCTGTTTGCATTGCCTGGACAGTGCTGAGTCTGAACAGATGAACTCTGCCAAAGGGCAGGGAGAGTGTTTAGCCAGCCCAGAGCATGAGCAGGATCCATCAATTGCAGTGTGGATAGAGGGTCGCTCCATACTCTCTCAGGTTTGATGATCCTAAGACAAACTGATTGAATGCTTGCAGAGAGAAAAACCTGGAAATGTGTGTGTAATCCAGAGTAAATGAATTTTTTAAAAAAGGAAATGAATTCTTCTACTTCTCTCAGCCCTAATAATTAATACTTTTACACCAAAATGAATGCAATAAAGCTGCTCTGTCTAATGAGTATGTATCAAATCAGCTGAAAATTCACCCTTGGGTTAGCTCCATGGCTTGCAGTTATGTTGGCAGTGAATTTAGCCCTTCTACAAACACTTCAGATGCACCATAGTCAGCGTTTTCTCATCACACTCACTTTCTTTCCTGTAGTAAGCCGTAAAACAAACAATAAAAAATAGTGGTAGGCAAAGAAACCACCTTTTCTCATACACAGCTCGATAGACACAAATAGCAAGGCATCAGCTAGTAGTTCTCTTGGCTTCCATCTGCCAATTTCCTCCCTTGCAACATCAGCCTTTTCTTTGCTCATTCCAAGATTTGTGATCTCTGAGCAAGTGTTTCAGGGTCCAGACTCCAATCTAACCAGACTTTCTTTGACTAGCATGGGAATCGGTATACTTGTTTGTTTTCCTAAAACATGTCTGTAGAGTGTTGCAGCAGCTTATTTTATACCACGAGGTAAGAAGTGTCTGTATCATAACTTGGATACACATTATTCTCAGAAAAAAAAAAAAAGAAAAAAGAAAATAACAACAAATAAACCAACCATCCCAAAAGGACTGCCATTTCTGTTGCTTGCTGAGACTCCTGCAGCCTTGCTAGCAATGATTGAATGACAGCTCATCTCTTGGTGTAGATTAACCTTCATTTTGATGGGCTTCAGTTCTTGCTAAGCACATCAGCCTACCTGAGATACTGACTGGAATATTGTCAAGCATAAATACCATTTCATCTATGGGAAGCCACACAGCATGCGAGAGTGAATAAAATGTTGTTTTGCAGCTGGTGAGTATGTATTTTAGGACAATAATAAGACCACTATTAAATGTCAGTATGATTGCACTATATAATTCTGGATCACAAATAAAAAACCACCACAGAGCAGATTCAGCACTTTGCCCATCAGAAACAGCTAGCAGTACACAACAGCTGAAAATGGTCTATTTTTACATCCCAGTCAACAGAAATCTGAGTAGCAGCTAACAATGCTCCATCCATGGATTTACAGCTGCAGTTATTAAGACAAAATTTCACCTATCACTATTATTTGTAACTCTAAAAGATCTGCCAGTGTAATATCTTGAAGATTAGATCTTTTCAGTTTACCTGCATGATGTATATGCATTTCCACCCAGTTTTTCCCAGGCAGGAAACACATCTAATTCATCTATTGTGGTGAATTTGGCAGCAACCCCTGTATCTAAGTTGCTCAGCAGCACTGACTATAATGGGATTGCTGTGGCCTTTCCATTCCTCCACTATTTGTATCCAGCCTTCTGCTGAGACGAATACCTCTGGGCTACAGCTGTATCTTTTCCACATTCTGCGACATTTCCTTAACCTTATTTCTTTTGTTGTTTAATATATTAATGTAGTTAAAATAGTAATTCCATTCTGTGTGTTGCTGACTTACGACAACTGAGACAAGAGCAGAAAAGAGCAGACTAAATGTGTGAGTACCCTGTAACTAGCTTTCAAGGCTACGGATACTTTAAAACTGTCTTGTGTTTTATGTCCAAGGGCAAAGCACATTATACAGAACATTCATCCCTTGAAAGACATGCTTCTCATCACCACTTTGTTGCATATTCAGTTCTCCTGCCAATGTGCATCCCCTAACAAAAGAGCCTTTTAATTTCATTCTAGATTGTAGAGAATCTGAGTCCAAAAGTCAAGATGTGATTTGCTTTCTGTTCAAAGTTTTACTGTATTTTTTGGCTGCTGAAAAAAAAAATAAAAAGAAGAGAGATGTTTTACTCTTTAAAAATCTCAGTTTCACCCAAGGTGTGACACATTCTCTTTAACATATCCTCCTCTGGAAATATGTCTTTTAGCCATAATATTTTCTGTTCAAATAAACATGATGGGGTCTCACTCACACACAGAAATAGAAGCAAAATAAATATTTATTAAACAGATGCTGAAGCATAGCATTTTCCAGCTCAGAAAGAGCTTAATAATCCCTGCTGATTTTTATCCTTGTGGAGCTCTAAAAATCATTTGTAACCTCTCTCTGTCAGCGTGAGTGGAAGATCAAGATGATGTATGATAGAAAGCAAGAAAGTTTTTCTGGGAAAAAAATGAAATTAAATAAAATGAAATAAAAAGCTATTATTTCCAGCACAGCCAAGCATTTTTTTTTCAGCATCTAAGCCAGCCTGTGCTTTGTTTATATGTTTCTCATTACAGGTCAATATTTATAGATATTTGATCATCACAACATTGTCTTTATTATTCAGTAAAGCATCAAGAGCAGCACCCATTGCAGGGACCTAATCCCACACCGTAGTATTGCAGATCTATAAAAGGTAAAACCAATCCTGGCAAGGGGTATAAAAAGGGTCTGGTAAATTACCCCAAGTTTCTGTTCTCAGAGTGGATGTCAGTCTGAGAGATGGTCTCATCAACCAAAGTAACAACTGTGCTCTTTAAATAATCGATGCCCAATTACAATGATGACACCCTCACTGCACAGCTTCGCGCTGGTCTTTTGCACAAAACCCATGAATCAATGAACACGGAGAGAAAGAGGGGTTTAAAACAGACAAGCTGGTGAGCATAAGAAAGGAAGATGAAGGTTCCAGGGTCTCTGAAGAATAAAATATTTGTTGAAAAACTAATACTTTATTGTCTGTCATAGACATGAAAAGAGATACAGGGACTGGCACTTCTGCACCACAATTTTAAGACCTTCTCTACATTATTACCCAGAGTTTTTATCAACCAAATACAGGAACAGTGATTTAAAGCTGCAGTGGGGGAAAAAGGGTTTTTTGGACATGACCTGTCATCTTCATAGTTCTCTTTCTGGCAAAAATGTCCTTGAAAGTGCTAAGTGGTTTCCATTGGATCACAGGAAAATCTTTACTGAATTTGGAAAAAGAATTGATAATCATGAGTGCACTGGTGTTCTGGATCAGTGGGAGAGGAAAACCTAGTTTTTTCATGATTTGAGCTAAATAATTTTGTGAAAAGGGTGATGCAAATCAGTCCTCCACGATAGCAGTTACTGGGAGATTTTGTTTTGGACCACTCAGTTGTCTTCACTAGGTTTCTGAATGGTTACATTTGTGAATGCTGTGTTAAAAACTCCTTGCCCTTTATATTATTATACTAATTTAGTGTGCCTTTATGGAAATGATGTTAGACTTCTAAAGTTAGATGGGCATTCTAAAGCCTCATATAAAGCCATTACACACAAACCCGGGATAAGTAACCGAGATGTCGAAGATGGAGCTCCTCCCAGACAGCTGACGGTTTCGAGGATGTCTACAGAAATCACAGGTAGATCTTCATTTTGCAAGCAGCTGTAGTGGCTGAAGATGGCCCCATCCTATTGGGCTGCAATTGCTGCACTGTTCTTGCTCACACAGGAGCCAGCTGAAGGGCCAGCTGAAGGACCACACCTCCTGGGGCAAAGTCAGCCAGCGACTGACCTGCTGGTGAAGATGAGTGAGGTGGCTTTGCCTGTGACCGGGTACGAAGCATCTGAAGTGTCCCAGCCAGCAGAGCTGTGGGGCAGAGCCTTCTGACTGGGGATGCAGGGACAGTGCCACTTTCGGTCAGCAGAGTTAGACCTGGGAAACAGCATCTGCCTTTGGCCTTGGAAAACCATTGGAATGCACAGACTGAGGGTGCCTTGCTGCGTGCCCCGCAGAAAACAACTGCTGAAAATTACTTGTATGTACCTTCACAACCTGTGCTTTCTGTCCTAGGTAGGCTATGAATTTAAACCAAGAATGCCTCTGATATTACATTAGACACTCGACTATTGCAAAACCCCTGCTCAGTTGCCTCTATATTTCACCATATGTTTTGCTACGTCACCATGGCAAGGACTTATCTGCCAAACAGTGTTAAGGACTATGTTCTGTTGGTTTTGAGAAGCACAACAGGCTGATGGCACAGTTTATAAAACTAAAATAGGGCATGCCTAGACTTTCTCAAACATATTTCAGCAAGCCTGGACCTGTGCTCTTGTAACTGATATCTCTTTTTGTCATGTGTCTTAGTAAAACTTCTGCGGTAGGCTCAAAGATTTTTTGCTGCTTACCTTTCATTGACATAGTGTTTCTTTATCCCAACAGACTGGTTCAAAGGTGTTGTACGACGCAGTCAAAAAGAATAAAATTATTTTAACAAAGTTTTATCTTCAATATTAGAAAAACCCCTAAAAGTTATACAACTTATACTAAGTTAGAAAATTTTCTCTAGGTTTCAGATTTTAAAAGAGAAGACAGGGCAGAAGAGAAGTGATGTCCAATCAGTCCAATGTGTATTTAAAGACTGTTCCGATGTTCCAAAATTGCATTTATTGTTACATTTAGTTAAGATATATCTAAGAGCATTTGTGCAAAACTTCCCTAGACTTTATGTGTGAAAGGAGCTTAAATAATATTCTACCCCAAACTGAGCACACTAAAATCACTAACAACTAAGCCTTTATGTGCAAAACCTCATCTAGCATTCTGAGAAATGTATTTAAAATTAGCCCAGTGTATTTAGTAGCACTTCAGCATTTCCTTCTCTTGTAATGTTTATTCACACTTCCCAATACTTCCTGAACAACAGAACTGAAGTTGTTTGGCATTCCTGGAGTTTGGCAGTTGTGTCTCTCCTGCTCTGCAGAGGTACATTCATTTTTCTTTTGGATCACCCTGCCTCACACACATCAGATATTTACAAAGCACAGGGGTAGGGAGTTTGGCTTTTATGCATTCAGTTGAAGCTGCTCTTTGTAGATTGTTCTGTTTCAGCATCCTGGAGGTGAGAGTGTGTGTGGCTCTGGTATTTTCCTCTGCAGGAGAAATGACCTTAATTACCCTAACAGGTGGCTGGGTCCCAGGCAGGCTGGGTGTCCTGTTCTCTCTGCTCTGCCACTGGCTGGTCAAACCCCCTCTTATCAGAAGGACAGCAAAAAGTTAACAGTCCTGATAAATCCTGCTAGATGCCTCAAAAAAGGTTTTATTTTTAAAAAGCCTGTTTTGCTCTTTTCCCTTTCTTTTTTTTTTTTTTTTTTTTTTAAGATTAATTTGGCTCTTTTATTTGGCTGCTTGCCTGGTATTGTGTTGAAGGTAAGACACCGAGAGCTTTCTCTTAAGATAACAGGAGCTTTTTGTGAGTTGGTCACTACTTAAATCACCAGGAGTCAAATGCCATGGGTATTTTAGAGCCTTGATACAGAGCTGTAAAAGAGGCACATTCTCATCTCTCAACCAAGCTGTGTTTTTAGGGACCCAGGAGCCTCCAACAAAGAAGTTCTTCCTTTTGATATTCTATTGTTGATTTTTTCAAAGCCTCAACTGCTAGTTGGCCTGAAGGGAATAGCTCAGTTCTTAAGGCCTAAATGTCTCAGTTCTGCCACAGAAAAGCTATCTAGCTGGCTCATTGGTATCATCTTCAGAAGCTTCTGGAGAGAGCTCAAGATTGACAGGTTCACTTGCTGATCGGGGTTGTGATCTCCACCTTGTTTCCAAGGATTTCAAAAGCCAAATACTGCTGCACTTAGCTTTTTCCCCTCCCCCCCGGCCTGGCTGTGTATGTTCTGATCTTTGGATATGATACTCATACACAAATGACTAAGTCCTTTCTGAATTTCATCACATTCAGAAGTAGCATCCATCAAAGTCACCCACAATTAGTCACATTTCACACACTGAAAGCAAATAATTGTCTTCCATAAAAGCCCTCCATAAATTGAAAAAAAACCATTCAAAAATGGTTCCTTAAGCCAAAATTACTGGTGTTTGCAATGCCTGATACCACATTTCCAGGAAGAAAGAATACCAAGTTGATGTTTTTTAACTTTATCTGTTTAAAAAAATTTCACATAGTTACTTAACCTTCAAAAATGTCTGAAAAAAAGAATACATGTTGGGGAATCCTTTCAATTTCTATTAACAGTCTTCTGTTCCTGGTGTGGGGATGGCTGTTGGGTGATTTTGTTTCTAAACTGATCCTGCGGAGGGTCTAAGCAGCAGACGGAAGCTTTCAAATTTTCAAAGGTAAAATCTCTTTAGACAAAAGACTGCCTTCAGTTTTCATGCAGGACATTCAGCTTTCCTCCTTTTGCTCGCCCTGGTGCCATGGTTGTTCTGTTCTGACAGAATATAGTTAACCAGGTCCTCTCCATAAGGAGAGGCTCATGGATATCATGAAAGCCATGTAAGGGTTCGGACACTGCTCCTGAAAGAGCTGTAACAGAATGCACGTCTGGACGCATACGGATAACACAAAATCAGCTCTGAGAAAAGTATTTCCAAAAACTTTTTTCATTTACCTCCCAAATATATTAAACCATTTGCAAGAAGTCTTGGCACACAGCTACAAAAGTACTATTGAAATAAGAAATAATCTGTAAGGCAAGTATCAAATATTTTTGGTACCTATGTAAATTTTACCACTAAGGAATTCAGAGACAGAATTTTTTAACAGACAATGCCATCATAACCTAATACCTTATTTCTTACAGAAATAAATTATGAATCGTGTTTGTTCACTAAACAAGAAGCCCTGACCTTTCCTGACTTCGTTGAGAATCTACTTTGGTGCTCTTGGCCAGCAGCCGACTCGCTTCATGAACAAAACTTGAGTCTTTGCAGACTGTTGCTCAGTTTTATAATCACATTTGGTTCCAAAAGTTATAATCACATTTGGTTTTCCAGAAGTTTGCAGCAACCTTCTCCCACCAGGTATATAACTTAGGTGTATTAGATGGAAGGCACAGTAAAAAGCTGTCCTCACAGCATCTAATAACTCTAGAAGTTGCACAGAGGGTTAGGAGAAAGTCAGGGTTCTCAGAGCAGATAACAAAGTGTCCAGGATAGCTTAGTTTAATCTCCAGACATGTTCAGACATGTAAAATCACAGCTATAAAATTGTTTTCTGGCCTTCGGTTTGCTACACAGAGGTATTATCTTTCTCCAAACAGATCTTCATGCTACCAGCAAGTTCAGGTCATACTCCAGCCTCCCAGTCATGCTCACACAGGTTTGACATTTTGAGCAAAGCTTCTCTTTCTGGCATAGCTCTTAAAGGTAATAAAACTACTAGCAGGAACTTTAACTGCATGATTACTCTTTGATACAGCTGATTATGCATCCAGAGCAGAATAAAACTGGTGGTTAAATTCTTCAAGTCTGACATTGCTGGTGAAGACCATTTGATATTGCAGCAGCGAACACTAGCAAATGCACAGAAAATGTTTATGGCATGTACACAGCAGACTCCAAACAGCCTGGGAAGAATCTCACTTTTTCTGCTTGAGGTGATTATCTGGTGAGAGAAGTTTCCTGGTTGAAGGGATAAAAAATTTAAGCTTGAGGCCAGCATGGAAAGCTTCTAGGTCCAAAGAAAACCTTCAATTTGTTTTCTAACTCCTGCTGTCACAGCCACTTCTTTCACTGCTTTTTGTAGAGGATGTAGGCTTCTTTCAACATTTTTGCATCCTGTTGGTTGCGATGAGCCAGCTCTTTTTGGAGGTAAAATATGCTATTTTTGAATAACTTAACACCTCCCTAGAAAACCTGTCTTCTCTCCTTACATCATAGGGTTAATAGCATCCAGGTCTACTTCAGGCATGTTCCCAAAATACTTTTGGCTTTCCAAAATGTTAAAAATGTGGAAAGTAGCTTTTGTGCCACTCAAAATGCATAATTTTCAATATCTTCCTGAACTTAATGGGATTTAATTCATCCACAAAATCTCAGATTTTTTAGTTTGCCTTTGGAAGCTCTGGAGTTTTGCATCTATGCCTTCATGACAAAGTACACACCATAGCCATTGGCATGATGAAGCCTCACCTCAAACCAGGTTTGTTACTAACAGCTTCACTAAATTTGAAACACATTCTTCGGTCCTAATTTTTCATGAAATCTTACCTGCACCTACATGCTGGAATTGAGTTCACGCTAGCTTCCTACATATGCTTGACACCTGGGTAAAGAATACACTTTCCAGTGATTTTTGGATTCCTTCTGCTTCTGTACTTTAAAGTTTGTCTTTCTGCATATAAATGTGTAAAGATTCACATTCTTTCTCTACTCTTATTTTATACTGTTTCTGTTTTATTAACCTAAGAACATAGCAAGAAATGATCAAATGGTTATGTTTCAGAACATTACATTTTCCTGTGGTTTTTGACAGACCTTTTTTGTCCTGTTTGAAAATTCAGGTTCTTTCATAATGATCCTATTTAACATTTTTTACCAATTTAGACCTGGTTTTGCCTCAAACTCGGTAATAATCATATTTATTTATATTTATTTCTATTATTTACAACAATATTTATTAAATGTTATAATTATTATTTATGTGTTTTATAATTTTTTTAAGCACAACTGACCACTATAGAGTCATCACAGAAGTTCGGGTACAAAAATTTTGCAATGGAAAAAAGGAGAGGCAAAAAGTAATATTAACGTGTTATGTCTTGAAGCTGTAATTTCTTCTTAGGTGAAATCACAGCTACTTTATTCTGTGGGGAATGCATTACCAGTTCACCACAGAGAAGGAAAAGTTATAATATGTGGATGTGTATGCTGAAAAATCAAAGACTCTATCCATTAGGATTAACTTTGAAACTTCAAAACAGCATACGTTACAGAAAAGTTTGGAGAAATTTCCTTTCCTCTCTAAGATAAAAGCTGAGTTGTACATAATATTCTGTGTTTCAAAAAGTTTGTCATTACATTCAGATTTAGATTTTTAATTTGCTGTGTTAAGTTTCCTCTTAAGGTTGTTTATTTCCCGATAGAGTGAGTACAAATGCAATAGACATGCAGCATCACGAGAAAAGAAGATGGCTCAACAGAGAAAAAATGGTGTGTATTCATATTGGGAGCTGAAAATCAGAACTGAAAGTTTCATATTCCCATAGCAGTAGCCATTCTTTCAGAATGATTTTTGCTATAAAAATCTCAAGAAATAACTAAGAAAACCCCTAAGCAAAAGGGTAAAAAACCAAAGGTCCTATCTATTTCCCTTTTATTCCCCAGCTTGTCTGCAGCTTTCCTCCAAATATCTGTATTCTTAATGAGTTGATGCACAAATTCCACTTTCTCTGTAATTTAGGAACCAAAGCAAGCAAGCTGAACCTTGCCCAACATCTAGAAGTCAGACAGGAGATCAGATCTCTGTTAATATTGTATATTACTTCAAAGACAAGAAGACATTTTATTATGATACATTGTGATAAGTGAACCACAGGTCTTCTGTTTATGTGAATGTACATGTATGTATCTGACAACATTTTCATGATAATTTTTACTCTATCCTTCTGCAATGCCTGTACTTTTGTTTAAATCTTTCATCCTTGTTAGAATAGATTTTTAAAATAAGCTAGATCCTGCAGGTTGGGAAGTACCACTACTCACTTGGTTTCTACTTGTTATACATTTACCTGGACATTTAACACCGGCTATGCTCAATGACCTCTGTTCTGATCTGGAATATCTCTTGTGCTTTCGTGTTCACTGCCTCCTTTCCCTACTTCAAAGGACAGGTACTACATTTGCTCTTTTACTGTCTGCAGGTGTCTCACCTGTTTCATGAAGTCTCAGAAATTGTCAGTACTGGCTTTAAGATTTCTTTAGTCACTCTCACATAACATTTATCAAATCTAGCCAATTTGAGAGCGTCCTTTTTAGCTATGCACTATGCATTTTCCTTTATATATTCCAGCCTGAGATAGAATCCTTTTAGCTGCCAGTATTAATTGTGCTAGTTCTGTACTTGCAGTTGACCTTTTTAGTGAGAACTGAGTAATAGAGCTACTAAACACTTCAGGCTTCTCGGTGTCCTTCAGTGTCCCTCCCTGCTGAGCAACAGAGAATAGACCTTCCTGGTCTTATCTATTCACTACTGATAGGATGCTTTCCTGTGATTTCTGTGTTTCTTTCTCTTCTCATTGCCCTTTGCACCATGTACACTGACACTTGGTTCTCATGGGCAGGTATCTACCACATCTTGGAGTTTCTTGAAGTCAGTCTTCCTCAAATGCCAAGTGGTTTTGTTTTGCTGCTCTCTTCCCTATGGATCACAAACTCTTCAGTTTTATGATAGTTCCCTCTAAGTTGTTTCTCTGTTATGTTCTTAATCAGTTCTGCCTTATTACTTAGAAAAGGCTGCTTTCCTGGTCTTTAATACATAAAAAAGAAATGTTCACAATGCACTCAAAAGCACTTGTTGGTCACTTCTTGTCCTCCTTTCTCATTAAATGACAGAGCAATTGAGTTGCCCTTGTATCAGTTCACGTGTTTCAGGTGATTTAGTTTGTTGCTTACAGAAAGCCTTGGATGGCTGGTTTGTCTGGCTAGGAAATTTACTTCCACTAATTCAGTTCTGAATTCTTTTATCTTCTAAAATAGTCACAGCTGAATGCTAATTCCACCCTTCTTGCATTACCAAGTAGCTCCCCATCCTAACACACTGAGTGAGATCTCATTTAGAAGCGCTAAACTGTCATCCAACCCCAATACGTCAGGGCATTATGTCTGATGTCCATGGCTATATCTTTTCATAATACCAAAACTGTTGGCAACATCTGGAACACAGGATGATGGAACAGCTACTTTTCTCACAGCAGCCATCTATACTTTAGGTAGTTCATTCCTGTTTCATTCATTTCAGCTGGGAATGTTTTCTTTAAGAGCTCTGGTGTTGTTAACTATGTTGGTTTGCCTAGAATAACATTTCAGGATGAATCACGGTGAATGTTGCTAAATGTTTGCTTCAAACCTATGAAGTTTCCGAGTGTTTTTGACTGTTAATGGATATCTTTGAATATTATTCCTAAGATGGAAACCTGGTCAGCATTTCACAGCTTGAAATACAGTCTCCTCTGCCCTAGGGTTCATATTAACTGCTTTCTTTGTTCTAGTTATAATTGTTCTGTGGAAGACTTTGTTAGTGAAAGCAATTTCACATTGTACAGTGTAAACTGAAAAATTGTTCTTGCTTAATGAAGTTTTTGCTTCAGTTGCTATGGTTCCCATCATCGTTAATTCATTACCAGAGAATGGAAAAACAGATAAATTAGAATATTGTTGTCCTGGCATAGGTAACAAGAATCTAATGAGAATATGAGACTGACAGAGAAGAAGAACAAATAAAGAGCTATCATTCTTGGTCTCAGGTTACTTGAATATTTCAGAATAACAAGGTATCAAAATTCTTATAAAAGAAACATAAAGGAATAGTCTAAGTAATGACTCAGGTAGACTGTAAGAAAATTACCTCTATTAATTTATTGATTAATATGCTTAATTTTACTGAATAAATAATGTCTGAGAAAAGCAATCCTTTCTTTTGCCTCCAGAATGCTTTGCAGACTTGTCTGTGTTTCTCTAGGGCCTCTCGCTATGTATCAATAACAAACAGAAAAGAATAAAGTATGTCCTGTTTTCCTACAAAGCTTTGTATATACAGGACTGACTTTAAGGCATGAATATGATAAAAGATTATAAATCAAAATAGAAAGGAGTCTTGTTGGTGGAATATTAATTAGTCATGAAGGTGATCCTGGATCTGTGCTTGCAATCTACTTGTTCTCTGCAGCACCTGGAATCCATAGCTGAGTCTGGTCATCATCATATGATGTATCCATACCACACAAACCAAGGGATAATTTCCCTAAAAGATTTTATTTGCAGTTTAAAAGCAAAAGAGGCAAAATCTGCCTGGTGAAAGTAAAAAAGAAAAAAAAAAATCCAAGCAATGAGATTAACTCAGTACCACGTGGCTGCCGAGTAGTGGCAGATTGTAAAGGGCTCTCTTGTCTCTGTGCAGTGGGAAACATTTGAAATGAGAAAGTTGAAATGAAACTCCACTTAAAACTTCAGTTTTGGTGAGAGCTTCATTTCCACTGGCCTTTGCTTTAGTGAAAGATTTGTCTTAAAACTTTTTTTCCTCCCTTGTTTATTTGGAATGTCAGATACATAAATTAATAGCCTTCAGATGAGCAACTGGTCTATGTTTTTGTCCCCAGCACATGAACTCATATTTGATTCTTTCTATAAGCATTCCCTCAGTTTTTATGAAAATACCATTTAAAACCTCTGTCCATAGATGCTTTTTCTCCTCACTCAGTTAATCCTGAGATACAGAAAGACTTAATTCCCCTATAGCCTCTACATTTTTTCTCCAGTGATGAGATATGCATTTACCCTGAGATAGTCACTTCTTGATTCCAATCAGGCACCGCCTGTAGCCTGCTCATACCTGCTGCTTGTTAGTCTTCATCTGAGCCGTGTGGCTCTCATGGGAGCCCAAGCAAATCTCTTCAATCAGAGATGGTACAGACCAGAAAATAGTTCTTTAGTGCCTGGTAAACATCACTGGCTCAGAAACTCTTCTGTAAATAAACAACCCTCTTGCTTAAGGAGTGTATTTACTGTATTGGGAAGTGAAGAAACCTGTAGCATTCCATTAATCCTTTGTGATACATGAAATTGTATTTATCACCAACCTATAAAGAAAATTATTATTACAATAAAGGTCCTGTGCAAGAAGGAGATGAGCAGTAGTAATCCCTGACATGGAGACATAAGGACCCAGCTGGGAGAGCTGTGGAAGTCAGCCATGGCCTTGAAACCTCATCAGAAGACATTTGTCTGCCTTATCAGGGACAGGGACAGTGAATGATCATTAATTTTATACTTTCTTCCCAACTTCCAGGATTTGATAGGCTGTCTATTTTTTTTTCAGGCTGAGGAATCCATGTCTATTTGAACTGTGCAAGAAGAAATCATATCAAACTCTTTTAACTGGTTGAGGGAAAAGGAAGAAACCATAGAAGTCATATATCTTACAAAGCCTTTTGATACAGCTTCACATAAAACTTTCATAAGCAAGTCAAGAAAACTAAGTGAAACTGCTACAGGGTGGATACAAAGCTGTTTTTAATTTAATGTCAGAATAGAAGGATGTCTAAGTAGATTTCAGACAGTTTGTCCTGAGCCTAGCCAATATTTTCACTTATGGCTTGGATGAAGGAATAGAATATGAGTTTATTAAATCTGCAGGTGATCCAGAACCAGCCAGGCTATAATGAGATTGAAGAACAGGATTAAAGTGCAAAATGATCTTGATAAATTGAAGAAATGTTCTGAAAAAATGGGACTCAATTCAATAAGGACAAGTACAAAGTTATATATTTTATCAAAGATTATGAACCGCACAAATACATAATGAGGAGGAACTCGCCAGGAAGGAGTTTGGGAGAGGAGAACCTGGCAAGAACAGTGAGTCACAAACCCAAAACATTATGTTACTGTTGGAAAACAATATCATTCGGGTATATAAGGTACTCAGGGAAACATCGTATAGGAATGAATCTTTTTATGCTAGTCAGCATTGAAAAAACTGTCTTTCTTTTGGTCCAAGAAAGACAGAGAAAGAAAAGAGGAAGGCAATGAGTTGGAATTGAGGTACAACCAATGAGAAAGGATTTTAAGAAATGGAATTTTTAAGTCTTGAGAAAACTGGAGAGAAGTGCAGTAGTGTTTAAATATGTAAAATAACTCTGCAAAGAAAGAATAGTCCTCTCCTTATGTTACTTGTGAATGGGCTACTGCATTTCAGAGAGAAATGAACTCTCTGAAAGAGTCTCTGAAGCAAAATTTCAGGTTAAATATTCACAGATTATTCTGAGTTGGAAGGGACCCACAAGGATCATCCAACTCTAAAGTGAATGGCCCACAGAGGGAGTGAACCCACAACCTTGGTGTTAGCACCATGCTCTAACCCACTGACTCAGGGTCAGTGTTAGGTAAGACTTTATGATGTAAAGGGTAGTTAACAACTGCAGTAGTTTAAGAAACTGAAATCAGTACCACTTGAGCTGTTTTACAAAGAAGTTTAACAAATATGTTTGTTAGACAGAGGTCTATTAGGATACTTTTGATATTCTTGATCCTTCCTTTTATGGATGGATGGATTTTGATGGCTACCTGATGTACTTCTCATCCCTGTTTCCTTGTTGATTTGTATACTTAGCTAAAAACCTGCAAGATAATGAGGAATGCAGTACAGAATAATGATACGAGCTGGCAAGATACTGGTTGCATTTTCCTGCTTAGGTAGCATATGATAATCTGCAGCTCTGAAACCTCAGGTCAAATAATATTCCATCTTGAGCTGAAAATGGATATGAAAGATGTCAATCTACACAGTAAACAAACAGGCACCTCTGTATATACTCTCTTCAATACCTTATGCATTAAATGGATTTTATTAATAACAAATACTACAGTTTATGTCAGCATGAGCTGCAGCACAGGTAACAGTGCGTCTTGCTGAACATCTACTTAGTACCGTAGAGAAGTCATCTAGTTCCAAGAAGAGAGATTCTGGATCTCCAACAGAATCTTGGATAAGATCCTGCATTTATGTTGCCACAATACCCACTTTAATTTGATCACCACTAAATGAAACTAAGTAGGTCTCAAAATCCCAATTGTGTTTAATGCATTCAAAGGAAGAACGTTAAACACAAGATTACTAGGTTTTTGGGGAGTATGCAATCACACAGCCAAGAAACTGTGAGCAGTTCTCTTTGCTTTCTTCAAGGAACATGCCCGGAGAGTTCCTTCAATTAGATTTTGGGCATACTGCAGTGTGAGACTTTCTTTCCTTTGTGTCAAATCACCATCACATGTCCTCAAAACTTGCACATTTTCTTTGTTCTGAATTTCCGTGGGGCAGTTGCTTGTGTTGGCAGAGCTGCTGCCTCCTAAGCAGATGAGATGGTAAGGGAACAGTGGGATCAGTAGGACAGGGAGCCTTCAGTGTGCCCCGTGATACAGAGCCACAAAGTGGGGTCCTGCTGATCCCAAAACAGCAGCTTTCTCAGTTGAGCTGAGAGAAAAGTATATGTATGACTTTAATAGCATATTTAAAGGCTCTGAGAAAACATTTCAATAAAAAGTACACGTTGTTTTAAAGAGAAGCTAAAGTTGTCTTCATCAATCAAATCAATGTACACAGTATGCGGTCAATACTTGTACAAAGCACTGCCTTCCTGCAAGAAAACAAATCATACCTCTACCCTGCCATGCAAGAATGCCTTTAAATCTAATGAGTGAAGAAATCAAGTAAAAGACAGGAAGCGTAGGACTTCTGTAAAAGAGAAGAGAAAATTATGTTAGCCAAGAATTCTGTCACATTGGTACAGGACCATACATTTGAAACGATTAATACTTTAGTTGTACAAAGTTGGAGAAACAGCCATTGGAATTAAAACAAAACTTTGAGACTTTGGACAGCTGTTTTCTCAACCATGCAAGGAGTCTAGTGCACCAAACAGAGACACTGAGATAATGAGAACTGAGCTGCAGTGACCCTGTAGGTTCTGATGTTTTGCTCCCTAAATTTTACACAAATATCAGGATTTCAATGTTATAAAAATATACCCCATCTCCCTGCATAATGCAGCCTATAGGATTTTCCTGAATTAACTCCTCATTCAGACCCACTAGTGACAGGTGAAAAGAGGGATCTCTCTTGGGAAAAATCATCCATTTACTCTGACACCACCACACCAGTGAACCCACTCCCACTGAGCTACCTACCTTCACATCTGGTAAATTGTTCCAGTCGTTGTTTCATGCTTAAACTTTGAATCTTTTTTCTTGCCTGAATATGAATGTGACAGCTAAGGGGCTTTTTGGTGATTTGTCTGATACATTGATTGGCACTCTATCTTCACAGTTTTCTTTCTTTCAGAGGTTCTTGCAGGCTACGATGAAATCAAGCTGAGCCAGCTCATATTTTCCATATAGCAAATTGGTCCATTAGGATAGCAAATACACAGTTCTGTTTACACAGGACAAATGTAACAAAGTCAGTCACTTGGCACTCAGTTTGCCTCAGCTTTCAAATCTATAATTATTGCATTTTTATCTTGCTTTTTGTATTACAGAATGTTCATCTTTGAAATTAAAAATTTTCCAAGGACACACCAACAATGTCAAAGTTGACAATTTATCACATGTGAGTGAAATTAACCCCCCCACCACAGTGTGCATTTTTTTCACACACACATTATTATAGAAAGAATCTTAACGATCTTCTTGTGTTGTTCCATACTGTGATCTAGTGATCTGTGTCAGACACTAATAGTCCACCTAATAGTTTTTCAAATTTGTTCTATAGGTATTCAGGATCATTTATTATGAAATTATGGAGAAGTCATGTTAATTTTCCTTCCCCTTTTTCCACAACACTGTTCCCACATAAAACAGAACTGGCAGTTTTAAAATTCCAGTCAAATATTGCAGTATTAGTACCAGTGACTAAATCAAGTATATGGTCTTAAACATATAGTTAACAAACAGTTAAAATTCTTCCTGATTATTACACAGAATCCTGATATTGATATAGAGACATATTGATGTATAAAGGATGTCTTTTGTTCTGTCCCTTGAGAGTTTGCTTAATTTTGGGGGCTTTGCCTTGATTTTGCATAAAATTAATACTATTTATCTTCCTCTTGTCCTCTCTGAACCTTCAGCCTTTTGGAAGTTTTCTGTTTTTCTAATCTAGCTTCTTCCTCAGCAGAAAGCTTCTTCCATAATGCAACGGACACTGAAAATTTTTCTTGCCTCCTCCACTGCAGGTATATTTTCTTTATATCAAACATCGTCGTGCATCTATGTGTCAGCTTCAGAGTCTTCAGGGATAGAAGTTCACAGCGAATTGCCTCACTACCAGGTCCCTTCAAACTCCTCATGTATTATCATGTACAGAAGCGTCATTTGGGCTAATGTGCAATTTCACTAGTGAAAATTTTCCTGCCAGCCTCAAAACGCCTTCCCAGAATGATGTCATGAGACTTGGCTCCAAGAAGACAGCACAGTTTGTGATTGTCTAGTCTCCTTCAGAAGCTGTTCTTTCCATTCCTTTTAGCGTAGTAATCTTGGACTGAGGGGTCCTTCTTGGACCCAGCTTTAGCATCTTGCAAGTGGCCCTGAAAGACAAGCTCAAGTTTCTGTTGTGCAGTTCCCAGCTTCATTTGACCACACGAATCTGCAAAGAAATCCTCTGCAGTTTCCACTTGAAACTTGTTGCACTTGGACATTACTAGGTGTATTAAATTCTCCTTAGCTATCTCCTTCTTAGTGTCTGCAAGCATTCTACTTCCCTGTGTTTCCACCATAATCAGTGTCACCAATTTTACCCCCAATGCTTATGAAATCCTCCTTTTCCGTTTTGGCATCCTCTCTTTAATTCTTTGTTCACCTTGATTTTGGCTGACCACGCGCTAACTGGCTTTTCTTTGATTTCCTGATGTTTCCTGGTAGCTCTGAGGTTTCATGGCTAAGTCAGCAACTTTTATTACCTATGGGAGGAGCAACTTCTAGTCTCAGGAAGCAAAGAAAGTACAGCAGCAAGTCTACCTCTTTACACCATGGTAATAATTAGCTGTGTGTAGCACAAAATCTGCTCAAATAATTTCTAAAGCTCTTCTTAAATACTCCTGTCTGCTGCCCTTGTCCATCCAATCACAATGCCAATCCAGGTGTCACAATGTGGTTGACAAATGCACCAAATTCACAGATCAGCTCAACTTGCTATTTGCTTCCAGTGATTAAGAATTTAGAAGTTTAAACTCCAGGATTGATATTAAGCCTGTAGGATGCAGCAACATAATCCTTGGAGAGAAACCCACACAAGCAGGTATGCTTTTTTCCATCCTGTTTAAGATCTATGTAACCTTCAAAAATGCCAAATAACTCTTGTCATTTCACTTGAGGGGTGAAAGTATTTCACTAGTGGGTAGATTAATTATTTCCCATAAAAAGAACATTTAAAACCACTATTTTTCCCTCAAGATGTATGTTCATATTATCACATACATCATTATGTGTCATAAACACTATGCATATATACATGGGCATAGTTATGGGAACCATGAATATATAAAAGAAATGCACATAACTGCAGTATTTTTGTAGGTACAAGTACTTATCTCCTCTTTGAAGGTGTGTCTCATAAGTCAAAGTGTTTGAGGCACTTTTTCTTTCCCCCAGATTGAAAAATAGGTATAATTATCATAAAAGGCACCACTATTTCCAATGCACCTCTGTGAATAAATATCAATTAATTCATGCATCATGGAATGATAATGAAATATTATAACTTCATCTGTGATAACAGTGTAACTTTTCATGCCCGTTCACTTGCAATCATCCTCTCTAGATTGCTAATTATATGCCTGAAGCTGTATTTAGTGGAAAAGATTGAACCATTTGTTCTTTTGTATATTTTGTCAGAATAAGAATAAGCCTGTATGAAATATCTTTGGACTTGTTCACACAGAAAAAACCCCAGCACTCAAATCTACTGCACTGTTTACTTGGTATAACCATAAAATACCTCAATTCTGCATGCAGAAATACTCCTTGGAGTACATGGGTCCTCTAACCACACACTGCACTCTTCTTGTCAGTCTTCGGACTATTATGTTGTTATTATGCCATGGCATGTGTGCCAACACAGTATGGCTACACTGCTAAAGAAACAGCAGCAGGCACAGATCTTACAGGTATCCACATAATTTTTCCTGGATCAGCACCATTGGCTCTATGGTGTCCTACACCTCACAGCATAGATTTATAAATGTTTTTCCTTGAAAAAAATCACAGGAGCAAAATCCTTCCACCCCTTTACTTGTGCACAGGATAGAGCTTATTTGTGCTATCTCTTTAACATTGAGTAAAACCTTGTACCTCAGTAATCTTATTTCTGCTTAGCTCCAGGCTAGTTTTGTCAATCCCCTCATTGTAGAAGTTAAAGCTTCCAGATTCAGTGTTCAGGTTTGATGTATCAAGGTTTGACTGCAGGGATGAGGCTCTGGATTTAGTGGTGGATCTGTCTCTATGGTGACTCCTATAGAAATTGTGTTATTTGTGTTACCTGCAGTGATGGAAGAAAATCGAGGCTAGACACCGAAGGTCAGTCTGTCAAGGGAAATGGAAGGAGCACTGACAAAACGCTAAGGCCCTGGTTACACAAAAGGTAAAAGAGAGCATGTGACTATAATTCTCCCCACTGACTTTAAACACTGAAATCAGAGCATCATTAGTGATGTATTTAGCTGCGACCAGTTTCAGGGATATGCACATTATTTGACAGCCACTCTGTATTTTGAGGGATGGACTTGCTTGCAGAGGGAAGCATTTAAAGACTACTTTTTAAGGTATATACATTTATGAGATATAACCAAAAATGTGAAATCCTTAACAGAACAGATATCTTTCAGGTATTTTCATTTAATAAGATAGGCTTACAAACTTAGGTGCTCCTGAATGCTCCAAAAATATCTGCTGTTTTAATCTCAGTGGATATGTGTAAGGACAGTAAGGTTGCTGCACTGGTAACAATATTTAAAGGAGGTTCAGTTTTAAAATCAGTCTTCTTACAGTGGAAATTCAAGCTTTTATGTCTCATAACATAATTTTCTCTACACCTGAGGTGCTCTCAGCATGTATAAATACATATTCAATATCTCCTGTTGATCAATACAAACTGACCTCTGCAATATGACAATGGTGCATGTATAATTCCTAAACAAAGGGCAGGGGGCTGGATGACTTATGTGCACAGTGTACAGGATTTGGTCTTCACTTCTCAGAAATGCATTTTGAAGCCAATCATGTCAGGAACGACTGAAAAGAGTTGTCATCTGTCATGAATCTGGAAGCCTGTAGGGAAGAAGTCTGTGATCTTTGCCCAGATTGTAATGATTTCACATCACAGCTGGCACTAAGCAGAGCATCTGATGATGTTGCTGCCCCTTGGCCTAGGTATGGTGAAGCACAGTAAGGATCCACATCGCAGGTAGCTGCTCCTTCATGCTGAGCTCACAGCATCAGGGTGACAGGGTCTAAAAAGTGTACCACCTCTTTTTCCTGATGCCTTAGTATTGCAAACAGACAGTATCAGTCTCCAGCCTAATGTTCTACATGAGCCCTACTAGCTTTGCAAAGAGGGGCAATAATATTAAACATAACCACAAAGATATGTGCAAAGGGAAACTGTGCAACCATGTAGTTTGCAGCTCTAAAGGAAAAGGAAAGAAAACCCAATCTTTTCACAAGAGCAGACCTCTTTGAAAGAGGTTTTTACTTACTTTTACCTGCTGATTTTTAGCAAAATAATTTTATTCTGGGCAGCCTGTTCCTGGAAATGGCCTCATAATTGCTAACTTTATCTTCTGCTGCCAGTGTCTATTTAATCACCTCCTTGTTACATTCACAGCCCACACACTGACGCAAAATCTCCTCCTGTTCTGATTCTTCACCTATTAGAGCCTTGGCCCAAATACCTCTCTAATGCTGAATGAGCAAACACCAAGTCAATGTGAAAGTCAACCAGGCATAACTCGCTGCAGAGAGTTTTTCTCTGCACATTCGCTCTTTGCATTTCAAATATAGTATAGCCTAACAATATAGCCTGAAAGATGTGGGAATTCAATAGCTACGTTTAGGTACTTTTCAAAAGCAAATACTTTTCCTGTATATTAAAATACCCTTGTTTAACTTCCTGCGCTGATTTATTGACAATGTAAATGAGGCTATAAATTTAGTTACTTAGAAAAAGGAATCAGCACCGAGTGTCAGAGTTCATGTCCTTTTCCCTATGGGTGCTGGCCATCAGGAGATTTCGTGCTGCAAGCCACCACATCATTGAAAATTGAACTCTTTTACCCTAGTGTTAAATTGCAAGGTTAGGCTTTCTAAGACTTAAGTTAGGTACTGTCATATCCACTTATGCCAGCTCTGGAACAACTACATTGCACTGCAAACCCAGCTTTAGATGCCTGGAGACTTTGAGAAAGTAAAGCATCTCTGTGCCTTGGGCTCCTCTAGGCTTGGGAAATAGATGAACAGCAAAACTCCACAACTCTGCTGTGACCATTTTGTACTTAGGTGCCTGAATTCCTTCTGAGATCCACTCTGGGTACCTAAGCCCTTGTTTAGATATGGCCTCGAAGCTTAATTTTAGGTATCCAGGAATTTTGGCATAATGCCAGTACTTAGAAACGGAGGAGGCGTTTCTGTACTTAATCCAGGAGATAAGGCTGTGATATGTGTCCCTGGAATTTACAGAGAAATGCCCAGAGCCGGTGCTGGGCAGCCATGCAGCTCTCTGCAAAGACACCTATCTTCATGCACTGCGGGCAAGAGCACGGGGCCAGACACCTTTCTCAGACTCAGGAGCTGTCTCGGAGGTAGCAGAACAGGAGTTACATCTTGTGGCTGCCAAAAAGCCCAATGAGTAGGAATCGTTTTGCTACACATCTGTGCGAAAGTGGAGCACTGCAGAGAGAAATCAGGCTGTTGTGTTTGCCACGTGTGTACTTTAACTGTGCATGAACAAGCTGCCTTCCATTGTCCTGCTGCAGAGTATGTTATTTCCCCAGGAAAAGGGTAGATACTATATTTCCACGTGGGGAAGCAATAGTTTGCTGGATTGGAAGGGACAGCTGGCATGTGTCTGTCCTGGCACTTTCCCTCTGCACAGTTGTCAGGATGCAGCACAATGCTGGCTGCTGGAGTAAAACAGAATTTTAATGAACAAGCTGCAGGGAGAGAAATAAAACAAATTTGTCTCTATCCAAGTAATCAGCCACCAAACATGCACATAAAATTCAGATATGGCAGAATAACGAGTAAGTGTCTGTGATCCATTTGAATTTTTCTTTTCATTGGCGTTCTCATATAAAATCTAACCTGGTACATCTATGTGAATGCAAATTTACCTTGAAACTAAAATCCCAGCCTGTTAGTAAGTATCTTGTTATTGCTGTTAGTACTCGCTGTTGCTGTTTCACACCTACATTTTTTTCTGTTATTTAAAAAAGCTCATTTTATGTAAACAATCAATTCATATGGCATTTTTGCCTCAAATCCAGGCTGCATTTTCAGACAGTTTATTACTTTGTGGTTTCCACTGCTTACATGAAAAATCAGCTCACAGCATTTGGTTGGAGAACATGACAGAGCCCAAGACTGTGTTTTCTTTTCTATGTAGTCCAGCTGTGCCAAGGAACAACCCTGTAAGAGGGACCTCAGGGTTGCACAGAATGGCACATTGGTGGGAATTTGGCTCTTCAGATCCAACATTGAGGCACAGTCTTGCTCCCAAAACAGGTTATTTCCACTTTTAAATCCTATGGTATTAAATCAAATGATGACATTTTAAAATAAATTGAGCATTACATAAATAATTTCATATTATTAACTTTTTTTGTTAACATTATTAACAATATGCAAAAGGAAGGGTCGGTGTGGGGAGCACAGTACTCTGCAGTCAGCTCTGTTTTGTACCTGCTACAATGAATGGTAGGGCTGTAGGGACCACAGACCAATGTCTTTGGTACAGCTTAGAGAGACACCAATGAAAGGATGAGGCTGGACAGAGAAACCCAAACAGTAAGTTTTAGTGCTTCCTTCTGCTGTTTTGATGTTACAAATTCAAAATGCCCAATGCCACACACAAATGGGAAAACAGCTGGGTTAGAGTAGGAGCACAGGAGGGAAACCCAGACCTATGGAAATACTAGCAATGGTTCCAGATGTGTTTCTTTCTCTAGGATAAAGCACTTCTCTTCACTGCTATTTGGGTAGCAGCTGAAAAGCCAAAATAAAGGGTGGTGAAGGGCAAAATGTACTGCATCCTTCAGAGTTGACAGTGGGACATTTAGTTACTTTTCCTGACTTCAACAGATTTTGTAACACTCTGTTACTCAGGGGCACACCAGGCCATGCCTCAAACTTCTGTTCCTGCCTTTCAAAACTGCAACTGCAGCTATACAAAATTAAATAAATAACAGTTATCTACCCTTCTTCTCGAGCTTCTGTCTCTACCTTGGGACTTTTCCTAGGAGCACCTATCTCAGCCCTTTGGATCTCATGACTTTCATTTCCTGCAGTCTGGATGTACTTTCCTAGGAACACTCAAAGGCAATGAGAAAGTATTGACATTTTGATAAGGAAAGGGCAGAGATATAACATGCCCTACAGAGCAATATGCTGTCAGCCAACTGCCTGGCAAAGGGGCCAAGCAGCCTCCTGCAAGAGTGAGTCACTTTTCTTTACACCACGTCTTGCTCACTGCAGTGAACAAAGGGGAAATGAAGGGCCTGATCCAGAGCTTGTTGATGAAACACAGAATCTCCCTGCTGCATTTGGCTTCATCATGGTTTTGGCAGCAGCTCAGCCTTTAACATTTTCCACTCTTGAAGACACACTAGCTGCTCTTAGCCCTGCTGAATGGTTCTTCCTTTTCCTCTTTAACCTGTAATTCTTTTTCAATTGGAGTTGTCTGTAGGGTAACTAAGTTAGCATTTTGCTCTGGGGTGACATTTTCATTTCCAGTGCACAATCTCAAAATGAAAGTAGCTTACAGCAACTTCTTTCTCCTTCTTTATGCCTCTGATTCTTGTGGAGGCTCCATAACTACTCCATGAAGTGCTGCGCACCTAGACTCTACCTCATGACCTTTTGTACTCTCTTGTCATATTCCAGTGTCTTCTCAACTCTTCTTTGTTTTGTTTAGTGTGTTTGGGTTGGTAGACAGGAGCACTTCAAAGCCTCAGCGAGGAATGAGCCCCCCCTGCCCCAGCAGATAGTCTCTGCTCTGACAGACAGGACTCTCAAAACAGTGGCAACTGCATTTTGGGATGCAGCAGGACGTGTTGTTGGCACAGGGTAGATCGAGACTCTTAACGTGCCTCTATTTCTTCCTGTCAGTCCTATGTGAGAGCCAGAGTCCCACCTAAGGCAAGTTCTTATAGGAGATGATAACAAACTACAGAAGGAAAAGAGGAAATGTTCTTTTCAGGTCACAGAGGCTAAGAAAGAGTTGGTCAAATGCCCTATGGGAATTTCACTTTTAAAGTTAACAGTATTTATAGCAGGACCTAAATTTACTCCTTCTTTTTGTTGAGCAATGATTTGCATTTCATAAGGTGCCAATTCTGCCTTGGGATAGGACATTGCTGGAAGCCAAGGGGTCATTCCTATTCTTTGTGCAGCTGTCCACAAGGAAGGAGGTGAGCAGTCGCAGGTTTGATGAATAAGAGATCATGATTTGTTTTCAAGAGGTGGCCTTTATTCAGGGATGTGCAAAGAGAACAGGATTTCTTGCACCAACCATCTCCCTCAAAAGACTTCCTGTGTATTGTGGCCTCAACTTAGCAGCTAAGTGTGTTTTGCCCAGTTTTTGGAGGATGCAAAGGTTGCCCGCACACCAAGACTCCAAGAAAACAAGAAAGTAAATGAGGAGAAAGGAGCAGGAAAAAGGAAAGCCTATTGCTTTATACCACTGTGAAAGGCACTGAATTCTAATGCTTCCTCTCTGTTGTTCGTGTCTTGCTGTGCTATCTCTAATGTAGTTTATAAACTCCTCAGTGCAGACACCTGCTTGTTTTATTTGCAATCATAAGATGTTTTTTGAATAAATTGCTAACAACTACAACTATAATAATATTGAGCAGCAGTGGTATTTACCATAGCTAAAGCAGACAATGGGGAGTTCCCTAACCCAGGGCAAAGAGGTAAGAAGGAGCTTACAAGTGCAGAACAATTAAAAGGTGCTAATATCGTTAATTATTATTAACACTTGTATTTCTGCAGCAGAAGGAGCTATAAGCAGATTCAGATCCCAGTGCTGCACAGTGTTGTTCAAAAACATAATAAGATCATTCCTGCCCTGTAAAAGAGTACATTCAAAGGCTTTTTTCTTGCAGAGCATTCACAGATGAGGGAATATTACAAAACTGAAGAGCAGCTTGCAAGACTCCTAGGCAATACAGACAGAGGAATAATAATGTTCCCATTATACAGATGGGGAACGTGGATATTTGCATCAGCTCACAAAAAAAGACCTGAAGCAGAGCAGTGAATCCAAATCCCATGATGTGTAGTTCAACACCTTAACTACAAGGTTGTCCTCAAGTTACAGATTATCAGTGTTGAGCATTTCTAGAAATTTCTTCAGTATTCAATCTTCTGGCCATTCAAAACCAAGCAATCTAAATTTAATTATCTTGAGCTGATACTGGATTCAATTTCCTAAAAGTTTGAGATATAAAGCATAATGCTATGTGTGTAGGGAGAATAAAATGACAAAGTTAATAAGACACAGATAGAAAATTATAGCAAAATTTTTAACTACCATCTTAATAAAGGATAAAGTTACCATGTACTGAAATCTGTATCAGAAAAATTTTATTACATCAAATATTATATGATTGCAGGGCATATACCCAGCTCTTCAGGTAACAACACTTATTAGTTTTTGGGAACTCTTTTCCAGAACTATTTCACTTGACATATACATTTTTATTTTGTGTATGCTTGCAGCTCTTCACATTTTTTTCAATTAAATTTTTATTTTTCTAGATCCTAACATTTGACCTTGATATTACTTGATAATATTATCTAAAAAAAAAAAGTGCAATATTTCAACAGAATAAGATACACACATGTGACACATTTCATGTTTTGTACAAGCCAGGAGGAAAACAATAAGCTCCACAATAATGTCCTCCAATTTAAACTCCTTGTGGGACAGTACTAAACTATAAATCTAAAGACGCCATGTCTTTTTTTTATACTTTGCTAATCCCACCAAAACTGTAATATGGCCCTTGCACTCCAGACCCCCTATTCTGTCTGATCTCTGAGGATGCAAATTTATTTCTTGGATGACTTCTTATTGCTGACTCTGCCTGTACCAGCTCACGCTTTAATTGCAGAAGATTCCTGATTTAATCTCTGATGGGTTAATCATGATAGCCACCAACATATCAATACCTGATGTTAGTATCACAAATTTTATCAGAATGCTGCTTTCTTCATTGTGTAAAACAAGCACTGCAGAGGTAGTAAAGGCCAGTATCAACACAGATTTTGGAACCATTAGTACTACGCACAAGACCTTCCAGAATGGCTCTTTTTAATTACTTGATCACCACTTATTTTTTATCATGGTGTACTGAATTTTGTTTTCTGTACCACTTGCTAAGCAACAACATAAAGGCTAAATCTTTTAAAGCTAAATCATCTCACTGTGGGCTGAATAATTTCTTCGTGAAGGAATGCAACTAGGGTTCTTGACACTATTAAGTAAATGGACTTCTGGATACATTCACCAATTTTATTCTTCTGACATTTAATCTCATCCCTCAAACTCTATTTATGAAGCTATTTCCTGAAAATATCCATGTTGGAATACATGTGTACCATGACATCTCTACAACTAGGAGGCCTTTCACAATTTCAGGATATCTAATCCAGTCTTCCATTCATGTATAGGTTTTTTTCCATTGGCTCCTCCTTGCTGCTGACTTCATGGCAAGACATGGAGTTCAATTGGTTCTCTGTATTGTTAATTTATGTGGGGTTTTTTTTTCTGTGTGAGTTTTTAATCCTGTCTCGGGCCAGAAGATAGATGAGATCATAAGTCACATCATTACTGCTTTATGGTATTGGCATCTGACTGTTACACTGCTGCAGTTGCCTAATTTCCCTACTCTGTTTTCTGGGCCTTCAGTGTAGTTGTGGCCCTTAGTGACATGGTTTAGTGTTGGACTTGGGTGTGCTGGGTTAATGGTTGGACTCAATGCCCTTCGGTCTCTTTCAACCTAAATGATTCCACAATTCTGTGTTCCTCAGAATCTTCTGCAGTTGTCTTTTTCCTGTCTCCTGTAGTTAGGTCATTAGCAATGGAGAATCTGCTTAACTTTGTGGTCTCTAGACTTCCTTGTGTCTTTCTAGGACCAGCAGCTGACTGTGCCTTGAAAGGTGCAGAGTCTCTGATCTCGAAGACATGTGAAGTAATAGCCCCTACTTAATGGCAGGGTTCTTTGCAAAGAGGTTCAACCATGCAATCAAGATTGCCTTTTGGGATTTCTCAACCATTTCATCTGGGTCTTGATTCTATTAATGTTAACCTAAATGTTGAATTCAGAGGCAGTACCTTCAGGAGAGGTGCCCTGTGGTTACCTCCACATTTGATATGCACCTTCAGTCTACTGTGAATTAGTATTTGAACACAGTGCCTGAGGCTCACAGCTATTTAGATCTCTGAACCCTAACCCCTGGCAGAATGCTAACCCTAGCCCTAGTTAATTACCTGAGCCCACCACCTGGGTTGTCCAGGCCAGAAAGATGTGGGAGCAGCAATATTGGGGCCCAGCCGCGACGGCCTTGGCAGGCTATTTGCATCTTCTTGGTGACAAATCTTTTTATGTGTCCTACATACAATACGCCCCCCCAGAAATAGTGCAATTCCATACTGTCATTATGAGAAAACATAATAGGTGTTCCAGTCGTTTTCCAAAGTTCGGCTACAATTTCAAAAAATTCTCCTTGTTGGGAAAGGGAAGAGCCTTTCCCTACTTCCCACTTTCCCTCTTAACTCAGATAATAAAGTAGTTTTATTTCACTAGCTCTTGTACATTTATCTATCTCATGGTGGATAGTCCTGTCTGCTCACATTACTGTTGCTTGACATTGTAGTCATCTTACACTCGGTAGGGGTGAATATATTTTTACAGCACTAGGTCTTTGCAATGTAGTGAGTTCTCCTTTTGCTGTTTTCTTATTGGCATTGACTCCCTTTCCAGAAAAGTCTGTGTATAGCACAAAAGCAGACCATGAGTTTCATCCAACTAATGCGGATGTCTGGTATGCAGAGAGTTACTCTATGTCAGAGTTAGTCCCTTTAAGGTTGTCTTATTGGGAAGAAACAGGGCCTCTTACATCCCGGTACAATTCCTCTTAGACAGGTAAAATAGGTCAGATGAATCACTACTTTAAAGTGCCTATTTCTGACCACAGAATATAAATTGACTCCTAGGTGACGTGCCTAGCTTCTGCACTGTACTTGCATTTAAATGAGATGGAACCATCTCCTTGAGCCTATTGACTCTCCTGATCACTTGTTCAGCTCTTACTGCCCATTAGACATGGTAATGAAGTTCAATAAGTCCAAGTGCCGAGTCCTGCATTTTGGCCACAATAACCCTCTGCAGCGCTACAGGCTGGGGACAGAGTGGCTGGACAGTGCCCAGGCAGAAAGGGACCTGGGAGTGCTGGTCGACAGCCGACTCAACATGAGCCAGCAGTGTGCCCAGGTGGCCAAAAAGGCCAATGGCATCCTGGCCTGTATCAGAAATAGTGTGGCCAGCAGGTCCAGGGAAGTCATTCTTCCCCTATACTCGGCACTGGTGAGGC
>VZRL01001420.1:1432773-1457207 GCA_013397895.1 Origma solitaria | reverse complement strand
TGTCCAAAGGAGGGCGACAAGGCTGGTGAGGGGCTTGGAACACAGGCCCTATGAGGAACGTCTGAGGGAACTGGGGTTGTTTAGCCTGGAGAAAAGGAGACTCAGAGGCGACCTTATCACTCTCTACAACTTCTTGAAAGGTGGTTGTAGTGAGGTGGGGGTTGGTCTCTTTATCCAGGCAACAACTGACAGAACAAGAGGACACAGTCTTAAGTTGCACCAAGGAAAATATAAGTTGGATATTAGAAAAAAGTTTTTTACAGAAAGAATGATAAAATATTGGAATGGTCTACCCGGGGAGGTGGTGGAATCACCAACCCTGGACGTGTTTAAAAGGAGATTGGATGTGGCAGTCGGTGCCATGGTTTAGTTTAGTTGAGAGTTGGGACATGGGTTGGACTCGATGATCTTGAAGGTCTCTTCCAACCTGGTGATTCTGTGATTCTGTGATTCTGTAATGCCCACTGGCACGCTTTGAATGCAGCATGCAGTGGTTTCCTCATGAGCATTCCCAGTGACTCATCATCATCCTTCATATTGTTCTGACCCCCAAGTTAAACTGATGAATATATTTTTCTTTAAAAAATACGGCAAATAACTCTTTTTGAAAAATAGCAAATCTTCCGCATCTAAGAAATCAACCAGTAAATTGTTTAGCTTTCTGGTTACTGGACATCTTCTTTTGGGACCAGTCCTGCTTCTGAAGTTGGGGACTCTTTGCAGAAGAAAGGTGAGCATGCTGTGGTCAGAGTGATAATAAGTGGCAAGACACAAGTTCTGTCTCCAGTAGGGTTACACAAGAGAAAGCTGCTGTTACAGATGCAAGAGCATGTCTCTGTTCTTCCCTAGAAGAGCTTTGTGACCCCCCTTTGGGTGCTGCCTGCCAAGTCAAATTTCAGCTTGAACAGTTGAAGCTTGGCAGAGAGTAAGCAACAGAAAGCGGGATCTCTTCAGGGCAATGGCTAGATAACATTAATAATAGACATTGCTACCAGCTCTTTCCTAGTTGCTCACTGATTTTATTTTTGGTCGTTCCTATGCTTAGTTTAAAATGAGAGATTCCTCATAATCCTTAGTGATTTTCTTGGATCAGTTAGATTGATTTGGTTACACTGAAATACCTTTAGAGGGAATAATTTCCTTCCTTAACTTGCAGAGTCATGCTCTTAGCAGTGGAGGCGCATAGGCAGGCTCCATCCTCATAATCATAAAGGTGAAATTCCCAAGTTCTGCCTCTTCTGTTAATGTCCTGAGCAGGTGAATCATCCTGAAGCACTGCAGCAGGACCCAAATGGTGCAGAAAGCTTGGGACATATCTTCAAAGTATCCAGGTCCTTTTCTTCTTACAGACCTGGGATTGATAGGTTTTTTCTTGGCAGATGGAAAAAAAAACAATTTAGTTCCCAGTTCTTCTTCTGACTTTCAGCAATGCAATCCCTACAGCCTGCAACAGTCTTTGAAAAATCCTTTGCTAATCCTGACATTTTTTTTCAGTTCACAACTATTCGACTGATTTATAACAGTTTCAAAGGGAATTGAACACCCCATCTATTATCAATCAAACCACACCTCTTGCTAAAGTGTAGAAGGACTATTCCAGCTCTATGGCTGTTACTCACCAGGCACCATGTACCAGCAGAGATATCAGAGGTCTCGAACTTTGCAGAGAGCATTCTCATAGCACTCGCTGAGTTATGTACTATTGCCACAAATTCCGCATGCATCATGATGAGAATATGCTGCACTCATGCAGGACAGTGTTATTTTCAATAAAATCTGTGTCGGGCAGGGATATGATAAGATATTTTTATCCATTCTGTTACTTGCAACATCAGGTGCATCAAGGAGCTGGAAGAAGCTTCAGAAAGCCAGGACTCCCAAAGTAGTCAGTTTTCTCAAGTGACTGAGGGTGGAATTCAGTTCATTGGATTATTCAGTTATACAGTTTATTTAATCTACAAACCACTTAAATTAATTCCTAATACTCAGATAGCTGAAAGCAGGTGAGATGAGTCCCTTCCTAGTTCTATCTAGGGACTCCTAAGTTCCTAACTCATGGAAGTAAAGATTAACAATGTTAGAGCAAATGAGCAGTTTAGCAATCCCATGTTTCCATCTCTGACAGTGACTAATATCATATCAATATGAAATCTTTGAAAAATGGATCATCATGTCTTAGTTATTTAACCAGGCTGGGTTTTTTTCCCCAGTTTACTTTTTTCCTTTAATTGGACTCAATAACTATAAAGAACAACTTTCTTTCTGGGAACATGGCAAGTAATGAACATGGCTTAAAATCCAGGATGGTTTTACCTCCAGTAGATCGTACTCGACTTCTTTGTCCTCACAGCAGCTGGTGTGTTACAGGCACCAAAATTCAACTGAATTGATACCATGGCTGCAGCAGAGTCCTGCATCTCCTGTAAGTCAGCCAAAGTCAGAGACCTTACTGAAATAAAGGATTTTGACTACACAGGGGAAAAAAATCGATTAGGTCATTTTGATACTTGCAAATTTAGGGTTTTTTTCCCATATAAACTCATCATAAAAATGAGAAATTTAACTTTTAATTTCACTTTGGAATAAATAATCCTTTATTAAAATGGTAGGGAGTTTTTATGTTTGTTTGTTTGTTTTTGTTTTGTTGGGGTTTTTTTTGAGCAGTAAAATTTCCAACTTCAAGCATCCCAGATCCAGATATTTCATCCCAAAATGCTGCAGGATGGAAACACTAATTGCTCATGATTAACTGCTCACCATTTTATTCATATGCCTGACCCTATGCAGACTCAAGGCCTGCAGCACTGTGTAAGGAGGGAGTCTCACAGTCCATTTTCTGAGAAATGGCTATGGAGAGGCTGGATCCTGACTGAGCTTTCTGGCTGCCATCTGCACATAACACATGGAATGTGGGTAGCAAAGCCTATCCTAAACCTGTACATTACATTCAAATGCAACTTGGAAGTCTTATTTTTGCTATGAGACAAATCCTCTTCACTCATCTCAGTGGTGAATTCTGCTGCCTTCAATGGGATTTGCCACCTGGAAAAAACACTGGAAAAACAGCGCTGGCCCAAGAGCAAACCGTTTCCCTTCTCCCTCTAAAATATGCACTTTTGAGTGCAAAGTAGGTTGCAATGACATTTGACTCTACATTTGTGTATGGCAAAACAAACCTATAAAATTCCACTTACCCCCTCTACTTCCCCCTTGATTTACAAAGGTGGAAACTTTCAGGATGTCTTAGCCGTAGACAATAAAACACTTTTCAAAAACACATTAAGAGTGTCAAAAACCACCTTTGAGATGAGTAACATCTTTTAAAGTAATGGGCTAAATCAAACCAAAACCTTTGCTGACATTTTGATTGCGTTTGTGTTAGTCGGTATAATGAAAAATTAACTTTACACATAAAAAATTTATTGTAGCTTCTTTTATTGCCTAGGAAGAAAAGTTTAGTGTAGCCAACTGAACGATGCTTCTTCATGGGTTGTCACTTTATACACTTTATTATTGTAACTTATGGGGATGTTTGTAAGCAAAGGAGTATTATTTATTCTGCAGTTCTCCCATTTGCTCACTCATTATGCTCATCATGGCTCTAAGTAATAAACTTCATAATATCACACATTAATGGGGTTATTTAAACTATAACTACTATAAGTTAATGTGCAAATGCTTTGCAGTTTTCCCATGTTTACTCACAATTTTTCAATAATGTTCAAGACGTGCTCTGAGTCTGGGAAGAATCACACACTTTAGTGCAATAATGTATGGGGGAAATGTATAGTTATTTAATAAATACAGAGGAATTGACATTAATGTCTGTGTATCATTGGGTGTTCCCATTCATTAAAATGATTACTTGATATTTATTTGTGGGAGATAAAAGATATTTAGTGCCATTTCATGCAAATTGCAAATACTTGCCCAAACCAGAATGAACTCTGAAAAGAAAATATTGTTGAAGTCCCCCTTGTTTTTCTAAGAGATAGCAAAATTGAGAAGCAGCTAAACTGCAGTCACCTAAAGGCAAGAACTCTGGTGATTAAGTTTGTTATTGCTTGTTATGTATTTTCTTTTGCATGCTGACCAGATCTATACATCCATAATTGTCCTGCACACTTTCTGCTTGAAGGCTCTTTTGAAAGAAAAGCTTAAGAATTTAGGAATTCCTAATAATTTTTGTAAGAAACTGTTATTTTCTGTTTGCCTTAAATGGACACTGAGTAGTTTTTCCTTTGTTCTCAAAACCAGAATGTACATGTGTGATCAATAATGTAGCAAGTATCTGAGTATTGAAAATACAGATTTTTCTATTGCCTAGTAGAGGTAATCAAACTTCCCATGATGCCATGCTTTTGTGCTGAAATTGATAAACTTCAGCCTGATTTTTCAGATGATAATTATTTTACTTTATGAGTTTCAGATACTGTCTCTGTTCTTTAAATCAATTTTTAGCCATCTAAGAGAGTACAAAATAGCATGTATCAAAAAGTTGATCCGATGAAATTACATCACTTTCAAAAGCAGATGCTCCCATTATTCAGAAGAAGCCATTGATTTTTCAGAGTACTTCCTGATCCTCCTGAGAATGACAGCTAGTGGTGAGGAAACCTCTTGGTAAAAGTCAGTGATGTAAATTTGAAACACCATTTTCATGACAGATGATAGCTATTAATTTGCGAAGAGATATGTATGTTGTAAGGGCATATGCCTATAAGTGAAAAGTCCAGCGCCATCACAGCTCAAGCTTAAGCAAAGAAATAACTGGGAGGAGGAGATACCTAAGTGCACCTTGAAGGTCAGTTCCTCTCAATTTTACATGAGCTATCCCTGGCTTGCTTGCTATGGCCCAATTTGAGATTTGGATCCCACCTCCCACCACCTCTCATTATAACAGACAAAAGGACAGGATCTTCTGTTTTGAAATGACCCTCAAAAGTTCAGACCAAAGCCCTTTCAAATCCCATTATCTGAAATGCAGAAATCCTCTATGAAATGCTGCCAAGCATTGCCATGGCAACATGATGTCACCTGGTGACAGAACAAGCATTGTAGCATTTAGCTGAGACCGTGTTGCTTCCTCAGGAGCAAAAAGGTGATTTTGAAAGCAGGGACCCATCTGAGCAAAGGAACATCTGCAATCTAAACATTTGCACTCACCTTCAGGGAGAGAAACCACTTTCATTTCTTGTCTCTGAACATGGGGCAGGGTATGAATCACAGTCAGGAGACTTGATAACTTTCATTATCAAGAAAGGGAGCGAATGGAGGATAAACTTTTATCAGTCAGTATATGTCCTAAAGGCAAGTGAGCAAGGGAGCTGGGAGCCTGACTCTGCAGACTGCCTGGTCCCCAGGAGTAATGGATAAGGCACTCAGCTGCTGCGCAGGGACTCAGCTTGGGCTCCACGAGCATGGCTCACCTGTCACATTGCACACATTGATAATATTTCACTATATTTAGCCATTTGCATGCGATTCTGACATGTATTAAAAGATGTGCTTTTCCTTTGAGTGCCCGGCAGATTTTAAACTGAGCTTTAAACTTGTGAGGGTGGATCCTGATTACGTGGGTGCAACTGCTTCACTACTATGGGCCTCAGCCAAGAAAAACCTCCCAGTCAATATGCTTTTCCTTCAAGCTTTTAATAGCCTCCAGAGCAAGACAAGTACAGAAATTACCCATGAAATCTGCTACAGCATGAGAAAAATAAGATATTTTGGCATGGATTGGAGGTGAAGAAAACAGGAAAAGGGCTGCTGGAGATCTTGGCCATTAGAAGTCCCACATACAAGCAATTGCAGCATCCTCTGGAGAAGCGTAATGCACGTACATTTTCCTCTTTTTTCTCAAGTGTGTTTTTGGCTTCTTTACTGCCTCCAAATTCTGGAATCCATGAGGGTCCTCAGAAGTGCAAGGCAGAGCAAAAACTGCATTACAATGTACTGAGGATTTTTTGCAAATGTGCATGTCAAAGTTCTCACTAATTTTAATCTGAGTTCACAGTCCTTGCGGCATAAGTGAAACTAACACCTCATAATGACGCCCGGGCAAAACCGCAAGGCAAATGTAATTTCAATATTTACAGCAAATTTTAAGCACATTTCAGAGCTGTGAGCCAGTCCATCTTTGCTGGGTTTTATTTGGATTTACACCAAGAACAATTAGAAAAGTTATAACTGGGATATTAATTTCTCCCATTTTCTTCCAAAGAGGTGATATTGCTCCACATCAGTTGTAGTATAAATAAAAATATGTTTGAGTGGAGAGGAACTCTGAAAATCACATTTAGTACTCTTGAAACCATACAAGATTTTAAAGCATTCTATCTTGTGCTGATATTCTTCAAGTTTCGCTTTTCTGGAGAGAACTCAATACATTAAATTAAAATACATTTATTCTGGCACTTCAGAGTCCTTGCTATTGTGATGTGTGAAGAACAATCTCTTCAACATTCCCGTTTCCCTTCCCTTGTTGATTTAAAACCAACTAAATTTAGTTGTACATTTTCTCCTCACACTGTCTCAGGTCTCTGAGCCCAGAACCTCACCATGTCTTTCCACACCATAATACTCATTTTGTAGACCTTCTGCGCTTTATTTTAGACTCTACTACAGTGATTTGAAGACCTTTCCAGGATCCAGTTTCTCTAATACATAACAATTGTCTTCTAGTTTCCAGTTTGTGTACTTTTCTGCAAAGTCCTATTGAGTTTTCTCATCAAGGCAGATGGAAGTCAAAACCTTCTCTATCCCTGCTATTCATAATCTGTCTTGCCTGGCTATCTCTAGAATTATTTCTTCATGCACATTTTTGCTGCTGTATATTTTAACATAGGCAATACCCTTAGCTCTCTAAGATGTGTGGATGATTCTATGTTATACTTCAGTATAACTGAATTTGCAGCAATTTTTTGCAGCAAAACTGAACTGTTTTACAGGGTATACTATTAATTCCTTACCAGAATCATCCTGGATGAAATCAGCGAAGAATAATCTGGGTTATCACAGTTTTACACTTTGGAGGGCACTAATTTTCTTTGAAATCAATGGTGATTACTCCTTACTTCTTAAGCATGTAGCTGAGATCAGTTGCTGTTCAGCATCTCTGAAGTGCAGGTTGTGTATAAAGGTGCTGAACCTTGGATTCAGGCACCCATTGCTAAGGACCCTCATTTGAAAACACTTGAAATGGCGATTTAGCCAGGATGGAATATCTCGGAGGGTATATGTACTTCTGTGCTTTGTGACAGAGACAAATATGAAGGCGTTGGGCAGCCAAGATCAAGGGTTTTATCCTGTCCAGATCAAGTTAATAAGACTGTTGCAAGTCCTATTTCACTGGGCAGGAGTTAACTGTTTAGCTGCAGTCATATATCACAAGATTGTTGAGTTAACATTACATGAATTATACACGGTTTATAAAATGATTATTTAATCAGTGGAAAATTAAGTTCATAGATGTTTTCAAAATCTGAACTAGGACATTCATCAGCAGAACTGCTAAATTTTTAATCAAGTCTGCTGTGCTTGATGTAGCTATCATTCTAAATTGCCCTCTCTCTGCTGGTCCTCTTATTGCAATATATATGTTAGTGTTATCCTTTCTCATTGCTAATTGATTTTTTTCAGCTCAGATTTAAGGCAGAGTGACATGCCATTCAGCATTTTCATCAAAGGACAGTCCTACTTACTTTTAACAAATGAAATGTTTTAAATATTAGGAAGAGTGAACTGCAAAGTTCTTTGGTTCCTTCATACTTGGAGGCCTCTTTTAAAAGGAAACATGGCAGAGGTATAAAGAGTAAGGAGTTTTGCTTGTCTTGAAGATGAAGACCAATTTGAAATTCTCTGGCCTGGATTGTTTTGGGATTTGATTCCTTCAGTCATTTCTGGGAAAGGTCTAGATGAGAAGCAATGAAAAATACAGCATCTCGTTATTTATCCATCTCCCACCTCATATAAAAATTCAGTTGCAGTCACAATTTTTCCTGTTCTGTAAAAACCTTTGGGAACTCTCTTTCTTTAAAACCATGAGAAAAATATGTTCAAAGAGGAGAAAAGCTCCAGAGAATTCACCCTGTGTATAACCTGGAAGTCTAGATGCCGCCCCCAGGTAAAGGAAAGAGTGCAATGTCTTCTCAACCCTGGTTTCTCACATCCCACTGAGCAAACTTTTCAGGAGGGCCAGTACCTGAAGATGGGAAGCCTTTTCAGGTAGAGATACCTTCACTTCAACCTCTCACTGTACTTGTAACCCAGTCTGTTTCTTAGGGAATTTGGGGATGCATGTAGGAAGGCAAGAAATCTCATCTTTACTCACCTGAACAAACATTTAGCTAAATCTCCTTCTAAGCACTAGCAGTCTGCACAAGCATATTATGAAGCTCACTGTGCATTTTTAAGCATCCTAAATTTGCTCATCATCAGAATAGGGTTCATTCTTGCTTGGGACTTCCACCTATTACTTATTATTTCTGAATAGTCCTGTAGTCTAAAGCTCAGGACCACTTCTTAAGGACAGTCAAGCATTGAATCTGTCAGTCAAATTCAATGCAAGTTAGAGATTTTTACATATGGGTATAATATAAACAAAACCACCCCACCCAATTGTCCATATGGTAAAATTTTTTCATGTTGGTTTTCAAAATACACTAAAGGTCAGTTACCAGTCTGTGTATCTCCATAGTCTTAAATGATGGAAAAAATTAGATCTAAAATGTGGTACAAGATGACATTTCACTTCTTTGCTGAGACCATGGTCAAACACTGGAACAGTCTTACCAGAGAGGTGGTTGATGACTCAAGCCTGTCAGTGGTAAAGAGGTATTTGGACAATGCCCTTAATAAACATGTTTTAACTTTTGCTCAACCCAGAAGTAGTCAGGTGCTTAGACAAGATGGCCATTGTAGGTCTCTTCCAACTGTAATATTCTATTCTATTCTATTCTATTCTAGGTGCAACAGAAAGCTATGTATTAGTTAAGAGTTTCTGAGCCACGTGATATATTTTTGTAGGAACAAGTGTTATTCTGGAAGTTAAAGATGTTGCGATGCACGTAAACTTTGCTCTCAGCTGCCATCCAGATGCTTTATACTCCTCAAGTCCTTCCATTTGTCCCCATTCTCTTAAATTTTTCTATGTCTAATATAGTAAGATAAAGATTCAATAGGACAATCCAGCATCTGTTTTGAAACAGTTCTTCTCCAGCAATATATTTTGAATACCATGTTTATTTTATGAACATATTTCTTCACAGTTTTGTTATTAATTTGGCTAATATAAGACCAGTGAAAATAAGGTCCAGATGCTCAGCTGGAATAAAATTTACACCAGCTGAAGACCTATCCAGAGTTACAAAAATCTCCTATGGTGAAACACAGCTCAAAGTGTCAAGCCACAGACTGTTATTTCATATCACTTTGAAACCATGCAGAAAAATAAAGATCTGCATGCGTTCAATGGAGAATTATAAATAAACCTTCACTTATCAAGATATTTCGTGAGCCATTTTTAATATCCTGCCAAATCTGAGATGATTTTCAAGCTGCTAAAAAAACCATAACAGCTTGAAGTTTACAACAAAATTTTGCCTTGTTTTTTTTTACAGATAATGGACCAAGATTAATTGTACTGATTCTTACCCACTTCCCTCCACTTTGAGTTTATTCTGCATGCAGTCCAAGAATATATATATAATCTAATATATATATGTATATACATATATATATGACAACTGCTGCTTATTCATACTACACATCTAAGATGCATCCAATGTATGAAGAAGTTTTCAAATGAAATATCTCAATCCTCAATCACTTCCATATACTGCAGGTCTATTTATGGCAGTACTCCTAGCCTCTGGTTTGCACACGTATTTATTTAATGATGTCTCCATTCTTTAAATTGTCAGTTGTATTGCTGGTTTTCTTTCCATGACAATAACCCATTTCTTTCAGAGTCTTTGTATTAGCTTGTTGTCAGGGTTGTTACTTTCTGTGTTAGTGATGGGGTGTGTTTCATTTTTCCAGAAGGCTGCATTCATCGAGATGGAGAGCAGCCAATTATTATAGGGATTTTAAATTTTTACAATTAAGTCCCACTCCTCCTGCAAAGACTTAGCCATGTTCCTTACTTTAAACATGTGATCTGTCCCACTGAGCCCAGAGGATTAGCGTTAAATACATGTGTATATCTTAGCGCTTCAGAACCCAAATAACATTTGTTTTTTTATATTTCTGAACCTAAAGGAATTGATCTGATGATAATTAGACTCTAAGCAGTTAGTTTCAAAGTGCATTGCTGATTACAAGAGGATTCATCCTGGGGCAAAGTTCCGAGTAGGGACTTAGAAAGTCTGAGTCAAAGACCTGGCTCTTTCATAGCCTCATGAAACAGGTTTGAATAAATCACTGCATTTCAGATAGACCCAAAATCATTCCTCTTCCTAATTCCCTGGTTTGAAATGTCTCAGATTTAGCTGCCCTTATGTGCTTGCACATATATAGACAAAAGATCTTGCAGCTGATTACAATAAGGCAGGGTGCTACTCCTGCAAACAGCAAAAATTACAACATATATCTATGGTGTTCATGTGCATGTAGCCAGCCTCAGTATCTTGTGTCTCCCAGAGCAGTACTCACTGGTTTTACATGCAAAAGTTCTTGGAGACATGGCCTTCTTACTGATGGCACTGGTTACTGTTTAGTCTGGCCACTAGGTGCTGTGGTCATGCAAATTCATAACAAAAGGTATAGAAGAATAATAATGGTAAAATCAGTATTTAGCTACTCTTTAAACATATCCTTGTAAATATGTAGAAGCTGTGCTCTACAGCTGCCTAAATTCATATATATTCAGCAGTACTGGGGTAATTATACCATTTGTATTCCACAGAATTATGTGAGTCTACAGCAAAGTTTCCTGCGTTCTCCTCACATATCTCTTCAGCTGAACATGAGTCAGACCTGCACTGCTTATTAGAATATTATTAGCATAAGTTGTTTTAGTAAAGTAGTAAATAATTCATAAGGAAATCTGCAAAAGCAAATATGTTTGCCATTTCCCCCATTTTCATTAGGTTTGAAGAGAATTGTTCCCTTTCTTCAAATATTTGGTTTAAAAATGTGGCAACAGTACATTGTTTTCCACTCCAGATGGCCTGTGCATTTTTCTGTTTCCCCAGTAAAACATTTGAGACTTGGTGCCATGGTGAAAGCAAGGAAAACGAATAGACAGCTAAGGTTCTTAATCTGTTCTTAAAAGACAGCAGGGCATATGAGATACCACGGATCTCAGCTTGCAAGCACCAGAGGCCAGGTGCAAGGTGTTTCATTTCCACTGAAGGCTCAGTCTGCACACTGCTTTACAGAGAAACAGCACAGTGACACCTGTGCTGCAGTCACACAAAGCGATGGAAGTCAGGAGCAAATCCCCACTGTGGTGTGCACTAAGGAAAATACAGGGAGACACTGTTCACCAGGGCATTTAGAGTCTTAACCTCCTTCTTTTAGTTTAATTTCTGTTGGTACTTAATATTCCAGGCAGGCACACAGCTATGGAATAAGCAATGTAATGACAATATAGAAGAGGTTTGGACCCTCTAATGGTATCATAGCCCTTTTTATAGAGTTTCAAAAGGTTATAGTATTTCAAAAGAGTAGGGATGCCTCCAGACCACTGAGTTTGGCAGCCTAACATATGCCCAGACCACCTGCAAGCCCCACACAGCATGTCATCCTTCTGGGAAGAAACAGGCAAGCGGCACAAGCAAATCTTAAGCAGGCACAGTGTGAGCAGATGGTGTTAATTCCAAAGTCAACTCATGCACCTAAATTTGGTTCCTCTCAGGAGGGACAAACACACAAGACGGTAGTGTGAGTTTGAACTGTCACTTCCTAGAGCTGGTGTGCCCAAACAGGGATGAACCTTTCAGCTGTTATTTGAAATGTCAAGTTCAGCTACACCAGGGTTAAAGCCTGACATAACTGAATTCAGGTCAAAGCTAGAAGATGAATTTGTTCTACCAATGAAATATTCACTTTCAGATTGACTTTTATGTACCAAATCCTCACAGACAACAGAAACACCAAGGATTTGGGGGGAGAAGGAAAAATAAAGTCAGCATTTTGAAAGACTTATGTTCACATTGCACCTAGAGTAAACTTTTAAATGCTACTAAAGAAAAAACAGCTAATTGGAAAGCATTTATTAACCAAAGAGCAATTTCTGTAATTTGAGGAGTTTAAAGGTAGCCAAGGACTTCAGTAGTCAAGGGATGACTCATCTCTGCTTTTAGCAGGTGAGAAGGAAAGCCCATCTTAGGTCAGGTGTCCAAGCTCCCATGATAGTGAACAGAGGAAAGAAGTGTCTCCAGAGGCAATCCACTTCACCTGAGACATGACTCTGGACCCACTCCTCCTGATAAAGTTTTTGTCTCCTTCTGTTGACTCTGAAAGGAAACCAAAGTGCTGTCTTGTTTGAGAAGCTGGCTTTTACATGGCTAAAACCAAGTCATTTTACCATCCGTAAAAAATTATATCCTAATTAATAAACTAGGATTTTTAAAATACTATTTCTTTTCTGGTATATTCTCAAGTGAAGCCTCATGTGTATCTGATCCAAACTTCATGACATGAAATCTTTACAGCTTCTCTTCCATTGTAAGTTTGCATAGCACGCTGCAAGACACCAAGCACACTGCTATCAGACAAATAAAAAGAATAATAAAACTCAATCATGCTTGTATATATAGAAGGCCAATCAATGTAAACACAGGGTCTCTCTAAACAGAAGAAAAGCGGAAGCCAGATGGCATGAAATCATTGATAGCTGTTTCATAAACTTTTCCTGCAATCAAATCTAATTGAAATAACACTAGATTGTAGGCTTGAGCAGGTGGGCAGCACACACAGCTGTTTCTGCTAGATGATTTCCAAAGAATACATACATAAAACATTTCACAGAGACTGACATACGGCAAAAAAGGGTTACCCCAGATGGAATGCTCTCTTTCAGGCTTTATTTCACTGACAGATTTCTGAAGCCTGGCTCTTTAAAAATATGGGCAGAAGTGTTTTTCTGGAATAACTGAACCAATTACAACCATGTACAATGCTGTTGGGAGCCATGGCCTGGTGTTGAAGTGTCTTCAATGCCAATTTGTATTTGACGGCAAGGAAGAGCAGAAAGCGACCTCCTAGTGTCCAGTTTATTGCTTTGCAGTGAGGTGGAGTGAATGCAACTAAATCACTTCTGACAGATATTTCTGTTTCATAGAAATTTGCCAAGAAAACATTTGATCAGTTTCCTCCGTAATTTATTCCAGTTTTCCCTACACTTATAGCCAGATCTTTTCATCTCTAATCCACTTTTTAACACAATTAAACTAATGACCATACATGGTCAAGAAGACGAAACAGTTAATGTCTTTTTCTGTTTTATATATTGACATATTTCCAATGTCCTCTCTCCTCTTTTTGTCTTTTTCTGTAGACTAATATCCCATGGCAGAATTCCTGAAGACTTGCAAATGAGCCTAGAAGAACCAGGTAAGTCTTTCTAGAGAGGTCCACCACCTGAAGTAGGCCTGATATTTTGAATTGAATTTTACTTTGAACTTTTGTTTGCATTGGAAATTAAGACTCAAGACAAAATACTGAGAAAGAAAGGAAAATGGAAAAGAGCACCTTATGTGGATCAAATGAGAGCCTGAAATAAGTGAACTGTGTAGGTCCACTACCTAGTGTATTCTCTCTAGATGATATAGTGAAGCTTCTTCTCTTCATTAACTTTATAGAAATATAATACAAAAATATTTACATGGTTTTTCTATTACTATTTATCCCGGAATCTGTGTATTTAACACTTCAGTCTAAAGGATTCAAATCTGCCAGAGTATCACCAGGAGCAATCCAGAAGTGATAGCATAAGTGAACACTGGTTTCTCTTCAGGTTCTATAAATCTCTTGCCTTTTACTAAAGATTTCCATGAAGAGAAACAATTTCTTTATAGCAGCCTTCCAGTAGGGGCCTCCAGAAAAGATAGGGAGGCATTCTCTCAGGAAACATAGTAATACGATGAGGGGTAATTGTTTTAAAATGAAGGATAGTAGATTTAGATCAGATATTAAGAATAAAATCTGTACTGTGAGGGTGCTGAGATACTGGCTCAGGTTGCCCAGAGAAGCTGTGGGTGCTCCATTCCTGGAAGCATTCAAGGACAGGCTGAACAGCACTTTGAGCAAACTGGTCTAGTGAGCATTGTCCCTGCCCATGGCAGAGGATTTGGAACTAAAATGTCTTTAAGGTTCCTTCCAACTCAAAACATTCTATGATTCTAAGAATAGAGTTACATGCAAACTATGCTTTTTAATAATGGTGATCTCTTGGACTGCAGGAGTCTTACTGGATACTTTGAAAATGTTAGTTCTGAGGTTAATGGCAGGCAGCCTTCCTTCCCCATCCCCAGTACATTAGAAATATAACATATATTAATAGTATATTAGTGAGTCCAGGAGTAGAGGAGGGAGAGGAAACATCATTACAGCACTACAAAAAATCCTAGTCAGAAAGTCTTGACCTGCAGAGGAGTCCTAGGGAAGTGCCACCCTGCGGTCATCTGCTTTACAGGTTTGGCTGCCCCTGTCAGAGACTGGGCATGGTGTAACACAGCCCCGTGCTCCTTCTCATGCAGTTGCAGTTACAATCTTTAGTTTCTTCAGAAATGAGGTATCATTCTGAAGGGAAAACCCACACTCTGCAGAGAGGGAGAGGGAGAGCAGGAAGAAATCATCAGTAGCCCCAAGTAGTGGGAGCAACTGTTTGCAAAAGGCAGCGAGAATCAAGCCCTGGGGTGATATGACTCTGCAAGAAATAAATGAGTGTGAAGCAAATGCTTTCAAAAGAACCCATCTCAGCTCTGTGGCAGAGAAAACTGCAACACACAGAAAGAATCAGTGACATAAGATCCAAAAGAGGCAGTTAATTCGCTGCAGGGGAGAAAACAAAGTGTTTACAAAGATGCAGAACAGTAAATCATCAAAGTGTTCTGAAAATGTTCCAAATGTAATGTTCATTCCTGCATTTGTACAGAAGGCACAGTAAAGAGAAGAAGATACAGTCCTTGCCTTTAAGGCCATTTGGACTCCAGCAGGTGTAGAACGTCAAGTAAGAATAATAGCAAAACAATAAAGAGGGAAAGAGGAAGGACTGAAGGAGGAGTGGGAGCACAAGGATCATATGTAAGTTTATATAGTTGACTTGGATTACTGGGGAAAATCATCAGCTTGTTTATTGACTTTTTCTCTATCTCTTAACTTGCCTTAAACTGAAGTAGTTATTTCAGGCTGCTGAAGGGGTCTATTTTGAGTGCAGTCTCATGAAGATTGATTATGGGAAGGGGTTTGTAGGAGGCAAAGGAGAGAAGACAAAAGGAGAGATGAAGATAAGGAACAATAGATGCAGAAACAGAGGGGACCTGGTGCAGATCCTAGCACTGCTTTCAATAATAGCTGGTGGTCATATAGAGCTTTTCAAGCATAGATTTTGAAGTGTTTTAAATTGATGTCTGAATCATCTTATTCATATTATAACAGGACAAATTATGTGTCCAAGGTCACTCAGCAGAAAAAAAAATGCACTGTAGCCAGGCAGAGGATTCACAGACCCTGAATGTTAGTGCCATGCTGTCCACAAGCCACACTGCCCCTCCATCATCTTGGACTCTCTCCTGCAACACAGAGCTGATGTATTAGAAATTAATTTATCAGCTGCTTTCTCTCTAAATTGCATGCTGAAATACCATGTCAGCCCATTTGTAGGGAGAACTGACCTTGGAGGGAACATGTACACAATGCAGGGATTTACTGGGTGATTAAAGAGGGTTTAAGCTCTCTATTCCTCCTTATTATGAGTACCCAATGTAAAATGCTACCCAGATACGTAGCACAGTCACAGTTCGACTGGAGACATAGCGAGACAAATGTGTGTTCAGGACCACTGACAGGCCCCTCTCAAGGCCAGATACAGTCTGTGCAAATAATCGTTTGCAATACACCCTAAGTGGACAGGTGATGTCTGAAGCCCAGACATTTACCAGCATTCTTGGACGTAAGAGAGGTCAGAAAATGCCACGCTCATGGATCCTTTGAAAAGTGCTCGCTCAGTGTTATGGATATGCCAGCATGTCGATACACATATGACCTTTTTTAGGCATTTGAAATGCATAAATTCTGCTGACTCCCAAACCACACAGAAAGTCTTTTGACCTAGAACTCTTCACAGAATCACAGAATGATAGAATGGCTCAAGTTGGAAGGGACCTGTAACTGTTGTTTGAATTATTCAAACTTTTAATGTTCTAATCACATGTTAGTTTATACAATGAGCAGATGTGGTGGTGCATTCCCCCTGCCCCTCTCCCTTGGGTTGCATTGTGATCTGAGAAATGCTCATTAGGCCTCAGCCTTGACGAACAGCACCTGGGCTAAGCTCCTCTCACGCTTATCAGAAGCACTGTCTGTTTCCACGAACTTATGTTAACAAGCTCCTGTTTTTAATGAACAGCCTTGGAAACTTGTATTTCTTGCCTGAATAACAACCCAAGTGGAGTAACATTTTTGTTACTGAACTTTCAAAGAAAGTTAACCATCTGAATTGCGGCCAGGATGAAAAATTATCATAACTAAAGCCAACTGTCTTACGACCCTACAAACAGCGGTCCTAAGTGTGAGCCTTTGAGATTTCCTGGACCACAGTGGAGGTGACCAACAATCTGTGTCTGAGCAGGACACCTCTCAGAGTCAGAGCGCTCTCAAGTTTGCTACACTTGGAGAATCACTGCCAAACAAGGATGGTGGGTCCTGGGCTAATATCCCTCACTCTTCAAGGCTCGACCCTATGGCCATTTAGAAGATGCAAAGGCACCTGACGTGAGTAGTTCACTGAATTCAAGGGGAATTATTCACAGGTATACCTTGTACATATTCTTTAGGTCTGTGTGCATGCAAGTGTGAATATGCTCTAGCAAATGGAAAGTCACTCTCCTTGATTCTTAAGTGCTTCAGATATGTAAGTTAGGCCTGTGAGATGCTCTACTGTTGCTCTACAGTAAATTCTACATTAATCTTTTGTTAAATTGTTTAACTTAAGCTATCAAGTGCTTTAAAGTTTAAGTGCTTTTAAAACTTTAGGCTTAAACTGTTGGTCAAGTCCAAGGCTCAGTTTAGTCTTGTGACTCAACAGGAAGGTCTTCCTTATTCTTTATTATCCTTACACTTTCCTATCCTTACTCTTTTCTCCCCAGGCCCCCACCCTACAGGTAGGTAATTTTGGGGTTGGTTTTGGTTTTAAATTCATTGATTTTAGATTTTAGCTTGCTTTTTCTTTGTGTGCTTTAACCATCTATTGAATAGTAGAGTGAACATTGCCAATGAACTTTGCTGTGCTTTCTCTTTTTTATTAAACCTGCTTTTGCTGATGATTATTTAAGCAACCTTAAAACACTAATTTGCAACAGCAGAGAAATAGTTTTATTGCACAGAGTACACAGTAGAGTTCTTTTTTTGATACAATTATCACAGGTCTAGTTCAAGAAACCTTTTCAAATTAAAAAAAATCTTTGATGACAAAACTTAATTGTCATCACAAGCAGATGTTATCTATTTAACCAACTATTTAATATTGCTGGTCTTTTATTTGCCCCTCCTTCCAACTAATACATTTATATTATATTTTAAAATGTAACATTTTCAAAGATTAAATGATGTCTTTATGTGACTGGACCATGCACATTTATGGTAACAGTATTACCGTAACTCATTGCCATACTACAATGGAATTTCTGCTTGCCTGGTTCATTGCAAACCCCACTCAACAGCTGTGCTGCAGATGTAGTCACACATTCATGCGCAATTGCTTTGTCTCAGCACTGTCTGGATTCCCACACCTTAGAAGATGTTCTCATTTGTTTTTTAGAGGGAAATCTTGCCTATATCACATCTGCCAACTCAAAATTGGCCCATCATCACTCACATGAATAGATCTACAGCTAGTAGCAAGGTACTCTGGTACTCAAAGTACACTGATTATAAAAGAGTATTTACAAATTTAATGGTGTAAATCTCCCAGTGACAATTTCAATGTTTATATCTTTTTCACTCTTGTTGTTAGTCTTATCATGGAGTTAGAGGGCATCTTTTTATACATGTGAAATTTCAATGGCTTGAAAGATTTTTGATTACATTTTCTTTGACCTCCTGAACTAGTGGTAGGAATTTTCTCTGCTTAGCTAATTATCACTGGGAATTGTTTTGAGCAACTGTAGATCATATTTCACTGCTAATCAGAAAGCATCTGCAGCACCATATAGCAGACATGAAATGCACAAACTGTAGTAGATCTATTTAATGGAGCAACAATTATTTTACTCTTTGTGCCTATCGAAAGGTAACTCTAATGTTGGCTAATGAATTCCACCCCAGCTGTGCGTGATCTTATAATTACATGGTTCAGGCTCCACATTAGCTAATCAAATGGCTTCTTCAGCTCACTTTTACAATGATTCAGACCCTAACTCACTGAAGTATTTTCCTAAAATCAGGTTTACTCAGTGGCCAGTGGAACCGACTTCACTGGCTTAAATGGATGGCTGCATACATACAGATTCTTCACACACTTTTAGGCAGGCTCTGGCACTAGTTTGATGCATAAAGATTATACTGTGGAACCAGTTGCTGTGCTTGGAATTAACATATTGATTTCTGCTAGAAATTATTTTTTAATGTATAGTGTCAGGAGCATAAGACTGTATTTCAGCACATCTATTATATAATCTAAAAGTAAAGAAATCCAATTAATAAACTATCTAGAACTAGTAGTCAGTAAACTATCCCTCATCTGCATATTTCCAATCAATAACCATTTTTTTCTGTAAAATCTGTGGATTATAATATTCTTCTGTCTTTTTTTAATGTTTTGTTTCCAGCAAAAGATTTCTCTCTGCAAGAAAACACAGGAATAATGTGTATCCATGCATCAGCCATTTAGCTGTTAGCAAACAGAGATAATGGCCATTGGGAATGTAAAAGCTAGACTACTTGGCTGCTCTGACAAATGAAATCCAGGAGTAATGAGTCACACTAGATGTGATCCTTTAAAAAGAAACATTGGCAAACTCTCAGATTTTAAAATAACTTTGCTGAGATCAAGTGGAGCTGTCTTCAGCCATGATGAAAAAGCTAAAAATGAGTATCTGACTGTGCAGATAATTCCAGCAGCCTGGCAGCATTCATTTGCGAAGCAGCCCAGCCTGATAAGATGCTCTCGCTGATGCTAATGCGAGCTGGACGGTGCGGATATGCATTGCATAATCACTGCATACATGGCACGTTCATTCATACACTGCTGTCTGCGGTTATCAGCCCAGAGGGATGATAATGTACATGCCTGCGAGCCAGCCTCAGCTCTGGGGGATTTTGTTTTACTCTGCATTGACAGGCAGACTGCAGAGTGCTCGCTTTCCCAGGCAAGGAAGGCTGAGTACATTGTCCCCAGCAATTTTAGCAAATTAAGTCAAAGGGAAGAGTGCAAGTATGTCACCCACAAGTAATGGTTGAAGGTGGATCCTCTTCAGAATACGTAAAATATGCAAGCCTTGAGCTGGATTTTCAAGATGGATATTAACTCAAAAATTGCCTATGTGTTTTGGCTTTTTGTGATAATGTGCTGTTTGCATCCCTTAGTCAGAAGTAGAAGGCAAGATTTTCATTGAGCTTTGCCTGTTTGCTCCACCTGACCGTGAATTAAATCCATCCTCTGCTCGACAGTTTTTGAAAACAAACCTTTGTCTGGTACTTCTTGCTGAAGGAAAAGGTTTTTTATCACTTCTCCGCAACTCATGATGGCCCACATACAGTTTGTGATTCAGGTACACCTACAAAAAATATTGGAGTAATATAGTATCTCTCATCTGTCTGAACAAATAGTACATGCAGAAGTTCAATGCCTGCTTAACTTTCTAGTTCAGCAAGAAAACCTCAAACAAAGTTCAGGACTACAGGAAAAAGTCTACCTGTCAGCACATATCTTTTAGGCTTTGAGAAATCACACACTAATCAGTAGAAGCAAGGAAATGAGCAGAAACAAACAAGGTGAAAAATCCCAGACACACTCCAGTTTTGTCAAAGTGGATTTCTTACAGAGATCTCTTCAGGCAGACTTCTTTTTACTCCTAATTAAATGATCCTTGCTAGATGAAATCAAAGCTTGCACTTCACTGCTCTGCTTTGGCAGTGTGCAATGCAAACTACTGACACTGCTGACTGAAATAATTTTATTAGGCAGCAGAGAATTTTTTAAATGCTTAAATTAGAATCACAGCTATTCACACTTTTTCAGCATTATATGATTTTTTGTCTGTGTGTGAGTATCAAGAAAGAAATTGCAGGCCTACAGTAATGTTGGGCAGTGTTCTGTAGAATATTGGTATTTTACAGATACGTCAGACTACAGAAATGGATTTGGGAAATACAGAAACGAATGATGTATAAAATGCAAAGCAGAAATATCACTGATCACTGATATAACTATTATATTCAGAGGGAGGCAAAAATTCAGTTTGACTCTCAGGCAAGTTTGCAATATTTCCATTTTATCAAGGCTGCTTGTGCTTTCCCAGCAGAAAATTCACACTAAATAACATTAAGCAGAGAAGAAGAGACTGTGCAATAGTGGAGTCTCTGTAAGGGTTTTATCACTGGGAGATTGGGTTGCCTGAGTTATTCATCAATTGGTATATAGCAGACATTTCAAAGAGAAGTAAAGGAAAGCATAAGCAGCATTCTTAAAATGTTCTTGCATTGTTTCTTTGAATATATTTCTCTAGATTCTTTTTTTAATATGAGACCAAATGAAATTATTACAAGGGAAGAAAACCTTCATAACGAATGCATCAACCTCTGGATGTTTTCTGTAAGAGATCTGATTCAACCTGGCTGAAATCAATAGGAGGCTTTCCTTTGATAGCATAGATTTCTATACTTTTTGTTTTCACCCTAATTTATTGATAATGTCTTTCAAATGTAATAGTTTAGGACATTACACAACTAGAAAGAATTCTCTGCATGCTTTTTCAAAGCCAGGAATGACCCTTGGCATGAACAGAGAGATAACAGCATGATCACCAGCTGTCAGAGTGAGCATTTTAATGGCAAATTGGGAATGAATGAGTGTTGTGTATCCCTCTACTGGAGATGCTACCTGTTGTCCTCAGGTGAGAACAAGTGAGAGATGATATATTTCCATAATGAGAGCTCTCTTCTCTGTAGGTTCCTTACCAGATACAGATACCTTTTGGTAACTCTTTGAACTTGTTGGCATGAGACAAATGTCCGTGGAGGAACAGGAAACTGATGGCAGAGTAGAGGTGAAATGGCCAAAAGGGAAAATTTATCAAAAGTACATGCAATTTTTCATATGGCTTTATAATTTATCAGGAAAAACAATTGGATAACATGATCCTGTGTCATGTCAGGCACATGTGTGGTGAGAAAGTTCTTTTGTTTTGGTTGACAGTTTGTCAGAAAGAGTGATTAATCATTATGTCTTAAGCACAGAAAAACTAAAAGTCAAGTGTAGGACTATCTCAGCTGAAGGAATACGCACATTGTCAAAAATGAAGACAAGTTTGGAATTATATGAAATAAAACCAGAAAATAACTGAAGGAGTTGTCCAGTGATTTTTCCACTCTGTGACTGGATAAGTTATTCTTATGCCATTTCTGATGGACATTTGTCCAAACATCTCTTAGGGATTTCTCAGGTGGGATTTCCAGCACTCTCCCAAACTCTTTGCTCCAGAACTTAATTTTTCTTCTTCCTGGAAAAATTTTCTTTATGTTCAACTTGTATTTGCCTGGTCGTAATTTAAGATAATTTGTTCTTATTCAACAGGCAGACAGAGGGAAGAGTTCATTCCCCTCCTCATCAAAGCTCTTGGTTATTTAAACTTAGTCTTTGGACCAGAAATATCCAACACCTTTGTTTTTCTCCAAATGTCCCCTCTTAATCTTCATCATTCTCACTGCTGTCCTTTGGTCTCTCTCCAGCTAAGCTACATCTTTCTTGTTCTCCATCAACCAAGCTGGCTACAGAGCACATGGTGAACACATAACCTCACTCAGAAATATTATGGTTATTACACAAGACACTTAATGAGCAAACACACATGTATCTTCCTCTCTTTTGCAGACAAAGGTATTTTTATTGGTGACTCATTTTAAACCTGAGTTCCTGCTGCATATTTGCTGCATTACCCTCCAGCTTATGTGTGGTTTTACTATTTGTGCAAAAAGGCAGAGCTTTGAATTTTTTAGCTTATTGAATTACATTCTATTTTTCCAGGCTATTTGTCCAATTTATCAACACTGTTGTAGTTCTGATCCTGTTTTGTCATACATATATTGCCCAGCTGGTGCTCTCTGTGAACTTAATAAATGTGTTCTCCATCCTGTCTTGAAAATCACACATGGAAGCACTGAATACCTTTCAAGATAATGCTTCTAAACACCCACTCAAACCATCCTTCTAATTTGATCAGGAATTAGTGACACCTACTCTTTTAATATACATCTCCCCAATGAGTAATGCACTCACCTAACTATTTTTTTATTCTAGTCCATGTTTCCCAAGCTTGCACAAGAGAGTCCAGAAGTGTACAGAAATTAAAACATATGGCAACTACCAATTTTCTTCCTGTCCAGAAGGCCTGTTACCCTATCATCGTACAATCATTCCTTTAATTATCAAAGTTCATGTTTCATAGCAGAAAATCTATGTAACTAAAATTAAGTCCTGACATAAGTGATAGAAGCTTATCCAGAAGAAAACACACCCAGAAGAATGAGGTAGGACAGCAAGGCTCTCTGTTATCTGAGTTCACTATGCACTCCACTGAAAACATACTTTTAGAATATTTGCAGGCACTGGGCTATATTGTCTCATCAAAAAAGACACTTTTTGCTTACCAAACTGGAGGATGTGCCTTTTTAGCACCTTTCAGGATGAAAAACACTTAGAAGATCACACATTGGTCTGGAAGACTCCTGGAAGACCATCACCTAAATGAAGTGATGAATCAACTGCTAGTTTGAAAAAATACACCCCCAATACAGTTAGTTTTATAAAAGGGGCATTAGGTGCCCAAAATATGGGTGTGAAGGATTCCCTGGAAAAATACTCTCTCTATGGTGCTGGCCTCAATACAGTTCAGTGTCCACAACAATCAAGTATTCTCCAAATATTAGATACAGGACTGTAAGGGAAGTGAAATATTCTCCCTACCAACATGTTGAAACTTCATATAAACAGGCAAGCTAAGGGAGTACAAATATTGTTGAACTGTATCAGTTTCCAAATGAAGAAGTAAAATTCAGTACCTGTGTGCAAGCTCACAAGAGGAAACTGTAGTGATAGGAAAAGACTCGTGTTTTACAATTTTGGACTTCATTCAAATAGCTGAAACACTATGTCAATTTAGAAATTCTATTCAAAGCTTCTCTTGACCTCTTAGAAAATGGGCAGAAATTCCAATGAGTAGATATTTTGATGAATTTATTTTTACAAGCATTTTTCCAACTTGGTAAAAACAACAGGAAGAACATCAATACTTCTGATACCCATCTTAATAGCTGGTGGTGATGATAAAACAAAAATATTATTTAAAACATTTCAGAACCTTACGTTTGACTTCAGTGTGAGGTCCAAGACTGAGAAGGTTAAATGATAAGTCTGCATTTTTAGATGTTCGAAAAGGAGTTGGTACTCTGCCTTAACAAAGTGTTTACAGCTCTGGTGGTGGTGGGTCAACAGGTTTTTACTCTCCTTCCTACACAATCTCTTGGCCACTTCACTTTGAGTTATCAATATATCCCCAAAGGTGCTGCTCTGCCACTGCATCTCTGCTTACCATCTGCTGGGACTCTGGCCTGCTAATCTAAGAAAGATCATGCCCATGTTTCTCACCTTTAACAGAGCCACAAGAACAAAGCCTGTTTAGAGGGTGTGGTAGTTTTGCCTGGCCCAGTTTTTGCCAGTGAACAGGGTGGGGTACAAAGATGGCTCCTGCATGTCCTGAGTAAAGATTCTGGAGATTTTCCACCATGCCCAGCAGAGCCAGTCTCTGATGGCTGTAAAATGATGGACATGCTGCTGGCCAAACCTGGGCCAATTAGAGATGTTAGTTACGCCTCTGTGAAAAACATATTTAAGAAGAAATCAAAACAATGTGAGCACGCACTTCTTTTTAGCCAGGGAAGGAGGAGGAGGTAAAAAATATGTGAGGGAGAACAACATGGAGGCACCAAGGTCAGTGGAGAAGGTGGGGGAGGAGGTGCTCTAGGCGCCGGAGCTGAAAACCCTCTGCCAGCCG
>VZRL01001420.1:1411430-1432352 GCA_013397895.1 Origma solitaria | reverse complement strand
CCACATGCCTTGCCCTAACCCAGATCTTTTGGTTGGATGGAGAGAGAGGGCAAATAGAGAAACAGTGTCTGCAGTAGAAGAATTGCGATGGACTGACCTAAGAAAAACCCCACACCCTGCCCCTGCCTGGGAGTTGTTAGTTAGTTAGAAAGGAGGGAGGGGGTGAGCTGAGAAGTAGTGCCTTAAGAGGGAAAAGAGGGGTGAGTGAAGAAATGGTGTCTTAAGAGCTTATTTTTATCTCCAATTTATCCTCTGACTCTGTTAGATTAATAAATCACTTTTTTGCAACTTTAAGTTTCCCGCCTGCTCTTGCCCTGAATCTCGTGCAGCCCTTATCAGTGATCTTATCTCAACTCATAAGTCCAGTGTTTTGTGTTAGTTTTTCCTCTCCTCTGCATAGCTGCAGCAGGAGAGAGCATAGAAAGCAAACGTTGTAGGTGCCTGGCATTTAGCCAGGGTCAAACCCACGACAGAGGGTTAAGCTCACAGCTGGAGGAAACCTCTTTTCCCACCAATGTCTTCTCACACACAGATTTCTGTGTTCCCTCTGATGATGGTAACCTCTTCAGCTGAAGTAAACACAATTGTTTTCTTTATTTTTTATCATTAAAATGTAATCAAGTCAATTTGAGGGGGTCACAAATCATAAGGAAAAGAAAAAAGACAACACTGGACATCTTGACATTTAACAACTCCAAGTGAATGGTGAGAAATAGAAATATTTTAAAGATATAAGCAGTCATCTATAACACTGAATCCATATAGAACATATAAATCAAACCAGGTATCAGAAGAGTTTATTTCCTTTTTGGTCTGATGTTTATCTCCTTTCACTTGTTCAATATTTGCGATTAAAACCTTTTCCTTAGTTTTTTCCCAAATTATTCTCCACTTTCCTGAACTGAAACTACTGTCACAAGTCATGATACTTAGACTTTGTCCATAATATTTCATCAACACCTTTTCAGATGTAATCTCATTTAAACTGCCCGGCCCCCCCATCCTTCCTCCATGGGAAATTCCCATTGGCCAGAGAAAGTGCTGATATTCCACAGAAGAAGAGAAGAAAAGAAAGCCTGGAATTGAACGTACTTTGATTTGGGGGAACTACTGTGTTGTCACAGATGGTCCTCATACACCCCCTTCTCCTCTAGAAGCCAAGTATTTTAGCTAAACGCCAAGTGCTCTGTGCAGCAGTTTCTGGCTTTGAAGGTACCACCCACAGCTCCCTGAGGGATCACCACACCCTTTGGGACCTGGAAGGGTAATTCCACATGACAGCCCTGTCAGAAGGCAGAACGGGTGACTAAAGCCAGTTACAGTGCAAGATCAATACCCCTCTGCAATGTCACTGTCAAATATTCAGAATTTACTTATTTATTTATTTTTGTTTGGCAGCCTAAGTCCTTGCTTTTCCAAAGAAAATGACAACAATGCTAATGATGCAGAAAAGACCCCCCATTTTCTGATGAGACTAATGGCAATTATTTGCCCACATACCCTGCAGAAAGGAAATGGGACTCCTCCTTCTCATTTGAGTTGTTTTAGAAAAGTTACCACACACCTCTACAAATAATGATCGTGGAGTAGAAGAGTTACACTGGTTTAAATGGGTTCATGTGCCACCACCAGTGTTGTTCTACCTTTTCTTGGTAGGAAAAACATCCTTGGTTTTTCTTGCTGTTACCTAACGAGAGAAAGTACATGGAAGTCATCAATAGGTCTGTCATTTCTGGTTATTGTCCCACCAGCATAGCATCTCAGAATAGACATATTAAATATCCACTTTTTTCCCTCTCTCGGGATAGTATAGCTGTAAACAGCTTTTCATATATCAGTGGTTGACTCTTGTGGGAATACTAAGATTTTAGCATTCAGTGTGCCAAGCTAAGGAGTGAATTTATGCTTGTGGATTTATACTGTGAAGACTCAAGGAAGTGAGACATTACTCACTCTTAGTTTGGGTGAGTAATATTAGACTATTATTCAAAAAGGCAAAAACATATGTCTAAGCTGCTGTATCATGACAAATTAGAAGGCAAGGAATATATTTGGGAGTGCATGTTATTTTCACTTCTAGCCAGTTTCAAAGCCTTTGTACTTTATTCTAAGAATCACAATCAAACTTTACTCTTCTTGATTCTTTCCCAAATGATTCTTTTCTGCAGAAATACAAGACACATTTTTCAGTTTTGTTTTGGGCTGCCAATTTCCTTTCATCCTTGACAACAACAAATCTCTGAAACCATTCTCCCACACTCACTGTTTTGCTGACCAGCCCTTGAGGAATACAGAAGAAGAATCAAGAATACAAAGTGGTTTGGCAACCCAGTAGCAATTCTGGATCTATTTGCTTCTGAGTCTGTTTAACAGTGTGCTCCCTTTGGGGTTACAACAGGCCCTGCAATATCAGGACCAGCTCTCTAGACCTAATATTCAATTTACACAGGGTGTCCAATCTTAATGGACCTTGAAAAACAGGTAGCACAGAAATGGAGACTATGGCTATAGTATCCCTGTGGAAGGACAAAAGGAACATGAATTCCAGCAATGATCTGGAGAATCCTACTAAGAGGAAAAAGTGAAAAATAATCCTCTTGTGCCCAGAGTTGCTTTTCATACATTGAAGTGTTATTTGTGGCTCCATCCTCTCAAATTCTATAACTATTTGCACTGGGTCTTTCAGCTGGCACAGTTTGCTATCTTGCTTAAGGTTATATCAAGAGAAATGTACAATGGTAAGTGTCAATGCCCCTTCTTGGCAACATATTCAGGTTTTTTTAGGGTTAAGTCATCCCAGAAACTTTAGTTGGCATTACTTCAGGCAAAGTTTAAAGATATCTGCCAGTGCATTAGGAAATGCTCTAACACAGAACTAAATGGCGTTGCCAGAAAAGTTGTTGAAAGTAGAAAATTAAAGATTATGCTCTGGGATATATTTTACTTGTTAAAGATGGAGAACATCTGAAATGACAATTTTATTTTGAGGAAAAAGGAGCATGGGTTTTTTGGTTAAATATTTTTCAGGCTTACCATCTCAGCCTGCAGCCTGCTAAGAATTTAGCGTAGTGTTGTCCAAAGGGCCAATGCCTGGACTTACTTTGGATGTCCTCATAGACATGATTGGAAACAGGATTTACTGAAAAAACTCCCATGAAGAGGGTGAAAACAAGGTGCATCCTGTCTAGCAGCTGTTGGGTATTGCAGAAAACTCTGCTAACATGTACAGAAAAAAGTAGTACAAGATCCAATGTAGAATTCAACAGTTATGAAAACCCATTTAAATTCCTTTTTGTTACGTAACCAAGGATGCAAACAAGGATTCACATTGGGTATCTCTTCAAAAAAATCACCAGTATAGATAAATATTAGTAAGCAAAATTTTAAAGACTAGTAAAAAGAAACATATTTTCCTGACATATGTTGATTCCCACATTAAAGACTTTTAAAAAGATCTGAATGGTTTTCATAGTGCCTTTTACAAGACATTATTATGTAACCTCAGTTTAAATTTTCTGCTTCCCAGGTAACTTCAGATTGCTCATGAACTTAAGTCACAAAGATCTGCAACAAAGATACCATTACATGCTGTTGTAAGTTTTTTTTCATGCTGGGTCAGTGGACTCAGAGCTTTTTTAAGTGTCAAAGTAATAAAGAATGGTGGCTCTTGTCATTTTATATTAAATATCTGCAACAGGTTTAGCAGCTGAAAGTCATGGGATTATCCAGCTTTACGAACCCTGCTGAGTAAGCTGAATTACAAGAAAGCTTTGTTTCTGATGGAAAAGGTGTCACCATGGCCCAGCAAATCAAACATATCAGGATTTACGTTCCTTCCTCTGAGTTATAATGGTCACTTGCAGCACTACATAAACAGCAAGGAAAACACTCTTTTGGCAGATGCCCTGACCTGCATGAGTGGAAGCCTACATAAAAGCTTCAGAGAAAGGCCTGATTAAACCTTATCATATAGAAATTTTCCCCTGGAGACTGTTGGTGTCAGCAGTTTTGGATAATCTCTGTCCTATTGGTGGCATTTGTATTGTATTAGTGATTTACATAGTTTAGTACAACATCAAAAATGCTAGCACAATGTGAGTGGCTAGTGTTTTACATCTGGTATCTCTATCCCACAACAGACATTTAAAAACCACTAATGAAAACTTTTAGTACTAAAAAATTTATTCAGAAAAATAAAGAGGGATTAAAAATAGTGGAAGCTTTTAAAAGCACCAAAACCATGGAAGTCTCAGATATATTTAGAAAAAACAAAGTAGACTTTTTCTGTATTTGAGCAGTACACAGGAGTCTTTTGCCACATTGACTGCTGATTTCTTTCAGTCTTCCCAAAGCTTATAAAAGTGTATGCAATGTGACCTGAGTTATGGAATGGAACATACACTTATTAAATTTGCAGCTGACATGAAGCTAGGAAGGATTGTGAATAAATCGGAGAGTAGGATTTGATATCAAAAATCATCTTGACAGGTTGGAAGAATGGGCTGAAAAAACAAGATAAAATTCAATAGAGACAAATGTAACAAATGCAACAAATGACCCCCTCAGGAGCACTGCATTGAGCTCTGGGGGTCCCACCATAAGAAGGACATGGACTAGAGCACGTGGACATGGTCCAGAGGAGGGCCATGGAGCTGATCAGAGGGATGGAGCACCTCCCCTCTGAAGACAGGGTTGTCCAGCGTGGAGAACAGAAGGCTCTGGGGAAGCCGAACAGCAGCCTTCCAGCACGTGAAGGGAGCTTACAAGAAAATGAAAGAGGAACTTTTTGGAGTCATGCAGTGATAGGACAAGGGAATATGACTTTAAACAGAAAGAGATTTAGATTAAATGATGGGAAGAGATTCTTTACTCAGAAGATGGTAAGGCACTGGAACAGACTACCCAGAGAAACTGTGGATGCCCCAACCCTGGAAGTGCTCAAGGCCAGGATTGATGGGGCCGTGAGCAACCTGGTCTAAGGGAAGATGTTGCTGCCCATGGTGGAGAGGTTGGAACTAGATGATCTTTAAGATCCCCTCCAATCCAAGCCATTCTGTAATTCTATAGAAATTACTGCTGTAGGAATCAAAGATAAGGAACAAGTAACGAGGCAGCAGTCTTGCAGCCAAACAGATGTTTTTATTGTGAGCTGCATGTGGTGATCAGGTCTCCCTCAGGCATGCTTCAGGTTTGGTTTCAGGCAATAACTTTCTAGAAGGTTGGACCAGCCAGAGAAGAATAGCAGAGACTCAATAACAAACAGAAGTCAAGGTAATGTGACCCTGAGATCAAAGGGGTGTAAAGAAGAGTGGGCAAAGGAGAAGGATAACAGTTTTCAAGTGTGTGAAAAGTTGTTATGAAAGGATGAGGAGGAATGTCTGGTGCTCATAGAAACAAAGCATAGAATGAGAATCAACAGTATTAAATTAACTTGTGGGTCAGGCTATGAAAAATATTGAAAAATTTAGGAATAGAAAATATTTCAAAAGGTTTTACAGGTGGAGGTCAGGGGATCTCTAATATTAGAGGTCTTTAAGGACATCATACTGTTGAAAAACAGCCTGTCCTAACAGATATCTCTCAGGAATGACTAATCTGGGGAAATGGACCAAATGTCCTCCTGATGTCCTTCACAGTCACATCCTTTCATGGGTCTTAGAATTACAAGAGACAATACAACTATTGAGTGGGTAACATGGCATTACTTTAAGGAAAGGGCAGTGTGTCTCAGTGCTCAGGAAGGCAAATATTTATCAGTGTCTTCTGAATGATGCACAGTGATTTAGAAGTACATAATGCCAGAATTTCTGGCATCTTTTCATCACTGGCTATGCAGTCATTCCCTCTGTGAAAATAACCCAGTTGCTTAACCTCTTGGTATTAATCTATCTGTTAAACAGCTATAACTCAGTGCTATCATGAGGCTATGAGTTAATGAATGCTTAAGCTGCATCCAGAAAATTCGGGATGAAGAGGATATAAAATTGCAAGTAATGATCCCTTATTTATTATTGCCATGGTTTGATAAATGCTGGTTGGTTCCAGTTTTCTTAGGAAGTCTTTCCTTTACAGGAAGAATCTGAGTTTTGGAGGAAGTTCCAAACCAAACTAGCTCTTTTTGAACTTTAGATTAAAAATTGTCATCACTGTTATAATTTCCAGGCTACTGCATGAGACACTTTGTTTGCAAGGACCAGCAATATGTGGACCAGAGAGCTGGAGATCCCTGACCCCTGCAGCAATAGAGCCATAACTCCTTGCTTGTCTGCTGCCTCCTCTCCCGTAACAACCTTCCACCTACAGCAAACACAAGCCACAGTGCACGTTTGATCAGCTGTGACCTTTGTACGAGGTCAGCCGCATTCCCAGGAGCTCCCAACCCATGAGAATTAAAAGGCAGTGTGATCTCACCCTTACCACCCCAGAGAGTGGTCTCGTGAGCCCCAAGAGCACCCCATCATTGTGCTGTCCAGCAGAGATCTGCATTGCACACCTACTGTTGACACTAATGGCTTGGCACCTGAAAGGGTTGTATTCCCTCCATAGATTCAAGTAGTCATGACCATGATAAAGATAAAAGTTTTCCTTGGCTGTCACTCTTAAAGCTGTCAATTACTTGCAATTTATGTTCTGTATATGCACAGTTTTTAGTTACTTTTTAGATATTTTAGCTAAAAGCCTTGCTATTTAAAATAAACAAAACCAGAGAGAAATCTGAAACTGAATCTACAGTGAGGTCTACCCATGAGCTTTCACAGAGAAAGAGATGCTTTGGCCTGCCTGGAGCTGAAATTCAGAGCACTGAGGCAAGTTCCTCAGCTTCTTACACCATTTTTAAGAGAAATAAGGTACATCACAGAAGTTCATAATAATCTGCACTTTCTCCAAGGGAAGTTCCCAAGGCTGAACAGGGAATTACCTGTAACTCTTTACCAGAAGAATTCTTTGAATAGAGTAATCTCCTAAATAAAACCCATTTCACATGCCCATACCTATAAAGAATTCATTAATGCAAAGAACCTGTGACCTTTCCTAAAAGAAGCTGAATGGAAATAGGAAATTTTTTTTCTTTTTTTCTTTTTTTCTGTATGTGTGTGTGAGAGCATGAATAGTGGCAATATTCCTCTTTTTGTTTTCCTCAGGGCAGCCCAGTGCTGATACACAAGTAAGGCAGTGATATCAAGATAACAGAGTGACCTCCTCTCCCATCATGCAGCCCAGAACACAGCTCTCCCCAATCCCTCTTTCACCTGAAGTTATGCCTCTGTGTCGCTCTAGCTCAGGGGATTCTGAACTAATCCCCTGAGCAGGGAAGCTGCCTAGTGCTGGCAAGGCTCAACCTTCTAGGTTGCTAATGCAAACAAGATGCAATATGGTCAGCTGTTTGGAAGCAGGATGGCTGTTTCCTAAGGGAGGGTGGAGGGCCTGAGGCCACTGTTGTCCTAGCCAAAATGTAGCTCTTGAACCTATTGAGAGCAGAGGGTACATAGCCTAGATTTTGTCTCCATGTCTTCTGCCTCCCTAAGTATCAGGTTAAAACATTCCCTAAGAGGGAAATGCCTCTGCATTTTTTGCACAACAATGAAGAGAAATATTCAAAACTTGGTCAAAATATTGTGTGTATTTTCAGTGTAGTGCAATTTTATATACCTGTATCAAGGCCTCAGCGGAGAAATCAATAAATCTGGTTTCTGAACTCTGACAAATTTGAATATGATCAATATGCCTTGTCTCAAAGCTGAGGTGCATCTGGGCATGGGCTCAATAGGGTTATGGATGCCCAGCAGAAGGCGAGTGGGTGTCCATGACTTCCAATCTCCTTCAGGAATTTGTAGCAGCTGAAGGGAGGACTCAAGGTCGCAGTTTTATAACACACTAATGTTAGACCCACACGTGATTTTATGCCGCCCAGCCTTTACCGAGTTTGCAGCTGTTGTTTATTTTTAATTATCTTTATTTGTTAGACTGAAGAATCAAGACCAATGTGGGTAAGCAGCTTTCCCAAGCCAAACTGTTCAGACTACCAACTCCACGTGTGAGCTCAAGAAAAGCAAGAGTCATTGGAATTAAGTTTTTTATTTAAGGATTTAGGTCTAAGGAACTTTAAGAACAGATCTAGAATCGTCAAGAAGCTCCTGATCCCTGGCCCAGCATCCTGCTCTCCTGCGAGTGTCACTGTTCACATTGGTATGAGGAAGAAAGATGATCATTCCAGAGAACCATTTGTGGGAATTTGAGCTATTAATGCAGTTTTACTACTTAATTTCCAGGACCAGCCACTGAAAATAAAGCAGAAACAAAAAAAAAACCCCTATCCTTTCTCATGTGATTCCCATGAGAAAGGATTCGGTCCCCCATGGTCATCCTTACATGGATTGCACATGACAATATGAATACACACAAATTAAGTAGGTGCTTGGTATTTCCTCCTTCAGGAAATTAATTTTTCATAAGTTATTATAAAGTATTTTATTGAATGAAATCTTAAATATCTTCCTTGTAGTGCCCCAGCCCTTGCCACTTTCTTTCGCCTGAGCACTTTGCTCTTAGCCCATGAATAATGAAACTGAGCAATTACGTACAAGCAATGCCTCCTGCTGCAAAGCCCAGACACTAATCCGATGGGGCTTTTCTCTTTTACTTGTGAAAGTCTGGGCACCCCTGAGGGGAAGAAGGTGATATTTGCCCTTAGTAATCTGGGTAAAAGGCACAGTGGACATTTCACAGCGCTCTAGTTGCTCACTTCGCTTAACCTTGTAAAAATTTTATAGTAGCCTAACCCCCTGAATTTCAAATTTTTTTACCCACTGCTGTTGTAGTTATTAGTGAGGAAATGTCAGCATTTATTTATGGTACCACAACACTATATGGTTCCTTCATGAGCTGTATAATTCCGGTACTTTTCACCTCATTTAAAAACTTGTTTCAAAGAGACCTTGGATAAATTTTGCAGCGCTGCAGTTGCGAACACAGAGGTGAATCTACTGACACAGCTTCAGCAGATGCTTTTACTACTGTTCATTAACTTTAGCTCTGCTGCCATCAGAATTATATAAGGAACATAAAGGAAATTAAAAAAAAATGACTCATGCAATTTGATTTCTGCTGTGTCATTTCCCACTGTTTTGCTCTTGGTACCTAAACAGGCTGGCAATCAAACAGATTATTGAGGTCACAGTACTGAAATGAATGGCAAGGGTTCAAAGTTGAAAATGCAATTATCTCTTCCATTTCCAAACAGAATTGCAAAAGTAATGTCACTGAGGCTGTAATAGAGAGCTCATTTCAGCTTTTATTTTGCTTTAACTAGGCAAAGATGTTCTGCCCTCACTTTTCCCTGTTTCTTCCCCCTTCCTACCCCTCTTCCTTTGCCTTTTGCCATATGCTTTTCAACTTTGTGCTAAGGATTAGAAACATTTCTTTAGAAGAGTGGTATATTTCATGTGTTCAGTTTGACAACAATTAATCCCTCATTTTGTGTTCATGTAGCAGAGAGTACTTGATTTTTCAAATGTTTGTTTCCTTTGGTTTTCTGGATACTTACTTAATCTAAAGTCATAGTCAAACCTTCTATTTTTCTACAGATATGAGATTAAACATGACAAAATCAGCATTTAAGAAAACACTTTTTTCCCCCCTTACTGCTGCAGTTTATGAGTTTGGGATTTCCCACATGCATTTCCCTGATGCCTGTTGGGTTGCAAACTGAAGCTTACAGTTTCTTCTCTAAGTGAGCTTTTAGTGGAGAAAGCCTAAAATAGTTCAGGATGATCCAAATGAGCAAATAATACAAGACATAAGAGGAAGGTCTTTTTTTTGGATATTCACAAAAAATACCATTCAGAAAAAAATACTGGTTTGGACTTTTAAATATACTTCTTCCTTATTGTTTTTACATTGATTTTTAAATTTTTTTTCCTCCCCTAATTTATGTTTGCCCATTTGTTTTTGAGTGAATCTATTTCTAGTGCATTTACCTTCCTATGGCATACCTCTCCAATATTCATTAGTTATTAAATTGCTTTTCCCAGATCAATCAGGTGCTAATTGCACTTGTTATGAAAGACATAATCCAACACTATTAAAAACACTATCATGCCACCATTGAACTTAGTAAGATTCTTTCTTATTTACTCCAGTGAAATTGCAAGAACAAAAAGCCATATGGCGTCTTTTGGACCAGGTTCATTAAGGAATGTGAGTGCTACAGGTCAGATGTTAAAAAACATAAATCTTAGGCAAAACATTCAGTTTGGAATCCATGTGTTTGGACATAAACTCTCTATATGAGCACAGTGATTGAAAAAAGAAAAAGTTGCTGCATTGGAAGCTGTTTTAATAGGAAACACTAAGCACAAAAGTATCTGAAATCACAGCTTTCCTTTGAAGCTCAGACTCCTCAATTAAATTAGGATGCAGAACCTCATGGCCTCTCTTGGAAAAAAATCACTTTGAAATAATCTCAAAAGTCTTTAAACGTGGATATTAGAGGAGAATTCTTTACATAATAGACCTTTTTGCAACAGCCCAGTAGTTAGGGTATGAGTCTCATGAAGACCTTGTTCAGTCCTTTTCTCTACTAGAAAATTAAAATCAAAATCCACATGTCAGAGAAATGTGTGAACCTCAGACCAACAGTTTATTTTTTCATAAAGAATATTCAGCACATTACAGAAATTGTAAACACATATTTCAACATATACTGTAAAATATTCACATTTAGAACAATTATCTTTAGCAATCTTATCGACAACAAGAAAATTCCTTGTGAATTTTGAACATCAAATGATGTGCTTCACCTCTTCGGGTATAATTAATACAGTTCTATAGGATTAATATTATTTACAGAATCACAGATTCTTCTGAGTTGGAAGGGACACACAAGGATCGAGTCATAGTGCTCATGCAAAAATTTGTGCCTTTACAGGTATTGTTATTCTCTGCAAACTCAGTGCCACTGAATTTCAAAATTTTATGTTCATTTAAACCATCAGCCATCACCTTGGTTTTAACTGTATTGCTGTCTGTGTGGCAGAATAGAGACATATCAAATAAATCACCTATCTTTCCTTTCAATCATTGCTCTCAGGTTCTTAGGGGACACACAGATGGAAAATGAACAAGTAAAAGGAAAGAAGGAGAAATAAAAAATTCAGGTCTGTTAACACTCATAAATCCCCAGGCTTTTCTACAGATTAAAGGCTCAAGCTAAGGGGATAAAGTTAATCTTAAATTTAAGACAAGTCACTTTTTCACATCATAGTATTTTTTTGCAGCAAGTAATAAACATTCTCTCATTTGTTCTAAAAATTTTCTATGTTGAGTGATTTTTGCAGAGCATTTATTTAAAACTTTTAATTGTCAAATTTTAACTTGTCAAACTCCTAGTGGAAATTTTGCAATAGGTAGAAGATAGATAATCAGATAAATAAATTATTTAAAAGAATCAAGTATTTCCTAGTGTTGCTCAAACTTTAGCAAAGCCAGATGTGAAGTAACTGCAATCTACATTGCGTGGTCCATCAAGATTCTGATAACTGAGGAAAACATAATAAGCAGAGAAAGGTAGTTATAACCTTGAAAGCATTTGGTATAAAAATCTTAAATGAATAAAAATATGAATAACTGAGTTAATTTGTGGACATGGAAGATGCTTAGGAGAACATTTAATTTCTTCATACATGTTTCCTTTTTTTCATTTGTGTGGCTTTTAAAGTTATCTTACCCATAATGCAATGCAGTTTACTCATATTTAAATTTACCTCATCTAAAATGGCTTTAAATTGGATATTAGTTTAGACTGAAAAATGCATATCTAAGTTTTGAACCACTTTACAGATCTAATTTTATGTCTAAATTGCATTTCCCAAAAGCCTGAGAGTGTTAAATTCTGAGATATTAATGTTAGCATGTCTGCAGCCTTTTCGCACGAGGGAATTTCAGGAAAAAATTCCCAGCTGTATTAACATTGGTTCAGCTGTGTCTGTGGGAGCTTGACGGTTTGATCATCTTTGCACTTTTAATACAGAACTATGTGAATCCACTTTTATTCTTTTTTTCCAGTTCAGAAACTAAATGCCTTAATTAGTAAATATTCACATACCTTTTAAAAATTACCTGAAACTCCTGAACATGTTCTGAGATAATTCAGACATCTTCATAAGAAAATACTGTCATTTTCTTCACAATACTTGAATGATGTAATTTTTATGACTTCACATCACATTTTGTCACTAAATTCCATCTTCCACTATGATGGCTCAAGATTTCTTTTCCAAATAAATGTTCCATCATAGGAGCTCTTGGCAAGAAAGAATTATCATAGGTAATGAAATTGCAGAATTATGTACAATTTCCCAAGAACTCTAGACTGTATTCAGGGATTGGAACTAGATGATTTTTATGGTCCCTTTCAACCCAAATAATTTTATGATTCTATGATATTTGAAGTGCAAGTATGTAGAAGAGGAGATTTATGACTTTCTGAAATCCTTTCCTCTATAAAAGTATAAAAATGTGGAAATAACCTCACTGAAAACAGTTTTGATGGCTAATTTTCAGCCTCTCTGAAAGTCCCTATTCTGTACCCTAGCACAGGTTAAATGGTGATATTATGGAGTGGATCTTTTCTTTATAATTTCCTCATATGTCCAAGGCGAGTGATATAAACTGCATCCAAAACCACTTTACAGTATTAAATAATACATACTCACAGCTTTCTCTTTTTAACCCAGCCTTCCTGTACAGCTTTACAGAAAGAAAACAAGAAAGCTATGCTCTGAAATAATATTTCCCAAACTCTGTTGAATGGACCAAGTGGAGGAGTCAAGAAAAGGGGTTGAGGAGTTCAGGCACTGGAAGTGGAAAGGCTCTTTTCTGCAGTGGCTTTGCCGTCACTTGGAGTCTCAGCATGGGTCAGTTTTATTCACTGGTGGAAAAATCTTCATTCAGCATTGCATGATGTGAGTCTCAGCAGAACGACTGCTGCTGGTGGGAGCATTGTAAAGACACTGCTCTGTGCAGTGGTAAGACAGACAGGAACCTGGGAGAATTCTGCTGGAAAGCCAGAAGGCACTGCCCCATTTCACTCAGTTTGATGTTCATCCCCTGGCTGTGAATGCACACAGGGACCTTGACTGACAGTATACAGCAAATCTAAAATAAAGACCAAGTGAGCAAGTTGTGTCACAGTTCAAGGAAATTTTCAGAAGAGGTCTTGAATTCCCAGGCTGTGCTCGTTGTCATTGACTGCAATGGACCACTGCAGTAAGGACAGACAATCCTAAATGGTGTGGATGCACTTTTATCAAATTACAACTCCACGCTGAGAGTCCCTGGTTATTTTCTTGCACTGAGGATCTCTGTAAAAGATGTCTGAGGATTAATCCTTTTCTCTCTTTTCCTCCATGTTTCTTTTAATATAGAGCATCATGTATCCAGACCAAAACCCATCAGTCAGGGCAGACAACTGGATGAAAGAACAGCATGTTAACAGGATATTCAAGGCAAAACTGGTGCCTGTTGCTTTTGCTGGTAGCATTCTCTGCAGCTTTGAGTAAACTGCTACCTATGCAATTCATTCCTTTGTCTCTTTTCCAAACATTTGCCCAAAGAAATGTTTTCCCTGAGCGTGAACAGTTCCCTGAAATGCAACGGAACCACCTGAAGTTAAACGTGTTTGCTGGAATGGGGTGGGTCTTGGACTTCCACCTGATTGTGAAATGCATGTGTTACTGTTCATTTCTATATGCAGTCAGTAGACTTTTCTCTATTTAGAACAAAGAAAAATTAATAAACCAATAAAGAAAACCATATCTAAGATTCAACAAAGTTGCAAATTTTTATGACCACCCAATTCGATGCCAGCAGAGTGACATTGGTAGGGTGCTTTTTTATCTCTAATGGGCATATCCAGGCTCCTGCCAAAGATGCTGCATGCCAGATGAGTTGCTGCCAGGTTATAAACTTCGAAGGACTTGTTATTCAGAGGGATAAAAGAGTTTGCTCCCAGGCTACATTTGGTGATTTTATTAACAGATTCATTGCTACCTTACAGAGTAGCTTCATCAGTCAAAGAGCACCTTCAGTGCTCTCCAAGCACCAGAGATGGATCCAAATGTCTGTGATTATGTAAAGTTCCCATTTTGACCTCAGATGGCTCTGGACAACCTCAGCATTCTCTTTTGGATCCAACAAAACACCAGGGCTTCACTTGGGAGAGGCCACAGTTGTGAGCACACAGAACAAGCCACAATATAGAGAAAACAAGAGGGGAGAAATGCAATTTTCTATGACTATGTGAATTAGAATTTAATCAGAGATACAAAATATAATGCAAAAAGACAATAAGTTGTGTTGGCTCAGATCAGCTCAGGGAACCTTCTCAAAACATGCATCCTACTTGAAACACATGCTTATATTCTCTCCTTACTAGAGATATCTTTATGAACCAAGACAGTAAAGCACTCAGACAAGCATTTACATTCATTGAATGTGAGATGTAGAGAGTCTGTTTCAAAATGGGAAGAGTCGTTGTGCAAAGCATATCCTATAAAATACAAGGGGGTCAAAATGCTGTACATTTAGTGTCAGCAACAAAGCATTTTCATTAAAGCAAAAATTTTAAAAAAAAAAGTGAATTTTTTTTTAGCTCTGCATTTCAGTTAACTTAAAGGAAAAAAAAATTGTGACCATTTTAAGTTTATGTAAATCATTCTTAAGAGCAGTTTTGAAAGGAAAAATGAGAAGTTTGATCTACAAATTGACCTGGTCAAGTATGCTAATTGTTTTCTAATGCATTTTCTAGCATATTTCTTTTGGCAAAACACACATGGATTTATAAGATCATCTGGTTTCATGGTATCTTCAATTCTCAGTGAAAAAAGTTTTAACCCTACTTCATTCAGAAATATCACTATATATAATCAATAAAAAACCCCCAGTTCATCAGTTTCACCTCAAATCAGGTTTTCATGAAGTAGTCTTTAAAAGAACATATTTAGAGGGTATTCACTGAAGTATCATTAATGTATCTGCTTTAAGTGATTTTGCCTATATATCCTTTGGACAACTTTTCTCTAACCCTTCTTCTTTAGGCTATTGTAAATATTCTTTCATAAAAGTAAACACTATTCTTTGGTACGTTCTTTTATTTATGTATGTAAAGGTTCCATCAATGGTGTTATTTTAGCAGTCAAAAAAATAGATGGGAGATACTGCTTTGATACTACTCCCCTGTGGGATCTGGAGCAAATCACTCGGCAATGCTGCTTTTCTGCTCACAACGTTAAGTCTTTGAAAAGAAATTGTCTTTTGCATTGTGTTTGTATACTGCCTCTCAGCTGAGACCTCCAGATGCTACTATAATACAAAGATTAAATAGCAGCACTACCTGTTAAATAATGAATACCGCAAGCACGCCGATGAGACATCCATTCGGGATGGGATATTAAATAAGTTTCCCTGTGTCATGTGATTCATTATTGCCGGAGAAAGCGTGGGCAGTGCAAGAGCCTCGTGCCTAGCAAAGGGGTGCATGAAGACTCTTGCAGGGTGTCTGTTGGGGTCCTACATCTCACTGTGTTTGACCAGGTATTAAGCAAAGCGACTCCAAAATCTCTCTGCCCAAAATCTGGCACTACTCAGCCAAGGGGGAAACTTTAAGGATCTAATAGCCATCTGAGAAGGACACGAGAGGGCCTGGGGCTCCACCACTCTACAGATGAAAAATGGGTCGAGAAATACATAGGAAACTGTATCACAGGGTGCTCTTCTGTTAACATATCTATCTCAGGGAGCATTCCTGGGCACTGGAGAGCTTTCCTGGGCACACGTACCAACTGCACAGCCCTGGCTGTGCACCTGTCCAGGGCCAACCAGCAGTCTCCCAAATGATCCCTAACCACAATTTGTTAGACCCGGAGCCATTCATGGATCAGGAGCCATTCCCACTTAACCATGTGCCTCTTGGCAAACACCCAGTCCTAGAGGATAAGGAAGGTGCATGTACAGACATATGGCATCTCCTGCCAGCCATGCTCAAAGGCAGCGATTTGCCCTAGGCATGTTAAATCTCCTCATACCTCCACTAGCACCTGCAGAACCTCTGAGCTCAGTCCTGCATTTGGAACACTTTGAAGGTCAGACCATGTCTGACTGCAAGGAGATTTCCTTTTTCCATTGTGCTGGTCAGAGGATTGCTACTCCATTTGTCTCCAGTTTACCTTCACTGGCTGTCAGAGACATATCATGACCAGAAAGGAGCTATGTGCATCTCCAGGACAGAGCCAGCCATCCTGTTAATCACATGCCGTGGCACACAATGGTGAATGGAGCTGACCTTCGCTGTGCAGTGCTTCTCTAACAGAGTCCTTGTGTGTGCTCTGACCGCTGTCATCCTCAGGCAGTTGCTTGGCAACACCAGCATCTTTGATATTCACTTTCCAGGCATTAGGTAATAAACTCACCAATGAGGATACAGCTGCCTAATTTCCTCTGCTGTTTTCAGCAGAGGGTAAAGTGAATCCGTGGTATCTTAGTGATATGTCTAAACAACTGCCTAAAGACATTCTTTTGTTACAAATTTAATTCATCTGTTTCAACTGACAGGTCCTGTACCCCTTGTGGGCTATCTCATGTTTGGGAATAAAGAGGGAGGCAGAGCACCTGAGGAGTTGCTGTTTCTCTCAGTGCATCAGCACAGCGAGCAGTGCCCTGTCTGGGACTCAGCGCGTGCACGCCTGGCTGTCCTGCAGGATGCCAACCGCAGCCGTCACTGGCTGGACACAGACAAGCAGTACAAACTGAACTGTGCGAGACAAGCAGTGACCGTCACATTTCCTGACTGGGATGATGATACTGGTGGAAAAGGTGAAACGCTGAGATTTGACAGATATCTCCATCTAATGAGCAAAACAAGGGTTCAGGATAGCATACCCTCCCTCCGTCCTTTCTCATGGAAAACAGTGTGTTTTTGCAGGGAAAAGAGTGTGGAGGAAATTAATATTACCTATTATTAGCTCATCAGAAATAAATCATCTAGCCTGAGTTACACTCTGGACTCCTTAATGGGTCAGTGGAGAAGATGGATGGTGTCCCTTAGAGAGGAGGAGTCATCTGTCTATCCTTCCTGACTGCATAGAGAGTCTCAATGAGGACTTGAGGCTGGACTTAACCTTTAATAATTAATGTTAGTTGAGTTGAATCCTGCTCAAATTTCTATAGAGAGCATATCACCCTTTGGCTGGGCCAAACAAACCTTTTCTGAGAAAATTCAGAGGAGAAAAAGATTAGTTAGATAGCTGTAACATATCACAGTTTTCACACAGTCAGATGAGCAATCTGTTTCCTGTTTCTGATTTTAGAACTCCCCTATAAACATACATCTGAAATTTTGGGGGAGAATACATTTAAATGGGGTAAAATGGATCAATGCTAACTTCAGAGGAGAACTGTTCTACTAAATCAAATTAAAATTTTTTCCCTGTTTTCCCTTTCAGCAGGGGCCAAGACCTGATGCCTAGGAAAAATATGTAACAGTAGGATACAGTTTTAATACGTGGCAGCCAGAAATTCAAGGACTTTTTTGGTTAGAGACTGTATCAGTATGTTTTTACTTAGTAAACCCATAGGGCCTTTTCTTCCAGGGTAAATTTTCTTCATAAGAAAACCAAGTAGGTTTTTTCAAAAAAGCCAATTAGGATTTCCCCATTTTGAATGCTACACAGAAGAAAGAGAAAATGAGTGACCATGGACTCTGATAGAAAAGGTGGTGAACTCCTACCAGGAATTGTGTCCAAACTGAAGGGTGGAGCTAAGGTGAGTGCCGCTCTGCTGGTCTCTTGGTCTTAGTGTAGCAGGGATTCATTTCATAGTCTGAATTCATAAGAGAAACCTATTTCTCCCTGTTATATAATTCTAAGAAAATATTTAAGGTTGCAGGTTGCTGTGTAAATGTCAGATATTACTTTTGCTAACATCAACATATCATTGAGACAGCTGTTTGATATTCAAACTAATCACAAGGAAAACATACTGCCTGGGATTTCACTAAGTGTGCTTAGCAGGGATTCCCCATCACATAAATGAGAGTATGAACTCAGGCATGAAAAGCTGAGGTGATGAAAAGAAAGATATCACCTTCAAATACTGATGCTGGGGCACGTGTTGCTTGCACAGCATTTCTCTCCTGACATTCAAGGAGCACATTTCAAGTCCTGAGAGATGCTAAGCATGAAAGTTGCAGCTATTTCTGACTGAAGAGTACTTCAGAACTCCGAGATTCTTGATGCTCTCTCCTTGCAACCCAGAGCAGAAAGAAAATTTACCCCTCCCAACGCAGTGCATATCTGGAGAGAAGAAGTTTCTTTTTCTTGTAAAAGAAACAAGTTTCACAGATAGCCCCAGTACTGAACGACTAAGCATCCTACCTTGTACCAGACGAAGGGAAATTTTAAATTTATTAAACACAATTTCTGACACAATAAAAAAGAAATCTTGCTCAGCAAGACTCGAATCTAGAAAGGCAGAAATGAAAATTATTCTTTGCAGAGTAAAAAGAAGGCAGAAGGATGAGGAGAAGGAGACATTTAGGATGTTCTTTTTGGTGGAACAACATGACCATGAGGGGCACAAGATTTGAGGCCAGGCTAGAAATGAAGACAAGAATAGAGTCACACAAGATCTCAGAGGCAGGGACAGAAACACCGAACAAGATGAAAGGCAGTGACAGTACAGAAATTTTATGCTTCAATTAATGAGGAAGAGACACCTTTGTACTATTTGCAGTTTGAATGGAGGGGAGTGGCTAAATTTAATCACAGTAGAGTTGTTTTCTATCATGGCTTCTACAATTGTCATGCTTTCACTTCAAATTCACTCTGCACTTTTTTATAGTAACACCATGAATGACATTTTTTCCACAGTGAGATCAATAATAGACTATACTAAGTGACACAAGCCATAACCATCCCTTAGAAAGCCACAAACAAGGGAAAATCTAGTTTAATTTACATTATACTCTTTGATAACTTATCTGCTCTGTCCTTTTATTGATAAAAGGACAAAACTTAACACAACATAACATAACATGTGACAGAAGAATGAGAAGCCCATACTGTAAAGTCAATTTTTGAAGGCAGCATAGTCTCCATTCTAGGTGCAATACTGTGACTCTCAGTCTTGGTTTTGCAGACTAAGGCTGCAAAGACAATCATATGGTCCTCCCCCTTTTACGGGTGCTTCCACATGGCACAAGTATGAGTTGCTCTCCAGTTTAAGAAAAATGGACAAGTTCTTTGGCTCTGTCACCTTCTCTCATGTGAAGGTGAGTCACTTCAAGGGCTGACAAAGGTGTTCGACTTTTAGAAGTTGCTGGGCACGTATCCTTGAAGCCACACTCCTGATGTTCTCCCCTTGGCCAACCAAAACCATACTGTGAAAGACCATTACTTACACGTGTTGGAGTCCTTTCAACTTTTGACTTCATGCAAGGAGCCAAGTGTCACAGCTTCTCTGTAGTTCCTGCATCACCCTGAGATCTTCCTGAGTTGGTAAACAGGGGGTAGAGTGCACTACCTAACACTGCAGTAGGACTGTTGGGTCAGGGCATTTGCTGCGCTGCTCTTTTGGGGTCTTGTCATTTTGTTTCCTGTTTTGTTTTCGTACTCCAGGAAGTGCCATCTTCCACTGCCACAGACTGTGCCTTGCTGTTTGATATCATGAACTAAAATCGTGATTTGAGGCTGGACACCACCAAGGATTTTATACTCACACTGTCCTGGGATTTCTGTAGCCATCAGAATGTGCCACAGACCTTATGTGTTCTCCCAAATATATCTAAAAAAATGCACTTATCTTGAAGGAAATCATTAATACATGAGTTCAACCAGAGTGTGAAACACGGAACAATGATGATTAGATAATGACTTCATTATCTGTACAAATGCAATGCTACTACAGTAGTTCATCATAAAATAACAAATCTGACATCAGCAGCTGAGATTTTCAAAACTGTCTAGGGGACTGAGGTACATAGTCACCATTAATGTTAATGTGTCTATGTCCCTCCATCACTTAAAAAATTTCAACCTATTTTTTGAGAGAAAATAACACACTAAGTAGAAGATAATTTCAAGTCTGAAGGTCACAGAAATCACAAGGGATTTGTGGTGGTCTTTACCACAGTAAAATATCAAGCACAGATGCTTTCATGGGAAACTTATTCCACCTCAAATGAAAAATTAAATCAGTATCTTCAAAATTCTTTATGTTAGGAACTGTGGGGAAAACCAGCTTATTAAAAGTTTCACTGCAGAATTTTCACTTACTTATCTAAGATTTTTTTACAGAGAAGCCTCTTTTAAAATTATTTTTTAGCATAGCTATCTCAGAATGTAATAGCACTATTATTGATGTGGGATAAGAAGACGTAAGAGCTGAAGTAGTTTCTTCTGTAAAATTTTTACATTAATTAGCTAGCATTGATAGAAAGGGCTTCTTTTCTGAATTAAGATGTCACCTACTTCTAGTGCAACCAAATAATGTAATTTTTTTGAGATAAAAATTAATATAAACATGCAACAAAAATGAATACATGTAACTTTAAAAAAAAAAAAAGAAGATAGAAACAAGCAATTTTTTACTGAAGTAATTTCTTTTTCCCCCAAATTAAATGATTTAATAAAAGAAAAAGTGGCTTGGAACAACTATTTCTTTGCAGACTGTCGTGGATTTGACCCTGGCTAAATGCCAGGCACCTACAACGTTTGCTTTCTATGCTCTCTCCTGCTGCAGCTATGCAGAGGAGAGGAAAAACTAACAAAAAACACTGGACTTATGAGTTGAGATAAGATCACTGATAAGGGCCGCACGAGATTCAGGGCAAGAGCAGGCGGGAAACTTAAAGTTGCAAAAAAAAAAAAA
>VZRL01001420.1:1319912-1410906 GCA_013397895.1 Origma solitaria | reverse complement strand
TGGGGGGTTCTCTGCATCCCCTGGACTCCATGGGCTGCAGGGGGACCACTTGCTCCCCCATGGTCTTCACCACGGCTGGCAGAGGGTTTTCAGCTCCGGCGCCTAGAGCACCTCCTCCCCCGCCTTTCCACTGACCTTGGTGCCTCCATGTTGTTCTCCCTCACATATTTTTACCTCCTCCTCCTCCTTCCCTGGCTAAAAAGAAGTGCGTGCTCACATTGTTTTGATTTCTTCTTAAATATGTTTTCACAGAGGCGTAACTAACATCTCTAATTGGCCCAGGTTTGGCCAGCAGCATGTCCATCATTTTCAGAGCCATCAGACACTGGATCTGCTGGGCATGGTGGAAAATTTCCAGAATCTTTACTCAGGACATGCAGGAGCCATCTTTGTACCCCACCCTATTCACTGGCAAAAACTGGGCCAGGCAAAACTACCACACAGACGAAACATTTCATCAGGTGGGCTTGGAACTCATGATATCACTTAATATTGAAGTAAAATATAAAATCAAAACAGGGCATAAATGTATATTAAAATATGAATTAAAAATAAAATATTACATAAATGAAAGTGAACTATTAACTCATTTTCTCTATTTGCAGACCATTCATATACATTCACACATGTGCTGTTTAAAAAGAAGTCAAATTCAGTATATAATTCAGAAATCAAGGGGGAGCTGATTTAGATATAGTGTAATATCCTATTAGCATGGCTGCTGTGCATTCAGCTCTCCTTTCCTCTATCAAAGACTTGCAAATAGAGGTGAAATTTTGTGTCAGTCACTACCAAAGAAATCTCCCCATATTCTTATGATGGGAAATTCTTTTACTGTGGACATATTACAGGTGAGCATTTCCACTGAGTAATGGGAAGCATAAAAACTACAAGAAGGAAAACAGATGAGTTTCCCAGGTGTGCTGATGTAGTATTTTTGAATGTCAAATTTTGCAAAGTCACTGTATGTCTAGAAAGCCACACATAACTTCATGGTTTCTGCTTCTCTTCTCTACCTTGTTAATTGAATGACTTGGTAAATTCAAGTAAATTGAACATCTTATGAAGGATGGGTCATTGACAATATTCGTCTGCCTTCAGAAAAATGATATTGATGAGCTGCAGATGAAGATTAAGTTCACAGGCGCCAAAGTAAAAAAACGAAAATAAAAAATATTTTGTCATCTTCGTAAGTTGCTTTGGAGACCTAGAACACACTTGTATGAACAAACAGTAAAATGTTCCTTGATGATAGTCTGCCTGACAGTTCATTTGCTTGAAAATCTCTTGGCAGCCATCTGGATCAGGTTTAAATAAAATGTAATATTAAGCCCCTAATCTAACAGTGATAAGCTGGTGACAATGATTATTCATGAGTTTATAGGGAGAGTAGACCTTGAGAGGCAGATGCGAGTCCTTTCTTTCAGACCCAATTTCAGTGCTTTGAATATATTGGAATCACTTCAGAACATAAGGTTGGTTTTCAATAAAGAAAAGAAAAAGCTACTTTAATCAGCTTGACATCTAATTGTTTCCTAATTGTCAGAATTTGCCCTAAAGAAAAAGAAAAAAACAAATTTATTTCACGAGGCTTGCTGCATATGTACCCTCACACACAGAAAAATATTGTTGTTTTTAACTTGACGATCCAAAGTTAATGAAATAGCTTGGTCTTGTTTCAGAGAACAGCTGTTCTGAAGTAGAGGGATACCATTTTACTGTTTTATTGAGATAAAAAACTATGGGGGGAGTGTTTCAAAATCACTTAACTTGGACTGAACTTTGCTCTCATGAATTAATTGTAAAGGATCGGCCAATGTAGAAAGTCCTTTAATTGTCCTGGGCCTGATTCAATGTCTTTTAAAGTCAACAGACAGCTTTCCATTGACTTCCTTGCACTTTGGATCAACCTTTAAATTTACGCAAGATGGGAATTTAAGGAATGGGTTTTATAGGAAGCTCTCTGCTTCAGTTTCAGGAAAGCTAAGGAACCCTCCAAGTAAAGTTTTGTATTGTTAGTCTGTGCCTTTCTCTCTGTCTGCAAAGCTTAATAATGAAATGAGGCATAAGTAGGGATATATCCAAATGAAGGGCTGGATTGCACCCTCTGCAAGCTTTCAGATAACACCAAGTTAGGTGGGAGACTTGATCTCCTGAAGGGTGGGAATGTTCTACAGAGCCCTGCTGTAGGCTGGGGCAGAGTGGCTGGAAAGCTGCCTGGTGGAAAAGGACCTGGGGGTGTTGTTTGACAGTGACTGAACATGAGGCAATGTGTGCCCAGGTGGCCGAGAAGGCCAATGGCACCTGGCCTGGATCAGCAATGGTGTGGCCAGCAGGACCAGGGCAGTGACTGTCCCTCTGTACTCAGCACTGGTGAGGCCACACCTCAAATCTGTGTTCAGTTCTGGGGCACTCATGTCAAGAAAGACATTGAGGTGCTGGAGCTTGTCCAGAGAAGGGCAACAGAACTGGGAAAGGGTCTGGAGCACAAGTTTTATGAGGAGCAGCTGAGGGAGCTGGGTATTTAGCCTGGAGAAAAGGAGGCTGTTGGGGGACCGTACTGCTCTCTACAACTCCCTGAAAGGTTGCAGGCAGGTGGGTGTGTTGGTCTCTTCTCTCAAGGAACAAACAACAGGACAAGAGGAAAGGGCCACAGGTTGTGCCAGAGAAAGTTTCAACTGGATGTTAGGAAAAATGTCTTCACTGAAAGGGTGGTCAAGAGCTGCCATAGGCTTCACAGGGTAGTGGTGGATGCACCACCCCTGGAGGTATTTAAAGGATGCGTAGATGTGGCACATAGGGACAAGGTTTAGTGGTGTATGTAACAGTGGTGGGTAAGCAGTTGGACTTCACAATCTTAAAGGTCCTTTCCAACATAAATGCTTCCATGATTCTTTCAGAAGCTCATGGTTGATGTAGTAACACACTTGCTTTTCTGCCTGCTCTGAATGGACAAGTTCATTTGCTCCTGAAACCTGAGAGGCATGGAAAGCCCAAGAGTAGTTGCTGCATTTGCAGGCTCCCCTGTTTGACCCCATTACATTCTACTGCACAAACTTTATTCCCCATGGCACGACCTACGTGACAAACTGTTAGGCCCTTCATGGATAATTCAAGTGCTCAGCTCATGGAAGCAATTTGGAACAGACTAGGAGAAGGGACATTCATATTGATTAGGGAAATCCTCATAGGAAAAACCATCTTCTCAGAAGAGAGGCCATGCACACCATTATCTAAGTGTTGGCACTGGCAATATTTATTTATTTATTTGTAGGACAGTGGCATCTAGCTGTTCCAGCTAAGAGTGGGAGCCTGCAGAAAGAAACTCATTGTCCCAAGATCTGGACCAAGAAATTCCAAGCCTAAACCAATGTAAACTGTAAAGGTAAGAATATCAGCTTCCTGTCATCTAGCAGGGCTAGCTCAGCCTCTGAGAGAAAAAAAATTACTCATTTTCATCTGCTACCCCACCCACAGTCCTACACTGCTTTTCATTTGTGCTGACCTTTTCTTCGCTCTCTTAAACTTTCTTTCTCCCTTCCTTCTGTGTTTCTTTGCACACAGGGGTGACAGGCAAGAACTAAGCTAAAAGTTCAAAGTCGTTGAACATATATCCAAAGTTATTCTCTCAACTGCTTGCAGATGTGAGGGTAAGGGGTTACAGAGTCACAGGAACTAAATGCTCTCCTGAGATCCTGGAAAATATAGGAACATGGCTGGATCCAGGCTGGAAATTTTCCTTGGTCAGAGGAAATAATTGTCACACCATGGGGCTAGAATTACCCATTGGAACTAACAAGAGACAACAACCCTTTTGGCTTCCCTACCAAGTACACACATAATGGAGAACTGCTCCTTCCTCTCTATCACCACAGGATGTGGCTTGAGATATTCAGTTTTAATCTTACTCTGATGCATGAGGTTGGTACAAATTCTGCCCTCAGCCTTCTTGAGTATTAACAACACTAATGAAATTACTCTGGGGCTGTCATTTTTCATCTTGATATTCTTATGTTGCTGATCTGCATTGCAGCACTTTTCTTTGCTCCCAAGGACTCAAACTTTGCTTGTCTTATAAGACTATTCAGGAATGACCTGAAGGCTCAGTCAAGCCAGAATCAGCAGGGGACTGACCTTTAACACCCTGGGAAAAGGAGAAGCCAAAAATAATCTTCAAACCAAGTTTCCTTCTTTAACACAGAGAACCAGTGGGGAAATGGTTTGCGGTTGCTAAGGGAGCTTAGTTAAGTCTAACCAGAGCTCTCTTCTGAGCACATCCTTGGCATAGCTAGCCATGACCTTGAAGTCAGTTGCAGTGAACTTCATCTGGAACCAGCACTCACCAAAAGCTGATTTCAAGACTATTGATGGACACACAAGACCACAATAATCAATTCAACTAGTATAAAACAAGACTGATAAAAAGCCCTCAGGGGTGTGAAATGGTTAATCTAGATGGGTTGTGGCGACTTCCCTACTCCTACATGACATCTTCCAGTTTCATAAGCCTCCCATTTCCAAGATTGTGACAGTGATGATAGAGTTGTGCTGTTCCCATTATCTGGACAAGGAAGCAGTAGTTGCTCTCACAGGCAAATGAATGTAAATTTTTTTACTTCAGTATCACTTCAGTCATGTACTCTCATTCCTAGATCTACTCCTCCTGATTTTGCAAGGATCTGTGGTACAGGTAGGCCTAGGAAAGCCAGTAGCTGAGGCAGAACTTGCCATTAGACCTCAGAATTGTTGTAGCACTCTTTTTAAATGCAGCACATAAATTGCAAAATAGGAAGTAAATTAAGAACATGCTCCAGAATGGGATGACAGTGAGAATAGGCTACAGTGGGATGTAAAAAGAAAAAAGAAAAAAATTATCAGAGACTAAGAGAAAAATTACACATAAATCCGTGACATGAGGTTACGTATCTGAACAGTGGAGCTCTCCCAGAATTTTTACACAAATAATTAGAAAAATTCCCCAAAGCAGATAGAGAAACTTCTCAGTAAAGAAGTGACTGTTTCTGCAGGTCACGCCAGAGTGCACACAGTCCTGCCATTGTTTAGCCCTGAGCACATTGTGTGCCCTGCTGTGCTTCATGCCAGAGCAAATCTACCTGCCTCAATATTGTGAAGAAAATATTTCTCTCTCTTCCAGAAATGCTCATCCACTGTTTGGCACTAACACACTCTGCCTTGATTTTATTACAAGTCCTCTACACAAGACTTTTTTGTTCTGCCGAGTCACCTGCTATCAGTCCCACCCAGCATCTCATAAACACATCTCTGAAATAGCTGGGTAGCAGCAGCTCTGCAGACATCCTGAAGTAATCATGGTCAAAAAAAATCATACAATGGCCAAGTAGATCTTTCTGCAGGTAATTAAGCACCTCTGAGATCTTCTTTCCGGGTGGATCCACAGTTAGAAACAAGCGCTTTGGAACTAGTTCTATAGGATGGAAATTTGTAAACTAATTTTAGCCCTGTTTTCAACAAAGTACAAGGAGTGTAGCAGCAGAAGGAAGCTGCCATTGCAGGAACAGCCAGCTCAGGTTGTTAATGGGAATGTGATAACAGAACTCAAAAAGATGGTGCGGATAGGAACAATTGTGTCATTGGGCTTGCCTTAAAAAGACAGTTAACTACTAATCCTTGTTCTACTAATATATACCAGAATGGATCTGGTTGCAGACTTTTGATTCTTTTGAACCAACTCCTCCAATGGCTATGGTGATGGGCCTGCACCCTCTAAGAAGGGTCCTGATTTTTACAAAAATTCTTGGGAAAAAAAAAAGAACATGGAATTTTCCTGTCCTCTCTCTACTTCTACTCTGGCACACTTCCAAGGATCACTTGGAACCAATGGAGCTGGCTATGATTCAAGAGCCCATACACACACACACAAACAAAAAACGGATTACACAGCAGAGCAACAACACCAAAGACCATTTGAAATGGATTGCTCACTCAAAAGGAGCTGCTTCTTGGAAGGGACACGGCTGTGCTAGTTAATCAGTACTGTCGAAATAGATGTCTTTATCACACCCTGTTATTTATTTTGCACCAAGAAATCAACAGTACCTGGTGCCGTTTGGGAAGAAAGCACAACATTGCAAATTGCTTTTCTAGAACTGAAGAGAGCAGATTTATGGAGAAGATTGCTCCAAAAATGTACTGCAATATAGCATTGGGAATGAAGGAAAAACAAAATATATGTGTAATATTGCTGACTACGCTGCTGACAGGGCAATTGTTCTGGACGAAATAATTTTTACAGTGCAACTGAAAAAAAAGCCACCAACCATCTCCTGAGATCAGATGGGTTAGAATACAAGATCTTTAACATATAAATACAAAAGAAACTTTCCTCTAGTGACAAAGAAAAAAACTGAGATAAACCTCTGATTAAAAATTAAGTAATACTCCTCCAGTATTGAGTCTTAGGTCATCTGCATGGCAGTGCATCACTGATGAAGAGCACAAGGCTCCTTGCAGTTACAGGTCTTCCTAAAGAGCAGTCTGGGGACCAGAGGTTGATTTCTGTGGCAGAAATAGGTGTTTGAACTTGGTCTTCCTTACCGGGCTGTGAAACACCAAGGAGTAGATCAGACCTGAGCTGGGAGTGGTAATTGCCTTGCCTTGAACTCCATCACATGTGCTACAATCATGACTAGAGAGTAATTCTTGGGTTTGGATACCAAGACTTATTTAGTCTTATTTACATAAATTACTTGTCTATACAAATGCATATAAACAGAAGTATAATCTCTATCCATCCCTATAGTTTACACATTTATGGCATGAATGTCCTGGATATTTCACATCCTCTGCTAGCTGTTCCTTATGAAGTTCCAGATTCAGTAACTCAGCAGCAAGATTTTCAGCTAATGAAATAACTAGGCTTGAGCACATGTATTTTTTTCCCACAAAATTTGCTTATTGGTGAAAAATTGCTTTCTCAGAATGAAAGAAATATTGCTAAACGCAATGTTAACAGATATGAAAAAACAGCTAGGGATTAATTTTCTCAAGTTTTTCTGAAGTCCCCTCCCAGCTCCTCATGCACCCCCAGCCTCCTCACTGGCAGGGTGGGGTGATGGACAGAAAAGCCTTGGCTCTGTGGAAGTGCTGCTCAGCAATAGCTAAAACATCCCTGAGTTATCAGCACTGTTTCCAGGGCAAATCCAAAACATATTCCCAATACTATAAAGAAAATTAACTCTATCCCAGCCCAAACCATACAAATACAGATATTAATTCTTCCCCACTGCCCTGCCCCTCCTCGCCCCATTTTCAGATCTGCAAACAGACTAAGAGAGTAAATTACTAGACATATATTTCAATGGGGACATTAACCAGCCATGTACTATCTCCCCTGTGATTCACAACATCCACATTACTCTTTGCTGTGTTTTGAAAACTGAAGTAGTCTTGGTAATACCAAAACAAATACTCTGTCTTCATATTATAACGAAAAGAAGCAGAAGGTCTTATTCAGTATAAGCTTCATTTTCAATAAAAGCAAAAGAAGCAGAAAATTACCCAGGTAATTTTTTTGTGTTTCTCCTTTCTTCTGCCTTTCAGCAAGGACCATGACCTTGAGCATGTACCACCTGCATATCAGAGAATAGCTCAAGGAATATGTGTCACCTAGAGATCTTCCTGTATTGTGGAGTGAGAACAAAAACCAAGGTTAAACACTCAAATATTAATAGAATAAGCTGTGAAAAAAAGGTGAAGCAGCCAAGAAGAAAAAAACATTTGTGAAACACCCTTTTAATTTCTCATGAAGAGGACAAAATCAAGTTCTCAATTAGAAGCATGATTTAATTCCTGGCATGACTGAAATTTGGATGGAGAGCTTCACAAATTTCCTAAATTCTTTATAGATAGGAAAAAAGCCCACAGTTTAAATGTTCTCAAACTCAGTTTAATACATTCATTGTTTTGAAAAAGTCAGTCATTTGTGAACTCTTTCCTTTGTTTTCCACACTCACAAAGCTCTGGTTTGCCTGGAGTTCATGCACTGGATGGATCACAGGTGCAAACTGCAGACAGCCATGGCAGAGGCAGCACACAATGGAAAGCAACCATGAGATTCCTGATTCCAGGTCTTCCAAACATTTCACTGCACTGCAGCACCTGCATGTATTCAAAATGGCTTCTATCAAAGCATGGTCTTGCTGAGGAATTTGGGTGCTTTAGACAAAGAGATCTGGCCTGGGTGGGGTTTTTTTTCTTTTTTTGGAAAGGGGCTGAGAAAACAAAAAAATTGACAGATAAGAAAACCCTGTATATCTTGAAAAGGGCATCCTACAGTTCTTCTGGAAAAAAGGTTTTGAGAAAAATATGGAGAAGGTGCTATTTGAAAGAGGTTTACTGCTTTTAGCTAGAGAACTGCCTCTAGGTTGTTTGAATCTTCATGTTTTCAGGGGTGGAGCTCTTTTCTAAATTTCTGACCTTGGGAAATACTGTAACCTTCACTTTTTATAGCCTATTCTTCCTCCTATAGCCTATTCCTTCTCTCCTTGCACAGAACTGACAACTATCTTGTCTGTGTCCCACCTATTCCCCCAGACTTCTCCAGCTCACCCTTCCTTGGGGGAACCTGTGAAACTCCCACCCATCCTTTTTCCAGCCTCTCATGGCAAGGCTCCCAGCAGACATTTTGGCCCCTTTCAAATGGTGTTAAAAAACCAGCATCAATTTCCGATGAAAACCAGAGAGTGAAGAAATATCAGCAGTTTTTTAGATCCAGTGATTTTCTTTTGTTAGATACCAGTAAATGACTTATGTTGGATTTTTCTGTTTTGTTTTGGTTTTTGTGGTTTTTTTTGGTTTTTTTTTGGTTTTGTTTGTTTGTTTTTTGGTTTTTTTCTTTTGTTTTACTATATGTTTCCATGGGAAAATTTATGTCTTCTGCTATTGTGAAAAACAGATTTATGGCTTAACTGAGTCTAAATTTCCATGAAAGTTTTTGGCTAAAGTATATCTGGAAGGAATTATTCAATGAACAGCAAAATATGAAACTAGTCACACTGAATTTACTGAGTAGTTTGAGCCACAAGATGCTCAAAGTAGTCCTCCTTTCCCCCTAAAAATAAATTTGATATTTAAAGAAAATTGCATGTTTATATTTTTTCTTTCAAAATTTCAATATTTTTTCTTTCTAAATTATCATTTAGAAAATTTTGAACAAACTTATTTTTAAACTAAAAATAACCCAAATAAACAAAAAACCTCAAAATATTGGAACAATGCATTTTGCAAGCAATCTGGCCAAAGAAATATAATTTACCTGAAAAATGTTTTCTTTGCACACAAAACCCAAAATTATTTTGTCTTTATTTTCAGAAATACCAACAAAACAAAAGATTCACTATTTACACAGCTGTTTTCCTGACACATATGCCCCACTCTCAGGGCTACATTTCTTATTCCTGGCTGGGCTTCCCAAGAACATTCCACTAGTTAATAGCAGTAATATGGGTCAATTCAGGCTTGAGGTACGTAGGTGGTGTTTAGTGGATTTTTGCCCACTGTTATTCAGACTGAATAGATTCCATTTTATTATTTTATCAGTTTCTCAAAACTGGGATAACATTTTATGCTGCAATCTGTTCTTTGATTTGGATGGAAAGTTCAAGATTATAATAAATGTAGTAATGCATATACTAATGCAAGTTTTCTCCTTTTGAAGGTTTTTTTTTTTACTTTCTTGCCATTCTCATTATTTATATATCTAAGTAACATTCTTGCAGAAGTCTTTTTCATAGCCTAGTCTATCTTACTGGCATTTCACATTCTTGTTTTTGGTTATCTACTGCATGCATCAAGGTTTAGGGCTGCTCTAAACTTTGCCCATAAACTATGGCTACTGTGCTCTGGGGTAAGATGCTTCAAATTAAGTTTCCCAGTTTTGGAATTTACTTCTGCTGAGGCTGTGGGGTTGGCATGTTTCACTAGGGTTTAATCTTAAATGAAAAAGAGAGACAAAATGTTTTCTTTGGCATTTAATCAATTTCACACCAAAAAGTTCTTCCTCTTTGCACCTTCAAAATTTATATGAAATTTATTGCTTTTTCTCTTTTACACCTTCCCATTTAGAGTTCTCTGAAAACTAAGCTTATACTCCAGTAATTCTCACCTTTCACTCACCTTCTGTCACTTTATTTCATAGTTTTCTTTTTATTCACCCACTAGACATAATTCTCTAACACCATTTGCCTTTCCTGTTTCACTGAATGCTTTTCCTAGTTTGAACTTCTGTATGAGCTTCCTAAGCATCCCCTGTCCCTCACCATCTCTGCATCCTCTGTGGAGTTTTCTTGGCTCTATTTTTCCTACATTTCTGCTCATCCCATGCTGAGGTAGTCTTCAATATATTTTCTCTTTATTTTTTTCTCCAAATCCTTTATGTAGAAATTGTGTAGAATGCTTCACTCATAATACCTCCAGATGCATATCTACTAACATCATCCTCACTTCCTCCGAAGCCCAGAACTACCCTTTGTGTGATCTATTTGAGTAACCACAGCAACGAGATCCTTGCCTGCCTCTGTTCACTTCTAGTGTGATACTCGTCATCTTAGTCTTTTCTTTCCCAAAACTATTTTACTGAGTTCATAGATATGATCAGGACAGTGGGTTCCAAAGTACTGAAAAGGCATTTTTGACAATATCTACAGCTTAGCTTTAAGGTATTCTTCCTGTCTCTCATCAAAAGTCTTGCTCTCTTTTGCTTCCTCGAGGGGACTGTGCTTAGCAAATGGATCACTGCTCCCATTCAGAGTGGGAGCTCCCCACGCTTAGCCAGGCCAACCCCTGAGGTTCTCACCAGAGGATTTTCACACCCTGTGTGGAACATCAGCCATTATGTAGTCTGAGAGCTCGCAACAAAAGTAGCAAAGTAATAAAGCAGTAATTAACTATAACTTAATCATTGTTAGCAATAAATTTTTTACGAGGTAACGAGTAAACAGAGGAACTTGCTGTAACACCCAAAAAAGGAGAAAGAAAAGATATCACCACACTATATCTTCCATCTGTTCAGACATCAAAGGAGATCTTCACATGACACTTAGAACAAATATGATATTTGTTTGTCCAAAATAGACAATGGAATTCCGCAGCCCATTCCTCAGGCACATCTTGCTGAGAGTGCCTGAGTTGCAGGATACCGCACCGAAGGTGACCTCATTGTGAAAGCTGAATACAAATGAATAAAAAAAAAATTTGTTTACTGAAATATGTTGTAGCAGTTTTCAAAAAGTGACCTAGGGAGAATTACAACGGTGGAAAAAAGATCTATTTTAGTTACTGCTCAGCTTGGTATATTATGCATCAACCTAGGGCTTCTTTTGCCAAGTCTCTTAAATTGTTTTAGAGAAAAAACAAATGAATAGAATAATATATATTACCTCTACAGAACCATTTTTTTCCTCTCAGTTATAACAGGATAAATTCAGAGTAAATCCAATGAAGTCAATGGTTTTATAATAGTGTAAAAGCGAACAAATTGAGCTCTGAAGCTTTTCATGTTTTATTTGCCAAGTGTTTTCATGCTATGCTGGCAAATGGACAGTGACAGGATGTACAGGTTTCGGGAGCCCTTTGGCAGGCACCAAAGAAGCCCTATTATACCCTACGACAATGCAGCCATTTGCAAGTGCTACCAGAACTGTACTTCCTAGCCAGAAGCATAGCAGTTCCCCTCACTGGTTTGTTGTCCTCACATGCATACTTGCTAAATTGTAAGGAAAAATGCATCCTGAATGCTTCCTTGAGGTGGCAGTTGAGATTTTTTTTACTAAACCCCAAATATGAAGGAAGAACATTTAACAGAAAGTACAGTCATCTGCTCTTTCTCCTTCCTTCAAACATGGGCTCAAATTCTGCACATTTCCAGGGTCCCCAAGATCATTATTCCCTTATTCAGTCAGTACAAATCATCTCCTTTTGGAGATAATCTTTCAACCTTGCATTAAATTACTTACATTATTTATTAACAACTTATGTTTGCTGAAAGAATATGGAGTAATTTATCATAATTAATTTCATTTATGCTTAAGAAATCAAGGGGCAGATCAAAAAATGACCTTGAGCTCTGTAAATGCAACTTCTGGAAATGCTGGGGTCTGAAATCTCAGTTTTCAAGATTTAAAGCACTCTCCAAGTTGCCACTCCACATGAGGGTGCTGCCACTACTGCACCACCTCCCTGCAGGGGTCAAAAGCTCTGTCCTCCAGCCACAGTGGAGCAGCACATTGGCAGAGCTGCCTGGAGGCTCCTGTGGAAGAGCAGTAGCTGTACTGGGTTTCCATAGGAAGGTTTTGGTAGCGGCAGGGAGCCTACAGGAGTGGCTTCTGTGAGAAGTTGCCAAAAGCTTCTCCCATGTGCAGCAAAGCCAATGCCAGCTGGTCCCAAGATGGACTCACCAGTGGCTAAGGCTGAGTCCATCAGCCACAGTGGCAGTGCCTTTGGGTTAGGGGGAGGGGGAAATTTTACTGCATAGGAGCAATTGCTGCCAGAGACAAGAGGAACGAGAATGTGTGAGAGGAACAGCCTGCAGACACCAAGGTCAGTGCAGAAAGAGGGGGAAAAGGTGCTCCAGGCACTGGAGCAAAGATGGTGAAGACCGTGGTGAAGGCTGTCCCCCTGCAGCACACGGACAGCCATGATGGAGCAGAGACCCACCAGGAGCCTGTAAAGGACCCCACACACTGGAGCAGGTGAGTGCTTGAAGAAGGCTGTGACCTTCTGGGAAGCCCACACTGAAGCAGGCTCTGGGAAGGACCTGTGGTCCTGTGGAGAGAGAGGTGCAGGCTGGAGTGGACATTTCTGGTGGGACTTGGGACCCCGTGGTGGGTCCATGTTGGAGCTGTCTGTTCCTGAAGGACTGCACCCCATGACCCCACTCTGGAGCAGTTCATGAAGAATTGTAGCCTGTGGAAAGGACTTACATTAGAAAATTTTGTGAAGACTGTGTCCTGTGGGAGAGACCCCACGCTAGAGTGGAGGAAGAGTGTGAGGAGTCCTCCCCTGAGAGGAAGAAATGGCAAAGAAAATGTTTGATGAACTGACTGCAGCCCCCATTCCTTATCTCTCCCACATTGGGTGGGAAGAGATAGAAAAGGTTATGAGTAAAGTTGTGTCTGGGAAGAAGGGAAGGGTGGGGGAAAGTGTTTTCCAGACTTGTTTTTATTTCTCATGAGCATATTCTGATTTGATTGGTAATATTAATTTCCCCAAGTTGAGTTGTTTTGCCCATCATGGTAATTGATGAGTTCTCCCTGTCCTTATCTCAACCCATAAACCTTTTGTGATATTTTCTCTCCCCTTCTAAGTTGAGGAGTGGGAGTGACAGAGCAGATTTTGTGGGCACCTGGTGTCCAGCCAAGTTCAAACCACCACACAGTTTATTCCTCAATAGGACATAATGCAGATGTAGGACTTTGTTCCTGATTAAACAGAATAGTGACTGCCACTTTCTTCTAAGACAGGTACAGGAGGTGTAAGCACCCACTTTTAATCAAACCTATCAGTTGTAGAATTTGGTTTCACCTCTTCTCCTTTTAGTGTCCTAAATGACTCAGGCACAGGGATGTTCACTTTCCTTGTTGAACCATGCAAAAGAACAAGAGAACAACCAGACAAGAAATAAATATGAACATAATGGAGACCAAATAGTTGTAATTGGAATGGAGAGAGGAGGGCTGAATCTAAGTTTCACCTTGAAGCATTAAAACAGCTGTAACATATATGCTATCTTTTAAACATAAAATGTAAAATGCTATCTTTGCAGGTTTCCTCCAACATCCACATTGTAATAACCTTGTTTTTCCCTGACTCTTGTGATTTCATATGACACATCCCCCCACAGCCAGGTGAGATGCAGTTCATTGCAAGCTACATATGGCCAAGTTGCTGCCCAAGGAACCCTGCCAGCTGGTTACTCACAAAATGAAAATTGTGGTCCAACAAGGCAGACTAGGAGGAAGAGTCCTAAAGTAGTTGTCATAGCAGGGAAACAGACTTCTTCAATGCAGCCTTAATTGTCTTCGAGGCTCACCTCCTTTGTCAGTGTTGACTGAAGTTGGTCAACAAGGCTCAGAAGTTATTGGAGAGAATATCAGGAATGTGCCTACCTACAGTTGTATAAAACCTCACACCACCTAAATGCTGAGCCACTTGTAGTTAACAAGACCTTCTACTGAGACAATAAAGCACAATGATCTCCATCATATTAAAGAAAGTTTCCAGTTCCATTGTTCATCTCTGTTTTGTACGCTTTGGACATGCTCCTTCCCCACTTATCACTCCATCTCTTTCCCCAAGTGAAGTTAGAATGCAGACGAAGTCTAAAAGGAAAGAGATTGTTACCATTAACTCTTGTTAGCATATCTGGACATCAGCCTATCACCTGCTGTTAGTGTACTGAAACACAGAATAAAGCTGCATTTCTGTAAAAGACATTGGGAGCAAAATTGGACAGAAGAGTGTCAGACTGCAGTTTTTCCATTCTTTCACACAAAATGTGAAATAACATGTTAACTGCCTTCTGGCCATACAGTAAGCTTCCATTAAAATAATTACCATATGGCTCTTTTGGGGACATGGTAACTTTCCTGTTATTTCACAATCCTTTCAGATGAACAGTTTCACAATGGACCCTACAGGACCTTGAAAGGATTTTATCAGGTTGCTGGATTAGGGCTTTGATAGAGATTCTGAGGAAAAAGCAGGTGGAAATAACAGCTCACAGAGTGGCTCTGCAGAGTGATTACTAGGCTATATTCTCTGTTCAAATGGGAAAAGGAAATCCCTTGAAATAAAAAGTCTGGCTGCTGCTGATTAGCTGACAAGAATGAAATTGAACACTATGCACATAAAACTCTATATGTGCAACCAACAGATCCATCATGTCAGCAATTCATTTTCTTATGGTAGCATGGGCTTGGAGAGAAATCCATTAAGGCCCAAATAAATTAATAGCACAGAAGAGAAGTATCCCCTGCCTTGCCTGGTTTTCTATACACATGGCGCACAAGTCTAGTTTGGTGTTGTTATTTTTTTATATTTATCCCTTCCTCATTCATTAACTTTACTGCATTATATAGTCAGGGACCCAATTTTTTTTTCTATTATCAGCAAATAACCTACATCAGTTTCTCCAGCTGTGGAATAACATAGTAAGAATATTCTGTATATATATAGATACCTCTAAATCTTTGAGTGGTTCCAGTTGTACCTGGAGCATATAACAAGGACTAAGGGCAGGAAAGATTGAGGGTGAAGTCTAATTAACAGTCATCTAAAACATCATTACATCAGTAATTCTTTTTTTTTAACAGCCTATATCATCTCTATCTTTCTCTCCAGTTTTTCTCCTTGCAGAGTCGTTGAAATGCATTGTCTGTTGAGGACTCCAGTTGTGGTGGTGACGGTACGTTAGGTGGCAAGTCCCATGAAGCATGCTAATATGCGCTAATCTTTTAATGATGATGAATATTTGACTCTTTGTACTGGGGGTATTTTTTTTAAAGAGGCTTTCCACAAAAAAAAAATCATCACAATGGTTGTCACAAGTAAGCTTCCCTCCCCTTTGAAAGAACTGACTGTAGTGGAAAAGATAATTACTTAGTTCCTTTATCTCCGAATTATTTGTAATAAAACCTGAAATCGCACCACAAGGTCTTTCATGAGGATGTCATAAATTAAGATGCATCGATGTATTTGGTGCATCTGTTCAGCTCTGCGCTCCTTTGTCTTCTGCAAATAGCGCAGCAGCTTCAATACCCAGCAGACAGCATTTACGCAAATGATGTCGTGGTCTGTATCATTAATATTCAGCGATTGTCTGTCATAGACACCTTACTGTACATCTGTTATGCAAATTTATGTTAATTTTTCCTCACTGACAGCTGCCTTGGTTCCCTCCCTAAAATGATCTTTTCCATTTTGAAGTTTGCAATCTGTTCCCAAAAATGTTAATCTAACAATTAAGTGAAATTGCTAAACAGAAATTTTACATGTTATGTCCAAAATAGAAACCAGTGTTTTTAAATAGATGGTGAATCTTCTCTTCACATCATTTGTTTTATATGTGATTCAGAGAAGGGTAAACATTGATCTTTGCACAGTCTGTGTTGGGATAAGTGACAATCTCCCTATACAGTAATAGGTTTTGCAGGAAATGATGCCATCTTCTTTTCACATAGGCTATCGACATAAAACTGACTTTCCCATTAAAAGCTGTTCTTTGTACAATTGTTTTCTACTTAGACTTTTAGAAATGGAAAGGTCACACTTTATTAACACATTATTCATTTAAACCTTTTATTTTAAAAAATGTGGCCGTATTTCAAATCGAGGCAGAAAACATTTTAAAAACATTTCAGAGCAGTTTCATCATGTTAATGTAATATATCAGGGAAAAGAGAAATATGGACTTGTTAGTTGGGTTCAGACTGCTGGGGAAAACACTTTGTACCCACTGTGCCCAGAACATTTTTGCTTCCACAGTCAGGGTCCAGCCAAGTTACACTAGGTATCCCACACGGAATCAGTGAACATCTGGACAGCTGTTGTACAGGGAGAGTTTAAGCCTGTTTGATATTAGAGGAGGTGCACAAGAAAAGCCTAGGCGTAGAAATAGCCTCCATCTTAAACCAAACTGCAAGCAGATTGCTGGCACAGTCTCTCCAAGTTCTCAGATTTCTTTTTGATATGGAACAAGAGAAATATTGACACGAGCCAGGGAGAACTTTGGTGAGGCAAATGCCTGCAAGAGATGTCAGAAATGCAAGGGTAGCTGGGGTGAAATGGAAGGGGAAAGGTTATAGCCACAGATGAGCCTGTTAGGAAAGGGAATTAAATAGGAGCAGGCGCATTGCCCTTATTGGGAAAGAAGCCTCTACGTGTCCATATACTGAGGACAACAGCTTTAAAGCAGAAACTTCTTAAGAGCACTGCCTGAGAGTGCAATAGGGTCATGATGTAATAGATTTTTCAGAAATCTATGGCCAAATCCGAATTTGACAGAATAACACAGAACCTGACTATAAACCATAGAGAAAGACAGGCTGAAAGAAGTTGCGTTTAGATATTAGGAGCAGCATTACAGTGCACCACAGATTCAATATCATAGAAAATATGGCCAAGATACCTATCCAAGCTCTATCCTTATCAGGAAATAAAGAGCACACTATGTCAGGCTGATCTGTCAAAATAAGAAGAGTAGGAAAATTAAACTGATAAATTAAAGAGCAGCATGTCACCTGACTGATGGCAAGCCTCCAGGAGATCTCTTAGAAGCATAGCTGCTGTTTTTAACAAAGAATACAGAATAGCTCATTAAAAAACACAGAATGGCAGGGTAGCAAACATCGCTCTTTCCTTCCAAAAAAGGGAACCAGGGAATTCTCAGAGTTACAGACTATGAATACTCAGAAAAGTTTTTGGAGCAATAATTAAGACAAAAGTAAAAAATCACCAAAATGAGAATGCTATGAAGCCAAGCTGACAGAGCTTCTACTAAGGAAAATTGTTCTTCTCTAGTCTATTGTAATGCATCAGGAGTGTTAAACAATGGATGATGAAGACCATTTCATAAATAAGGGCGCTTGAAAGACAATGTGTTTAATTGAAAAAGTATTTCCCCAGGAACCAATTAGGAAAACAAAGTAATCATGAAAGAAAACTGAATGCTCTGCTGTAGTTTAGAAAGTGATTGACAAAACCGCAGTAGACAGAAGTATGTAACTTACTCCCAAATTAGAAACTTATAGTGAAAAATTGCTGAGTTATTTTGGAAACAGCAGTTAATAAGATTGTTTGGAAAAGAGCTAAACAGGCATATTTGCCGGTAACAACACTTTGTCCAGATGTCCAGACAAAGAAAGTGCTTGACAGACTTGAGAAGGCCTTTAAAATAGATCACAAGGCAGCACTTAAAAAACAAATTCAGTGTCAAGTATGAGATAAATTTAGGGACATGGGAGACCTGACTGCATTTCAAGAAATTACTAGAGGCATCAGGATCTACCATTTACTATTACAGGCAATCACATCATATAACTCTCCATTAAAGCTGTAACAAATTTCCAGAAATTTTTTCTAACCAGAATTACCATACACATTTTTTGATAAAGTCTTCTTAGAGCAAAGTTTGAATTATTTCAACACTTGAGTGTATGACAGAGGTTACAGCTAAACAGAATGACTCATAAAAATTAAAACTGATTGACTCTTCCCCTGCCTCCGCATGAAGCACTTTTATTGTTAAAGTAGAACTTGCAATATAGTTCCAGTATTACTATACTATAACATAGGGAAAAAAAAATCACAGTAAGAGTTTTTATTTCACATTAACTGACATTGTTTGGGATGAGCCATTTTGCAGCCATTTCTTGGTTTTTTGTTGGGTTTTTTTTGGGGCACCAGCAGAGAATGGAAGGACCCTCTTGTGTAATCTCCATACTCTCTCCTGTGCATGTATTTCATCACTTCAGCCTTCATAAATAGTTTTCCTGATTAATTGCAACATCCTGAAACACCTTCCCATGGAAGTTTTGGGGTTTTTAATTACAGGAAATTGGCAGGGGACACAAGAGAGCACACCAAAAGTTGTCTGTCTAGAATCACCTGCGAAGTTGGACTAGTGGGATGACAGGAGGAGAGTGATGAAAGCACAAAGCTATTAAGAGCAGTGAACCAGCCCAAGGTTACTGCATCCACCTGGTGCCCAGCAAGCACATCTCTGCCTGCTGGATGCTATTCATCAGTCCCAAAGCTCAGGGCTCTGCTGCTGCACCGTTAGCTCAGTTTTTGAAGTTATTTCAAACATCCAGAGTCCAGAAAGGCTGTTCTTAAATTGAGGTCCACAGAAAGATATAGTTTTCATTGTTTGAAATAGTTTGGTCATAGTAGCTGGAAGAACGAGATGCCAAAGAGCAGCTACAGCATAACTAATCTCAGAATTTAAATCAGATATGTCTTTGGTGGCTGAGGTCTTCCAGAACTGTTTTTTTTCCCCTTGATGATATTAAGATTACATTTTGCCTTTTTTATTATTAATATTTTAAGCACACCAGCATTTTACTGTCAAATATCTGAATCCTCCTTTGTAAGGAAAAGGAATGTGATGAACTGCTTTATTTAATGTCCTTAAAACCTTGACAATATTTTTGTACCATGTAAACCTCAAGTTGCTGACTATAGCCTCAGCAGGAGCTCAGGTACTATGCCAGGACGTTCCACATAGAGAAATGAGCTAAGACAAAGACAAGTCTGCCATTTTGATTGTCTCTTTCTTCTCATTTTCAGAATGGAAACAAACATTTCAATGTTTCTTGATTTAAAAAACAAATTAAAAAGTTATGATAGTCTGATTAGGATATTTTGTTTCCAGAACACAAACACTGTATCCTAGTTTTCAAGCTTCTGAACATCCCTAATATGTAGAAAAAATAAGTTTAATCAGAAATGGCCCTTTTAGATAAAAAAAAAACAAATCAAAACATGGTTCCAAAATTGGTGAAACATTTTAATTTCATTTTAAATGTTTTAAATGAAATGTTTTAATTTCATTTTTCATATTTTCAAATTGTGTTTCATAGAGACTGATTTAAAAAGTCTTTATGAAACATATTTCATTTGAAGTGGTGGAAGAGAATTTCAGAGGCACCTTTGACAGAAGTATCCCAAATAGCTCTTTCCTCTTGCCTGAGATTATGTGCAAGAAATTGAGTTTTGAGCTGCCTGTAACCAAAATTCTGAATCTGACTGAATAGCAACAAGTCACACCCTACACCCAGCTCTTTGCACATGCTTTGTGTACAAATACCAACCAAAGAGAGAAAAACCCAAAAGTGCACTAGCCTTCCAGGCCCCACACCTTAGAGAAATGTGGCAAAAGCCTATCCCAAAAGTGCAGAAATGAGCTGCAATTCTTGGGGAAACACAAATGGTATGGTGGCTGTTTACAGCTTGCCCTTTCTGTGGCTGGTGGCTGCAGCTCCCCCGTGTCCCCTGACATCCCTCACCAGCAGTGTCATTGCTGCCAGGCTGTCCTTGCACAGCAGCTCCTGGAGATGGTATCTGCGGCCACAAGGACAAAAGGGTTCTGTTTGTTTTAGGAGTGCTGCTGAAGCAGACAGAACCGCTGTTATTTTCACTTTGGCTGTTCTTTATCTTGATGTCTACCTCCCCAAGACAGAACATACACCTAGAAGACAGACTTAATTAGATTTCTTATTTCTGACAGCTACTAGTGCAATAGTAATATTCTTGTGTCCCTACTCATATGGGTCGCATAAAATAAGATTGGAGGGATCTGGAAAAAAAGTTTTCTAAAATATTCACAAAAGAAGAGCTGAGGTCCACCTCTGAAGAGCTGCAGTCCTTTACAGGACTGAGTGACTTTCATCAGTCATTTTACTGACCAGTGTAGAAAAACGTAAGTTAATGCACATGGAGAAAACCCCAACCAAACACACATGAAATCTTCTCCAACACCACTTCTCTGAATGATGCTAATTAGTAATAGGATCGTGGGGTTATAATAGGCAATTTCATGGATCTATCACCTCACTGATTAATAACAATCAAGCAACTCAGCTAAATTGTAGGACTCATTAGGAGACGAGTAGAGAACAAGAAGAGTATATACACAATCTTGCTGAATAAATCCATGGTTTGCCAGCATATTGTGCTTTATACTTGCTCCCAGTTCTTAAAAAGTAGAAAAAAACAACCAGCCCAAGAAACATTCCAAGAAGAGTATAATGGAAAACCACTTTGATGTAAGGAATATCTAAACAGACTAAGGGCCTTCAACCTGTAGAATAAAAAGTGTGTACAGTCATTACTGCTGTGGGTTTTTGGGAAGTGACTGTTTATTCTTTATTCCACTGCAAATATTCAGGAGCAAAGAGAAGCTGAACTTAATACAAAGGAGGTAAGATCTTCATTCCCTGGGTTCTGAATTGTGGAGCCCTCAGAGAAGCCATATCTGGTACAGAAAGCCTCCAAGCTAGTAACTCCTGGAAACTGTGGATAAGGAGGGCAGGACCACATAGGTCTATCCTACTCTTTTCTAGGCCATCCATTTCTCTCAAGTGCAGACAGAAGAAGTTAGGCAAGGGAAAGTTTAGAGGCTCAGGCATTTGCATCAGATAAATAAAAGATCTCCATGCTATCCACAAGAGAAATGAACAAGTGTGCAAATTAGCAAATAACCCAAACAGAAAGTATTTTGACTTTTCATCCCTCAAGAGACCACTAAACATTACAAAAAACAATCAGGGAAACTTCCCTTCAGATACAGCATTATTTGTTCCCAATACGACAACACAACTCTTCATTTCACCCTGCTCAGCAAGTCCCAGCTCTAAATGAGCCTCCAACGCACCTTCGCTCTCACTTTAATAGGCTGCAGCTACGTTCTGGAACCAACCAAGGCTGACAAGCGTCATCCCAAAGAAAGCCCCTGACTCCCCAGGTCTTCAAAATGCCACTCACAGATGAAAAATCTTTAGTTCACAGTATCACCACATAAGCCATTTCACCTGAAAAATACTCCCACCAGCTATGGTGCTGTTGGGAACTCCTCTCAGCTCTTGCAGTGCCTCTGCTTCCTATGTCATTCTTGTCATTTTCAAAAACAAGTGTTTATCAGAATGTGATCAGCTATAGGAAAATCAAACTCACATGTTTTGAAACAGATTTAGCAACTCAGTAGCTAGAGTTAATACAGAAAAATGTGTATGGAGATTTGTCAAAAATGGTGATCCAAGAGATTTTTGATCACTAGATTGCATTAACCTTTTCCTTTCAGTCCCACTGACTCCAAATCCAATTAAATAATTGCCTATTCCTTGTATTTAGATAAAACTTTTGCTAGTCCAAAAAGTGTTAATGACTTGCAAAGTGCTGCTACTTGTATTTCATTGTTTTGTTCCTTTAAAAATGCCACAGTGATAAAGAGGAACATAAACAAAATAAAATTTGCATAATTAATTAATTATTTTATAGGGACAACTTAAATGAATGAGTGTGCATGTGCTGGCACTTCCTGAGGTATCACTGAAAATGACGCTGTACCAGAAGTAATATAAAGGGGAAAATTATGCAAAATGACTTCATAGTCAGGATCAAGTTATAAATATTTGCTGATGATATATAACAAATGCTGAACCTTTTGTGGCTCTAACTTCAAATAGTCGTGATGATTCATGGAAAACAATACCTTTACAATCAGAATTATGCTGCTTTAGAAGGTCTTTTTGAATGTTTTGGTTTTTATATATATATATATGTATATATTTATATATATATATATGTGCTTAAAACAATATCTCCCCAGACTCTTTGGAAAAACTTTCATTAATCTGCACAGAAGAAACAGTCAAGATCATAGCTGAGTAGGAATAAATGACATTTTGATCTATGTAATAAGAGAATATACAAAGCATAATTTGAGATAATTCAGCTGTGCAGCAGTGTATGTAAGTTACGAATTTTGCCCAGAAATTTTCATTAAATTGAAGTCCTTCTGAAATGCCAAATATTATTCAACAATAAGTAGAAGTGACAATGAAAAGAACAAATAAACTCAGATAAACTTTTAAGATTAATTGCTTAAGCAGGTGTGCACGTTACAGAAAATCACAAACAAATTCCCCCCTGAGAAAACGCATATATTAACCTCATTAGTTCCTAGGTTTCTACATTCACACCTCTTTGGTCTTTGTTTTCCATAAACTCTAGTAAATGAGGTTATTTGTAGCTAGATAAAGAAAAATATGAATTTAAGCAAGAAGAATACCTCTGAAAAGCCAGTTTGTGGTATTTCAAGATCATTTGGGGATTTACACCAAGATGTGGATCCTAGAAGCTGTGCTCAGAGCTTAAGAAAGGGAACGCTTTTCCAATCCAGACCTTCACAAGGATCACAGCACTGTCAAGCCATGTGCATATTCCTCAAGCAGTGCAATTTTCACAAAACTCATCAAACTTCCAGCTGAAGGTAAAATGACTGAATCCAAGATTTAATGTAGATGTCTTGTACATTTCCATCACATCATATTTACTCTGAAAAAGTCACAAGCTGAACTTTGCAAAATGCAGCAGATCCAGTATGGTGAAACACCTTCGTGTTGGCTAATCATTTTTACATATGAATACACTGGACTTCCCTCCACTGTGTTTTAATACAAGCCTTGGGATCACATCAGGTGGCACCCTGTCTGCTGGGACAAAATCACCTGTAAAAAAGATGAGTATAGATATTTATTCCCAGGACCTTTTGCCTAAACCATCATTCCATAAGGAACAAATAAGCACTTTCTCAAGTTTATCTGCGATCTATCATCCTGCAAATTTTAAGCCTTAGCTCTACATGGTCATGGTAGTTACAATCTCCCATGTAGACTGGTCCAGGCAGTCCCTCAGCACCTCATAAGGAATGGGATTACTGAAAAGACATTCTTGAGAGTTTTTTCCCATCATCTATTTGCACTGCTAATTAATATGAATTTTTTGTATTTCCAAAGCACTCATTACTGTGATGCCCAAACACCTGGATACAGACAATACATTATAATGTGGCTGGTTATTGCAAAGTCTTTCTGTAAAATCAGTTAAGTTGGGCAGCTTCTACCATATGGTTTGGGTTCTATTATTATTTTATTGCTCGATAGCAGAATCTCTTTATTCTCTGTAACTGACTTCTTTCTTTGGTTTGCAGCTGACTCAAATGAAACACCTGCAACCATTATGGTTAACTATTGGAAATAAATTTTGAAGTCAAAAGCCCCACAAAGTCAAAATGTAGAGAAAATTCTTCAGAAGACTGCAATAAACATCACGTTTGCACAAGCCTTGTGATTCTGTGTTGGCTAAACCTGCAAGGTAAAATCACAGTCCACATGACCCTCTGGTTATAGTGTGAAGACATTTACAAGCTGGAGTCAATTCTGCAGAGATATCCAACAGATGAGCCATTCAAAAAAACCTGTGCTTTCCATGAGGAGACTTTCTACTGTCAACTCTATTTACTGTCACTGTAACATTATCCATCATGCCGTGGAAAGTGTCAGACATAAAAATAAAGTGGAAATCTATAAAATGGGTTTTGAGTCAGTAAAAAATGTCAATTTCGTGGCAGTCTTTATTAATCCTATTAACTGCAGTACTTCGGAATCCACAAGATTTCATAAGACTCGTAATGCAAGTAGTGTTCAGGTAAAAAAAGACACAGGAATCCCATGTGAGTATATGCAGAGAAACTTAGAGAATCAACTCTGTGGCTGACATCCAGTTATGTCAGTAATGTCAAAGGTGATATGGTGGAGAGGGTTATGCAGTCTTATTAAGCTGGTTGTCTTCTCTGTGATACCACCATGGGAAATTTTAGTGATGCAGTTTAGAGATGTAGCTTCATAGCTAACGTCAACTTGAACAATATCCTCTCCCTCACCTGTGGGCTGAGCTGTCATGTTGAATGAACTGTGTCACCCTCCATGTATTATGTCACACCTCTCAGAGAAAGAAGAGATCTACTCCATCTAATCAAACACAGTTAAAATAGCATTGTATGAAGTGTGTGAAACACCTTTTGAAATACTTTTCCTGCTGTCAGAATCACTGCTGTAATTTTGCTTTATGGGTCACATTCAGATTTACAAACCTTTCCTAAATAATTTTGCTACATGCATAAATGGCCTAGAGAGTATAAAATTAAATATCTTACAGTTAGAAATTTTGCAGTAAAAGAGAAAAAGAATGCTTTCTCTTCAGTAATGTACTTAGCTCCAAGCTTCTTGTAAGAGATTTACAGATCACAACTGCCTCACACACTGTTAGGATCACCAAAGGACTTTGCCTGTAGTAGCAAACTATGAAAAGGAGCAAGTGCTCAGCTGCTACCACCGAAGCCCACCCCCCACAAAATATGCCTGCTGGATTCTGGGAATTTGGTCTGTGAGAGATAAGGCCAGGTTCGCACACTCTCCCCCTGCCCTACTGAGGGGAACAAGGAGAGCTTTTGGGCGCGTGGTGGTGAAGCCTCTGGTCTACATAACCCACCCCTGGAAGTTACAAGTTGGGTTTTGAGCCAGATAAGAAGCAAACCCTGCAGAGCCAGGATGCCTCTTTTTTATAATGCCAATTATCCTCCCTTAAACAACTGGGTCAGTTGTAAAACTCCTCCTCTCACTCCCCCCATCCCAGTAGGTCAAATTCACAAGGGACATTCACATTCACAGGCAGGCTTGAGGGTATTCATCCCTCGGTGTCATAAATCATCAAAGACCCCCAAAGCTCTCCCAGACTCATTTCTGAGGCCTTCCACCAGAGAACTGTGCAAGATCCACAGTGTTGCAAAAGACAGTGTGAAATTCTCCCCTCCAGGGGAGGTGCTTGGGTGCTCCCCCTGTACCAAATGTATATTAACACACTGAACTCTGTTTTGCAGGAGCCCAGGAGGGCAGGGTAAGAGGATCAACAGGATTCCGTCAGGATCCTTGCGGTGGTGACTATCTTTCTGCTTGATCTGTGTCTCTCTAGCTCTCTCCCCCTCTCTCCCTCTTTTCTATTTCTTTCTACCTTTATCTCACATTACTCTTAAATAAAATCCATACTATTGACTTCAGCATATGGTCTCATTTGCACCTTAATTCAGGTAGAAGTATCTCTAATAATCAGATTTTAACATGCGCAATAAACTAAAAGTCTGACTGTGAACCTTTTCTTCCCTTTGGGGAACATTTTTTTCACATAAGTAACCTCATTTTTTTATGCTGGGACACTACACATTCCAAAGGAAAGTGTCAGAAGAGAGCAGTCCAGCTGGAGCTGCGCAGGAGATGACAGGCTGTGAACTGCGGTTTATTAATTAATTTTGGCAATGTGACCCAATAAGTGCAAAATAACAGTAATGTGAAATATGAAACACAAAATGTGACTAACAGCAATTATTCTAACTGTGAATCTAATCTCAGGGAAAGCAACTATAAGGGATGCTCAGCATCCCAAGGCATGTGTGGTTAACCTCAGCCAACCAGGTCAATCTTTCTATGCTTTCTGTTATGCTTATGGGGAAGGATAAACTCATTCAGACCATTATTCTAGAGGAAAATTCCAACTTTTCTTATTTTTACTTACTCCTAAGGACTCTTTGTGTCCATCTCCCTCTCACTACACACATTACAGGAGGACACTTAAATTTAGAAAAGTGCCTCTTGTAAGTGCATATCATAGAGCTGTGGCTGAAAGTAAATTCCAGTACATAAATTAACCTACATTATATAAGAATCTACATTTTGAATGTCAAGATAAAATATGTAGATTGACACCAATGATGCAAAAGAGGATGCAAATGAAGCCCATACTCAGTGGCCTTTTTTTCTAAATAGCAAACAAATGCAGAAATCAATATCCACTACTTTGGAAAGTTCAAAAATAATTATATCAGCACACGGAAGAGGGCCAAGGGTCCAGGAGAGGTTGTCACAAGCTGTCCATGGCTCTCTGGGGCTGGTGCTGCCCTGACCTGGGATTTGGCCCAGTTGATTCCGGGGGGAAGGGGACGGCAGTGGGGATCCTGAGACTCGGGAAAGGTACTCAGTGGCCACTCTATTTTGACACGGCCAAAGTGCCAACCATGCAGACAAATTGCATCAGGCTCTTTGCCCTAAGGAGCAGAGGATAAGCTGTGGCTGACTTTATTTAATACTATAAAAGCAGCCTTTCTTGAAAAGATTGCAGCATGGCTGCATAATGTGATATCAATTCCTATCCATCTACCCATTTCCATGTTTGTCTTCACAGGCAATATAGACTCCTGTTTCAACATTGCTGTATACAGGTTCACAACCAACGCAAAATAAAAAAAAAGATACCTCACCTCAGTCCTGCCCTTGACACAAGCACGTTTAGTTAGTACAGTGACTGAATTATTCCCTTATCCATAATATATTCCTATTAATAACATTCTGCTCTGACTAATAAACAGCTTTATTTTATTGCCATGATTTCTGACTCTCTAACAGTCTTTAAAAATATGAACTAAAATATTTCACACCATGAGAGGTCAAAAAATATTACTACTTCAACGCAATATTGCAGGTAGTAAATCTTTTCACATATGAAAATTAATCTCTCTGCTTGTTTAGAGAAACACATATTACAAAACAAAATCACAAATGGGATAAGAAAATCTCTACAACTGATACCCCTGCCTGCCTTCAACTCTTAACAGAGGTACCTGGTGCAAGGAAATCTGATGGTTTCAGGCAAATATCAGCCACAGTAAAAATGACATTGCTGGAATGCAGGACATCAGCAGAGAGAGGAGAGAAAATCTCTATCACCATCAACAGCCTCCCAGTAGGTAGCCCCATGTGAACCTCATGAAGCTCAACAAGACCAAGTGCAAGATGCTGCACCTGGGTCAGGGTAATCCCAAGCACAAAATCAGGCTGGGAAGAGAATGGATTGAGGGAAGCTCTGAAATTTGGGGTAGGTATGGGTGGATGAGGGGGTTGGACATGACTCAGCAATGTGCACTCATGGCCCAGGAAGCCAGCTGTATCCTGGGCTGCATCAAAGGAGAGTGACCAGCAGGTTGAGGGAGATGATTCTGCCCTTCTGCTCTGCTCTGCTAAGACCCAGCCTGGAGTGCTGTGTCCAGATCTGAAACCTTCAGTACAGGAGGTACACTGACCTGTTAGAGTGAGTCCAGAGGAGAGCCATGAGGATGATCACTGGAACACCTCTCCAAAGAAGACAGGCTGAGACACCTGGGGTGTCCAGTCTGGTGAAGAGAAGGCTTCAGGGAGACCTTACAGCACCTTCCAATACCTAGAGAGAGACTATGAGAGAATTGGAGAGGGAATTTAAACAAGGTTATGCAGTGATAGGACAAGGGGGAATGGCTTTAAATTGAAAAATGGTAGGTTTTTAATAGATAGTAAGGAAAAATTCTTTACTGTGAGGGTGATGAGATACCAGAATAGAGAAATTTTGATATTCCATCCCTGGAAGTGTTCAAGGCCAGGCAGGATGGAGTTTTGAGCAACCTGTTCTAGTGAATGGTGTCCATGGAAGGGTGTTGGAACCAGATGATCTTTAAGGTTCTTTCCAACCCCAAAGAGTCTAAATTTCTATGATTCTGTTAAACGGGATATGCAGGGCTGATTCTGGGCATACTGACTTCATTTATGGTGTTTGTTTGGTACAAACCAGAGAAAAAGATAGCTCCAATCTGGCGTCAGCTCCATTGTCCTAATGGAGCGGAACTTTCTCTGAGGAGGCAGAGATTGTCTGGGCAAGGACTTCTTGAAGCTTAGTCTGAGACAGCTGAGACACATGAAGTCTCTAAGGTCTACAGTAAACGTCAACACATTCAGCTTCAAGTGCAAGGCGTAAATCTTTCCATCTGCCTTCTCTAACAGGAACGCAAAATAACATGTATACTTAAAGAAAGAGGGGGAAAGACTCACATACTTTTCAGCCCACATAGATCTAACTGAAGTACTCGGAGAGTCTGACAGTAATGGTGGTAGAAACTTAGCGAAGACAGAGGAGCTGCAGTTCAGGGTTGGGCAGTGCTCCATGGGTCCATGGCCACACAACTGCAGTCCTTGGACCCCTTCCCGGGTGGCTCAAGATACCTCCTGCCCTGAGAAGCCCTTATGCATTGGGCAGACTCCCCTCCCTGAGCCAGGACAGAGTCACAAGTCAAGCCCGAAAAATGCTTTTGAAAGAACCAGTCATCTTGAGGCTTATGATAACTTGATCACATTCTAAAACCACTAAAACTTATTTTCATAGTTTCCTCTGCATCATCATTGACTTGGGTGATAGGATTGACTACCTGGGCAAATGAAGGAAAGGAAACAAAAGTGGCAAATGCAAAGCAAGCTATCACAGAAAGTATTTCACTGCCATGGGCAGTTGAGCTTAAGGCTGTGCATGCTTTCACTGGTTTGGTATGTTCTGAGGGAGGAAGAAGTTTACAAGTTCATCCTGCTCACCGTGTGACCCAGTGCAGGATGCTCCACCCTGCCTCACAGCAATGCAGAGCGACCCTGCCAAGCCTGATGCTCAAATTCCCTCACCAGCTCCTCCAGGACCGAGAGCCCAACACAGCTACCCCATTTCTCCCCTCTGCAGGCTGTCAGTACCGTGATAAAGTGTTTTGGGGCTTGGTTTCTTTTTTTCCCTCCTTTTTCTCTGTATTCTAAGTTACTTCTCATTCTTTCTTAGGGGATATATAAATCGAGTCTTAATGGTTTATTCCTCAAGCACAAGGCACTACCAGATAAAATAACACAAACTAGGAAACATAGGCCAAGTATCTGTCCCAATACTCAAAGTGAGTTTCACCATAGACTGCTGAGGGACTCGGACTTGGCCCTATTTCTGCAGATATGGAAAACATTAGTGAAGCTTTAGCACATGCCTGGGGCTCTGTCCTAACCTCTGCTGAGCAGCTATAGGAAAAATGTAGGAAGCATAAATTTCTCCTCTGCTTGTGAGCCAGGGCAGGAGGCTTGTCCAAGGAACCATCTGTGATAGCATGTTTTAAAGGTGCTGTACATTTTCCAAGCTATCAGAAGATGTGAGTGCAACCCCCAGCAGCAAATAGGGAAAGGTGGGTTCCTCATGGAGGAGCACAGCACATCCCATAAAGGTTTGCTGCCAAGACACACAGTCCTGGTGGAAGCTGACAGTGTCTCCAAGGCACAGGAAACATCAGGCTGTGCTCTTGTTCTGTGTTTCTGTACAAGCTGAGCAGTTGATCTTGTACTTCATAATTAACAGGGGTGATTTATTCTCTCATTATCATCACAGAAGCTTAATCAAGAGAAAGGTCATAAAGATAGTCCAAAGTTCTACACATTGCAAAAGTCTGGCTTGGGTATTCTGCTACATATTAGGAGAAGAGCTCTTTTCTCCATAGTCTGAGCAGAAATTGACTGTTCAAAGGAGAGAGTCTAACGAACTTCATTTGTACTTTGCCTTCTTTCACAAAAACTGGGAACATATGTCAAATCAAGCAACCACAGCAGTGTCCAGGATCATGGTTTTCATTTTTGTGGAAAAATAGACCAGATGGAAGGCCAAATAACCACATTTATTCTTTTTTCTTTTTCTCATTTTCTATCATGGGTGTGTAAGAGGTTAAACATTATCTTCCTTCTGTTGTTGGCTGGTTCAAGTTTAAGGAGTATGATGTGATATTATTCTTGTAGAAATGTGTGTGAGACTGGAAACTCAGCTAAGCTATAGGAAAAAAACCCACTGCAGAGAGTGCACATAACTGTAGTAACTGCAAGAGTTAAAAGAAGATGAGAATTATAATAGTGTAATGCAATTTTGCTATGGGAGGGAGGTTAAAATCTCTCCATATGGTTTGGTCTTATTTTAGAGGCTGATGCATATAGACATTGTAATTTCATACACAAGTGAAAAGGGTGATTTCTGCATAACAATATGTCACTTCCTTCTATCCAGGCTGCTCTGTATTCTGACCATTCTGGCATGACCTTTCTGGTGCTGAAAGCAAGCAGCTCCCTGATAGCACGTGTGAAGGGTTTAGCTGTGTTTGGTGTTCAGTATAAAGATCCAGGCGTGTCATATCGCCATGGCAAATTTAGACTGAAAGAATGGATTAGTCATGGCAAAAATGCTAAGTATAGATGAAACTCAGCAAAAGCGACGAGCTTGTTTTCCAGTGGCTCTGTGAGGCTCATGTCATTCTATTTCTCAGAGAGGGTTTTGCTGATGATTAGTTTTCTGTGGGTTTTGTTTTTAAACATGAGGGTAGGTAAGAGTTTGATGGATGAGGCAATGCTGGAGTTGAAGGTGAGCAAAGACCACCATAAGATTAGTGTCTTTCTGTAAAGATAAAAGACATTTATTATTCACATCCATGGTGTCAAAATTCTAGTTGGGGAGCAGAACGTTTTATGATGGATATGGCAAAGACCCTCAAAAGCTTAGAAATGAGGTTTAAGGTGAGAAAGAGCACGTGGCTTTACGCAGATAGCCACAGGAGTATGAAAAAGCAGTACCATGGACCCTGTTCCTCACAAGCATTTCCAGCAGACAAGCAGCCTACTCTTCAAAAATGCCGCATGGCACAGAAAGGGAAAATTAGAAGGAATATTTTAAAGGAGAATAACAAAGTAAAAAAACCATGAATGCTTCTAGTACAAAGGTATAATTAGTCAGAAAAACACCAGATATATACAGACCAGAGTTAGTGATTTACAGCATGGTACCTATGACCTGGCATGGCCTGAGACCTGAGCAGCCACAATTACCTTCAGCTGACATGAGGGAGGAGGGGGGAGTTCTTTTCCACTTCTTGGGTAAAGGTCAAGACTCTGCAAGGCAAGCGAATTCACTGGAATCAGTGAAACCATCAAATTTAGCGTTGTGAGTAGGGGCAAAGCTCCCATTTTGCTGTTATGAAGTTTGCTTTCCATCTGGGAATTCCATACACAAAAAAAACCCTTAATGAAAACCAAGGAGTTACACTGTTTAATTTTGCTTCTGGAGATTAGAGTAAAATGATAAATACTTGTGAAATTTCTATGTTCAACACTTTTACTTGTCTTCTTTTTGCTTTAGATTTTTTTTCTAAAGAGAACTCTGATTTTTAGGTTGAGATTTTAAACACACAGAAGTCTGGAAATTCTAAGTTGCTGTTACCACAGCAACTGAAATTACATATACCAATTAAAGACTGTAACAACCACAGCGAGTAATATAAATTGTGAAGTGCGGAGTCTCCATTCTGACTAATAAGACTATTTTCTTGAGTTTTTGTATGTTTATGTGAACAGAAACAAATATGCAAACAACGGTACTTCTCCAAACCAAAATTCTTCTAATTAAATTACTGTATCAACTTTTATTGTAGAATTTTTTCCTTTGCCAGCTACGTTATCCTTGATTTTGGACTTTGCAGATAATAGTAATTTTCCCCCTGAACTGGAAATCTAAACAAAGGAAAATATTTAATCTTAAATATTAAACAATGAGATAATTTAGATTCTAATTACCCATGCTTTAGTTCTGCATATCTTATTGAAGAACTTGTGTAGCACTGAAACTTTGGAAACCTCTGGCTCCTGCTTAGAACAAACTCATATATGAGAACTAACACTGGGTTGATTTGTTTCATAGTGGTTGTCATCAGTTTATCATCCTGCACATAGAACCGGTAGACAGCTATGATTAAAAAAAATTCCTCCTTTCTCAGAAATTGGAATACAATTTTTTGACAAAGAAACAAGAACAGGACTTGTCTCACTAAATCAGTCTCTGGAAGAGCATGTCCTTCTCTACTGACCATAAGAGGATCTGGGTGACAGGTTGGGACATAATTTTTGCCAATTAAATTTAGGTGAGATTAATTCCTTTTTATAAGAAGGATGCTCTACTTATTTTTCTGCCATTGGAAGGAAGGTCTGCTTGAAAGTGACCTCTGAGATTGGCCTCTCCTTGCAGCCCCAGGAGAGCTGATGGGCTTTAAAAAAAGATGAAGCCACAGGGACATTATGAGAACCCACAAAAAGTGAGCATTTGAAGTTCCTGTTCTATAAAACATGAAGGGAAAAAAGATGTTTCATTTTCAGGACCTTTAAGCTAATAACATGGTCATGAGAGGCATTACAGAAATTGTATACTGGTGAGGAGGTGACATGCTAAGGATCACCTAGTTCACTTCACGTGGTGTGACATCCCCACACCGTGCCTTGCAGGTTACTGAGGCCACACGGGACTTCAGCAGCTTGTACTTCTTCATTTAGTCTGCACAGAGACACTGCCTTGCAAGGGGGGACAGGCCAAAACCAAGCAATTAAAGCTCCTGAGGACTACAGGTTTCCCCCTAATAGATTTGAGCTTTCCACTGTCATAACTGAAGGAGAAAAATGGCTTTTTAAATGGGGATCAGTGATAAATAATAAATGTTAACATTTCAAAGAAAATTATTAATCAGTCAGAGGAAGCAATATCTCTAGGTTTCAGGCACAAAATATTAATAGATTTCAAAGCCAGGAATGTACTTCTGAAAATGATGGGGTTTGGCATCCACCAGAATTTCATTCAATTTGTCCTTTCAAAGTGTTTTGTCTTTCTCTAACATGAACTGATACAGGAAATCAAAACGTTACAAAATAACTGCAGTTATGTAAAATTTCTAACGTTCAGCCACCGCTTCCCGAATTTATGGTTCATCACATCTACTCAGTTTCTAGTAACATGTTTATTTATACTCCTTGGGGAAACACTTGTGCCTCCTGATCAAATAAATCCAATAAAATCAATTTCACATGCAAATCACAGAAACCATGGAAGCAATTTCACTTCCAAACCATTTGAACCCTTAAGGCACCATGCAACACAATGCCAGTCTGCGCTTTGAAGTATTGCTCATGAGATTTCCAAGAAGTTGGTGATCCTCTGGGTGGATATTCAGCAGTATCCAATGGCTGGCAGTGTTACCTGTTGCTGATCAGAAACATCACTTGCTCTGCAACCCCAATTTGTGGTTATCCTGGAGCAAAAGAAAATCACAAAAACAAAACCACACACAGACACTAGATAAGCAAACGCATAAAGACTGTAAGATAACTCTCACTATGCGTTTAAACTGTGCCCGTATCTTATCTCTCCCACCACCTATGCTTTTTTTCTCACACAGATGCACACCTGAGGATAAGAGTCATCACACTTATCTTCATTCATCTAAAAATTGTCTAGTCTAAACTGATTATCTAGGTTCCCTCTAGAGCTTGTGCAGGGAGAAAAAGCAAGTGGCAGGCACATCCAGATGGCAATTTCCTCACCTGCTTTAAACAGTCAGGATGGGATGAATCAGCTTTTAGAAATGCTCCTCTCTCTCCTTTGCCTGCAAACGGAACTTGGACAACCCGGAGAAGAAAATTTACAAGGTACAATGATTCCCACCCCACAGGTAAGTAACTGCTTTTGGAGACTGTGTTGTCCTTTGTTGGGATTTATCATGCTAGAAGAAGAGACAAATCTTTCACTAAGACAAATGAGCAGAGCAGTTGGAATCTGATCTGAGCTCAGACTGCGCCTTTTTGCTAGTGAGAAAGTGTTAGGAAATCATCTTCAAATTTTCATGCATCAACATGTTTCCCACTTCAGGTTAGAACTGGAAGTGGTGAAATAGCACAAGAAAATCAACCTTGGCTCTGTTGCAAAGCAGCTCCCATGGGATTTTTTCCCAGGATGAAAAAGTAAAGGATATTGAATAGTTTTGTCAAATTTTGGGCAACAGTCCCCACTTTGGCGTTCAGCAAATGGAGCAGAGCACTTGTGAGACTCTTCATGGTCAAAGATTGCCTAAACATTGCTTGAAACTGCAGAGCAGTACAGTAAATAGCAGACCAGCTACGACGCAAAACAAGGCGCACAGAGAACACAAGCCTCAGTGCATTAACTCTGTGTAATTCATGGACTTAGTCATTATTTACTACAGCTCTAAAGAGGCTACCAACAGCCCCCTCAGGAATTAGCACTCGCTCTGCACTCGTAGCAGTAACATTCATCCAGTTAAAGCCCAATATACCTCTCAGAGAAGATGAAGCAGAGTGTTATGGAGATGGAGAGTTGTTTAATATGTGGCCCCACGCTCCACACTATTCAAACACTTTCTGGAGAGAGGACTGCTCCTTTCTGACTGCAGTTCCAGCCAGTGCTCACTGCTGGGGAACTGAACATGCTGCAGCAGCAGCACAGAGGTATAAAGATCAAAAACTCCACTAGCCTTGAGTGCCTATTCTAAGGTAGCTGTCACCTGATATTTTCAGAAGACACAGCACTATGTAGAATTTGCCACGCAAAAGAAACAAACTTTGTCAATTTAACTCATGACAGTGAATCCACAGGACTTTCAAAAAGCAGACCTCGAATGCTTTATCCTAGCTGAATGTTTCAAAAACTTGGATTTTTTAAAATTAATGAGCTTCTGTAAGAGGTTTGGTTTGAATGTCTTACTTAGCATGAAAAGAGACTGTAATGGAAGAGAGTGACAGAGATTTCTTTGTATCATTTGATAAATGACTTAATTGCAAATCTTTCCTCTTACTGCAGTTGATGCTTTATTTCCTCCCATTTCTGCAAAGGTCCTATGGAAAACTTTTCTTTAAACAAACCTTTTAGATTCTACTCCTTAGACTATTCACTGCATTTTAAATGTGAAGCTGAAGAAGGGTTCACATATAATATTTGAAATTCTACTCTGCAAAACTTCATGAAGATAGAGTCTTGCAGTTGTTTGGGTTTATCTTCTTGTGTGTCTCCTTTTCCAGACAAAGAAGACATTCTCAATGTAACTATCTAGCTTTTCAAAATTTTGCATTGCCCCTTTCTTCTTTCACTCTTCAAAATCCTTCAATAATTCATGTTGTCTTCCTCCCTGTTTCAATACAATCCAGACTCTACCTCATTATGTTCAGAACAATTCCTCTTCATTCAAGAGCAAAAATAAAGTTTCTCAAGACAATATGTTAGTGAGTTACAGCCATCAGTGTTGCAATTTAATATCAGGTCTCCCTTTAAATTAATTGTCATTACAGCTTTTGGGTTGAGTTTCAGAAGCTGAGCCATGAAGTTCACACTGCCCAATTACCTTAAATAGTATTAAATAAAATCCTTAAATTTTATAAAACTGAGCAAAATTTCAACATTCAGCTTAGAGGTGCAAAGGCTGCCTTGTCCCAGTCTTATGAGAAAGCTCTTGTACTGATGGTCACCTATATTTTGTAGAAGAAGAGGACTAGAGGCTGCTTAATGAGAAGCGAGGTGTCCATGGCATACTCTGGTCACCCTTCCATTAACAAAGCTGACCTATGCCCTTAGTGAGTAACAACACTACCAATGACCTACTCGGAAGAAAAGGTGGAAATCGATTTCTAGCTTCAGTTCTGTTTTCTAAAGAAAGGATATTTCTAGCCTCTTTCTTTGTGATTAAGCCTTCGACGTGCAAGCTGCTAGAAAAACTGATATAACCAGATTGTCAGGATGGAAAGAAACAAGCAGCTGGGATCCCCATCTGCTGCATTAAGAAGCTAAACTAAAAATCCTCCCAACATACTCATCTGAGGTAAAATGAGTCAATAAAAATGTATTTTTATCCATAGAAGAACCCTAAAAATTCTCTACTTTTCCTCTGCTTCCCTTTTCCCTACCCCTTCACAACACACTCAGAGTACTATCATCCATTATGGACAAGGTTTTTAGCCAAATCCATGGTCTGCTCCATGAGCAAAATCCAGAGCACGTAATTTATGTTTAATGGCAACGGCATAATTTGCCTCATTGTCTTCAATAATACTGAAGAAATGTGTCAGTTGTGGTGTTTCCTCTGGTCTGTCGATATTTCCCTCAATTGCCACTCCAGGACGATGGAGTCCTTGGTGTCAGTGAAGCTGTATTAGGGCATTCAGTGCAGCCTCTTTCTCTCAAATGCTAGGCAGAAGAACAAATAAATGGCAGCACCCTGTTACACTGACTGTGACCGCAAAACTGAGAAATAGGGAATATTGTTTTAAACCATAGTTTGAAATATAATAGAAGAAAAGATTGATTCAGAGGGGAGATGTCATTTTATTTTAGGATGGGGAAAAAAGCAGAGAAAACCAGGAGGAAATTGAGAGATCGAAATATGTATAATTAGAAAAAAACAACCCTTGACATGTAAAATTAATGCATTTAAAACTGAAGTCATGTGAAGTTCCTGGCTCTCTTATTTTAATTACTTCCATTTTTAACATAAATAATACTTTTATCTTATATTCCTTTTTATGTATCTTTTTTATTCTATTCTTTCTATGTTTTTTTTATCTTACTTTTACTAATTAAAATATTTTATTCTATAAGTGTAAACTACTTCTGATTTTCTACTTCTTGGTCTTGTTTTAGTATTCTTTCTCTCCTTAATCCAGTACCTATTTTTTTGGTATTTGAAATGTTAGCACAAATAAGTGAACGATGTCTGAGATTTATTTATTTCTAATGGAAGCTTAGAATGGAAGTAATGTAATTTAAAATAAATTAAGAATTTTAAGATTTTAAACATAGTGATAATTTGATTACTTCATATGCTTATATAAGGTTATATCAAAATGCTTATGACAGAGAAAAAACACCAACTTTTCTCCAGGTAAGACATGCAAAGCATTATTATTTTAACAGAGAAAGCATTTTAATTGAAGTAATTGTAATCTCCAAAGACCTTCACCCTGACTCCTCTAGGTCTCAAAATAGATTTTCTATTTGTTTTGTAAATAGAGAAAAGCTGAGAAAGAATACAAGACAGGAACAAGGAAGGAAAATAGAGAGCACATTTTCAGGGTATATACAGCTTTATAAAACAAACAAAAGAAAACCAAGAAAACTTGAGCCATCCTGGTTTGAGTACCCTTGGATTCAAAGACATTCAGCTTTGTTTGGGGAAAAAAAAAAAGAAAAAAGAAAAGAGAACAAAAAGAAGAGGTAGCTGTTCACATGTATTAGCCTATCAGTGTACTAGATGTTATCACCAGCTCCCATCAGACACAGATGATGTCTGTAAGATTATGGCATTATTTTTAACTTCATGACCATCAGACTAACATAGACATTGATACTATGATTTCAGAATTTTCACAGTACAGATATATTTCTGCTCTTTCGTATATTCCTCATGATTTTCTTCCCTTGGGAGTGCCACTTCCCGTGCTTTATCCCTATATCCAACAGCTCCAGCTAAACACCTTGCTCACGTACTTTACCTTTGGAGGAGAGTTTAAGGGTCAGCACTTTGCGTGTCTCCATCAGTGCTGAGCCCAAGCATCAGGAGGCATCCCCTGTGCACAGCCCTAGCAGGGCACAGCCAGTGTTTTACCAGGCACTGGCACAACAAGCTCTGCCCCCGGGCTGTGGGGCTGGGGGAGTGTGAGCCATCAGCAGTGAGCCTGTGTCCCCACTGCAGCACCATTGTGGTGTCACTCAGCCCAGCAGCCACCAGCCCCTCGACAAAATCACAGCCAATGAGCACATCCTGAAGGACAAAACGACCAAAAAAAAAAAAAAAAAATCCCATAGAGGCAGCACTACACCATGGTTTATTTGCTATGGCAAAAGCAAATTTAAGGGGTCTAAATAGCAAGCAGAACTCTTCCCTCTAACATTGAAGGCGCACTGAGGGTTTTGTTGTGTTTTTTTTAAAGCTCCCTTCAGATTTGGTGCATGAATTATCACCTCTAATAGCTGATAATTAAACCACTTCAGCAAAGCTGTGAAATAGAGAGGACTAGCAATAAAATCTCAATCTCACCTGGCAATTATTTTGAAATGATGCTCCAAATAACCAGATAAATAAATCTGTGTACGTCACAGGCAATTCTCTGTAGACTGACGATTCCATAAATAAACACACACAGATGCACATATCCATAACCACATCTAAGTGTATAACCTTCAGTGAAATATGGAATAGATCTTTAAATGAATTGCACAACAAAGGAGAATATGATAGAGCTAGAGGCTTGCTAAATAACCTCTCTTGGATACTCTGTAACTGGCTCCAGAACAAGATTCAAAAAGCAAGATTAAAAAAAGAGCTAATAAGCAGACATTTTTCATTTATGGAATCTGAAAATCTTTCTGGCGATCCTGCTCATTGTTCTGTTTTGGAAGTAAAGCAAACTGTTCTAGGGACAAGCATCGATTTCCCCATTTAAAAAGAACCTATCCATTCATAAATATTAAGTGATGATATTATCTCTTTTCATGACTGCCTTCTTATAGGCAGCAAAATATAATCCACATCCAGGAAAACAATAAATAGCTTTAGCAGCTACAAAATCTACTCATCCCACACGTCTCTTAAATGGAAAACTGGAAGGACATTTTGGGAAGCTATTCCACTACAGAATAAAGTAAAAACACCCTATAAAAGACTCTGAAGTGCCACAGACAAACTTCAACAGACAGAGGAGTGACAGTATAAAGTATTTCAATTCTTTTGATCTGATGAAAAATGCCCTCTGTGTTTCTTATCTTCTAAAAAATAAGTTTTTGTGCTCTAGAGTGGAAGGATAAAACAAAAAAAAGCACCTCATACAGTAGTGTGAGAGCTTTTGTGTCCATTAGGAAGCTTAACATTTAGAATCCTGTAATAAAATTGTAGGTTAAAGCTCAGAATTTCCCTGTACTCATCCTTGCTTAGAAACCAGTAGGTTTGGCATTAGAGTCCCTTTAGGGAAGGAACTAAAACACTGGAAAATTCTGGATGGCTGATGGTACGGTTGGTAAGTCTGTAATCAGGTCCAAGGACCTCTTTCAATATCTTCACACTCTTCTTGAAATTACGAAATTTGCCTTATAATTATGTTTCTAAAACCTGCTGACTTTCTAAAACAGTTGTCAGTTTTGATGTTTTAAGATGTACCTGAGTAATGTTTCCATCTCTTCTTTGTAGGTATGACAGATTAAAGAATTTGTTCTCTTTTCTTTTGCACAAAGATGATATCTTCCTATAGCCGCATAACACAGAACTGGAGCTGCAAGAAAAGCACCAAGTGTGATAACCTGAAAAAAAGAGACAGTGAAAGAGATGAGCACCATGAGATTAGGGCCACATGCAGGAACAAATTAAGAGGAAAGATCTCTGCTGTTAAAAACATAATATTCACAGTGCAGGAACATTTGAAAAGACTCTCTCAAAACTTTATCATCAATATTGAAAAAAAGAGTCACTACAGGACAGGGAAGATGATATAGAATCTATCCTGTGTAAAAGCTCAGTCCCAGCTGGATGATGCCATTTGCAGAGGAAGGCCATTTGGAGCAGAATGAAATATAGATCTGCTTTACCCCATGAGACTGCTCTTTCTTCTTGATGTAGTGTTACATATATTTTCCCTTGAAATACTTGAAATGATTTGGTTTTGTTAGTTATAGGTATACAAAATTGCCCCAAGTCAAATTGGAGTGAGGAGTAAAATTGAGAAAGGAAGCAAAAAACAACAGGAAGGGGAATATGCATGGACAGAAAGAGAGATTAGAATTATATTGGTTTCATGGTTTTCTCTGGTGTTGCCCAGCCAGAAGAGTATGAGGGCCAACAATTCATACCCATAACAATTCATAATTGATTCAGAAATGACAGTGCAGACAGTTTTTTCCCCAGTGAATTCATACATATCATTAGAATTGAACTCTTTATTTTATAATCAGCACAGTCACTAAAATCAAATATAAACCCGAATGCGTTAGATAATGCCATCATCACTTATAATAGTCATGTTTCATGCAGCAGCTTTCATTATAGTGTAGGCAAGCAATGACTTTGTTTTTGTAGTACAAAAACCTCCCACTCCATAATCTACATCAGAATCAAGGAGACAGAATTTTTAAAATTTCTCCAGAGCTGACAAGGAGAGAACAGCAGTGAGAACAGCAAACAAGGAACATTTCACTTTTGTAAAGCTCCTTCAAATTTTGATTTGTTATGAAATGCAGGTTTCAGAGAAGGCTTAGTGCATCAGGAAGGTTTTTGACTTGAAATATCATATTCCTAGAGAATTTGGATATATTTACAATTTTAAATCCAAAGCCATAATTCAAGCAGTTGCTTGTTCTTGTGAAGAATGAAGAAAATGCAAGCTGTACAGTTGCACAGCTTCTGAGGAATTTTTTATCTGTGAGTGGAAGTTCTGCCTAGGAGGTAAGCTGCAGCCTGTTTTCACTTCTACAACTTTGGTACAAGAAGTAGTGTATGGAATACACTCTGGTGTGGTCTTTTAGTTGCTTTCTGACAGGCAGTCTATTGTTATTTAATTCACTTTCCTCTTTATTAAACGCTGAATCTATTTCACAAATTAATGGATTTTATACCCATATTATTATTTTATATTTCATGGTACTATCTCATAAAATAGAAACTCAAGATTTAAAATAAGAGAGGGGGAAGGGAAAAAAAAAAGGAAAAATAACAGAATGAAAAAATGTTCAAACAGGTCTTCTGTCCTCGTCTCAGAAGACTAAGCATACACAATGATAAAAAAGTTACAATTTAAAACAAGGTACATTAAAGAATCCCTGAAGCAATTTATGCCAAGACTTCAGATAAACCATGCTAATAAAAAAATTAACTGCACTGGCAAATTAGACAGAGATTGATGGGTTTTACAGATGGAGCAGTAAAAAGTGAGGTGGATAGTGAGATGGCAAAGTCAGTCCTAAGTGGATTGTGAGAAGTTACAGCTACATCTCACAATATCAGCCATCCAAGTGGTTAAACATTAGATTAAATTCAGTGCTGCTAAGTTCAGTGCATGTGAGAAAAACAATTTTAACTGGATGTATACTTCAAGAGCTTCTAAATTACCTATTAAACCTCAGGAAAGAGATTTTAGAGTCATTGTGAATGCTCTCGGAAAATGTCAGCTCAGTGCCTACTGATAGTTACAAGAGCAAAAAGCATCATCTGAATTGTTAGAATAAGAATAAAGAGCAAAGCAGAGCAGAAATTACTATGTGACTGTAGAAATCAATGGCACACTCATTTCTTGTATTCTATGTGCATTTTTGGTCCCACTATTACAAAAATTATAGCGTAGAGATGGAAAAGTACAGAAAAGGGCAATAAAAATCAGATTATTGAATGGCTTTTTTTGGGGAAGAGAGACTAAATAAAGTATGGCTCTGCAAGCAATGAGTAAGGGAAAATGTAATAGAGGTCTATAAAATCAGGTTTTGCCAGGCAGAAGTTGCAGAGGCAACACATTGACAACAGGTTATACAAAATGGTATTAGACAGTAGACTTAAACCTAACAAAAGGAAGTACTTTTTCAAACAATACATGAATTGTAAAAGTCATGGCCACAGGAAGTTCTGAAAGCTGAAAATATAAATTGGTGAGGGATTAGACTGGCTTTTAAATGTAGCAATATGAGTGTGAACTCCAAGGCCTAATCCGTGTGCTGGGAAGAAGGAAGGCAAGGCTGGAGAGCATAATTTCTAGTGTACCTTTAAAGACTGGAATATTTAGAGGGTGATATTTTTCCCTTCTGGCGTGTGCACAACAAAAAGCATTGTTTTGCATTTTCTTTCTCTTTCTGAACAGAATGCATATTAGAATATTCTTGTTCCCTTTAAGTCAGAAAACTAAATATCTGGTTCTTTAGTACTGTTTCAGGTTGAAACTGTCTCACATTACTGCCTCTCTCAGAACAGGGATAGAGGAGAGAAAATCCTTTTGGTTCTTAAGTTCTTGCTAAATACCTAGTGAAACAAGGCCCAAAGAATCACAGCTTCCTTAGTTGTTTTGTTTTTTTAACAAACACTGAAGGGAAAGTAACATTCACAGGGTATTGAAGTACAACTTTTTGAAAGTACAGTGTAAGAGTTTTCTTTCTTGTCATGTCAGCTTCACCAGTTTTTTATGGTTCACAGAAGCTTTGTATCAGCCACAGAAAATGCATCTGAATTGCATAACTCAAAATGTTCTGGTATTATACAGCAGCTAAATCTAAACTCAAGTGCTAGAGAAAAGGTCAGCAAAGTATAGTATCTTCCTTAATGGTATCATCAGGTAGCTTTTCTCGAAGGACCTTGTAATGTCTTGGTTTTGTCTCGCATAAAGTTGCATAGTCAGAAATACCTTCAGAAACTGTGAGAAAAACATTTTCTTAGCTTCTTGTTACCAAAAGAACAATAACTTTCTTGTGATTTATGTTTCTATTTCTGGAAGTTTATGGAACTGCCTAGGCTGCTCATAGCATCAAGTAAGTAACAGTTCTTCTGCCATTTCTTTAGTCTTTTCAGTATACTGGTCTTAATGGAGATCCTAATGGATCCTAAGAGTCCTTGTGCAATAAATATGTCCTGCTAGCTATCTGCTGTAGGTTGAGTTTCCCTGCTTTAAGATCTTATTGCCCTTTTTCAAATCCAGCAGCTATAAAATCAGGACACCAACCCAGCTGAGTGTGGTGCGTGCAGTAAGTCTGGAGAATTCATTAGGCAAAGCTTGCAGTGAAACCACTGAACTGACTGCGAAAGTATTTATTTCTGGGTTGTGGCTTGAATCCAGCCGCTTTTATAACAGCCAACGCTGTTGCATACATGTAAATAAATGGTGTTAACTTTGGAAAATGGGTACTGAAATGCTGTTATACTTACAAGCAGTCTTTATATATATTTTTTTAAATTATATAACAATAAAGAAGGAATTATATGATTTTCTGTTGTTTTGTCTTCCTTTATATAGAGCTTGCAGAGGTGGAGGTACCGAGCAAATGATAGCAAAGATGAACATAAAAGTTTCTGGAGAAATGCTGGGTTATTTGCAGATTTCCTTCACATCCACCTATGGAGAGCTGAACTGGGAGCATCCCCTTCTGGGTGCAGCACCCTGTCAGTCTCTTGTTCCTGCTGTCCCTCTGAAACCCCATGGGATGATCCATACCTCCATCTACGGTGTGCACAGTCTCATCTGAGCAACGCTGCATGGTTAAAGCAGAGAAACAGATACTTCTGGGGCACAATCACAGACATTTTAGTTGTTTACTTGAGGTTAAGATGAATTACACTCTAAAAGCAACTATTTATTTCCACTGACTTCAAAGGGAGTCTGGATGACTTGCTCTAATATAGCCCTCTGTAGTTTAGTGCCTACAGTTATGTGAGATGAATCCCCCAAATTTCTCTTGCTTGCTTTCCTGCCAAGGCTATACCCACCAAATCTCTGCTTCAGGTTCTTTTATCCATATGATCTTCCCAGAGTGAAAATTAAGTCTATCAACTCTTTTATTTTACTGTGGGTCTTGCCCTTGAGACAAAAATCCTCAGTAGCTATGCCCCTGCTTTCACTCTCAGCTCTGCAAACAATAACCCATAATCTTCACCTGCTAGTCTGAACTCAGTTACATTAGATTTGATGCCAGTTGCATTGGTTTCCTCACATGTTTTCCAGGTGGCTGCCTATGCCCATAAAACAAGAGAAAACAGCATGCCCTGTAATCACTCCCATTCCCCTAGGGGGCTGGTTAGACAGGGTGTGCTTTTTACTTTCCTTAGAGCATAATTCTTCCATCCTCAGTCACAGGCACAGTCCCAGTAGTGTCCAGGAGAATTACTCTCTTGAGTTAATACTGCCGAACCCCTGTTTCACTTCTCTTTAATCATGCTAATCTTCATCTTTTATTCACTAACTGATAACAATAGAACTGTAAGCTCTGCCTTACCTTCATCTAAATCTTAGGCAATAATATGTAATCCATTTAGAAATTCTAGAGAAGATGGAGGGTTTAACTGTTTGTTTCTGATGCTGTAGGTGAGTCAGCTGGTCCTTCACAAATCAGTAAAGAAAGAACTGATGGGCAAAGCAATTTTTTTCCCCCTGTTATCATATTATTTTTCCATCTTGGAAGTAATTTCTTGTCCTGATTTGTGCAATACTGCAAGTAAAACAGATCTCCAGACATCACAGTGTTTCACTGGGTGGCAGAAACAAAAAGGCTGATTTTTAAACTGCTTCTATGCCCATTCTGATGGTCTGTCAGGAAGCCAATACTATTCAACACCTATTTGACTGATTATACCTCAATCCCTCACCAGACAACCAAACAGATGTCACCACCAAGGATGCCCAGTGGCTGCTGAATAACATTTCTGCTGCAGTGACATGGCCTCAATCAGGACGAAAGGGGATTTTCTCAGGGAGGTAATTACTTCTTACTGATATGAAATCTGGATGCTGAAAACAGTGAGACTCCTGAACAGTGGTTTAGAGGGAACAAATTTAAAAAGAATGGAGGCATCCAACCTTACCCACAAACAGTGAATATGAGACTAGCAACAAATATTTTGCAGAACTAGGCTGAACTCTATTTGAGCAAATATCTTCTCAAAGTGTCAGGGATGACAAATACTGTATTCTTGACTGCACTAACACATTATTCAGTCAACACAACACATTCGAGTGAAGAAATACTCTTTGCTTTCAAGTGATCTGTAGAAATGCTACCAAGACTCAGGCATGACATTCCAATATATTTCTATTACATTTTGCATAAGCCATTTCTAAGGAGAAAAAAACCTTGTGAAAGATGAAATTTACACTAAAAACAATGAGTAAGTTGATGGTTCCATGACTTATTGCAGTATTAGAACAGTAACCTGTGTGTTTTCCTGCCTCCTTGAAATGAACTGTGATAAACATGCTGAGTTACTGTTAATGATAGTGATATGTAGTCTGTTCACACAAGAAGAAATATATTTCAGATACACATCTATCACAGCCCTAGTAAGCTCTGGAAATAAAAAGACATTCTTACCGCTATGTAGTCAGGTTTCTTGCTAGAGACAAGAGTAGCATTTTAACTATCTTCTGAGTCTCTACTTTATTTCACCCTATTGCAACTTTGCAGCCTCTTTTTCTCTGTCTAGTCTCCCATGGATTTTTGTTTGCTGGGGAACTTTTCCTTTGCTTTTAGCCTCTTCGTAAGCTCAGTATGGTCAACAGTTAAATGTGTAAGGTTTGTTTATTTAGTACTTTGGCTACACCCCAAGTAGCTCTTAAAATGTAAGTTTTACTACTTCATTTATGCTCTAAACAACTGTAATTATTTACAAAGGTTTGGGATAGAGCTGTTTAATGTGAATGTCTAAAACATCATGCATAAATCCATACTGAGCACCCCCCAATAAAGAGACTGATTCGGATGAAGAAAACTTCCTTTGAAGACAAAGGTTGCAATCAAATTTTGTCCTCAGGAACAAGCATATCAGGTCTCTTCAGCTACACCAGAGTGAGTTACCACAACTTACACCAAATGGCTGTGACAAAACATGAATAGGGCATTTCAAGCCTTAGAAATTTCTGATTCCCGCACCATGCTTTGTAGAACAACAGATTAAAAAAAAATAAAATTCTATATTGCAATACATCAAGATAAAACAGTCCCTCAAGGTACAGGGACTGTACCCTCTGCAGAGGACCCCAAAGAGTTTTGCATTTTTGAAGAAAGCTGTCTCTGTATAGCACATGATGGCTGCTGCTGCTTTGGGCCCCTCTGCTGCCTGAGCACCCTTTGGTCTCCCTTGCAAGGCAGGGAGCTCAGTCTGAGCCAGGGTGACAGGAGCTGGGAGCCAGGCAAGGACAAGGAGCCCCCAGTGCACCCAGATATGGAACAGCACAGATTGCTGGGCCCTTGGCTGCACTCTCTGAAAATACTAAATCAACTTGCTGTGGTCTTCTGAGATTGCTTTCACCATGGAGAGGTCAAGCTGTAGGTTGCTCTCTTTCCCTCCAGGTGCTCCTATGTTGAGGTGGTCACTTCTGTAGGTGGCCTCTGCCTACTTAATTTTATACTCTGGACACACCAACCACAGCATTTTGCCTGCCTCTGTGTCAGGAAAATAAGTGATAAAGGAGTCCTTGAAAACTAGGCTCTGAATAGGACCAGACAGCCTTCTAGGAAAACTTTGTACGTCAAAAATTCTGAAGGCCCAAGAAACTGAGACTTGGGAAAAGGAGGCCTGAAGCAGAGTATATAGAGGCCTGGCTTGCTTGAGCATTGATTTAAACTGGCTTTGTACCAGGCCCAAATCGTACAAAGTTGTTCGATGATTCAGATTCTTGCACAAAGCCAACTGAGAGGACCTAAAGAGGCTACATGCAGGACATATCGCCAAATTCCATGCATACAGCAACGTGCAGAGTTAAGAGGCTAAATGTTTCCTCAGAAAAAAAATCTGTAGAAAATATGTAGCTTAAATCTGGCCTGTCTTACATGCTAGGCGTGAATAGTTTTTGGACTAGCGCAGAGGAAACCTGCAGCTGTCTAACTCCAGACCTCTCTGAGCTCATCTGCACTGATTAGGAACGAGAGTGTTAAGGCAGAGGCCAAAGATTGATCTTTCAGCTCACACTGTGTGCCTCCCTGTTAGCCTTGCAGGATCCCTGATGCTGCAATGGAGAGGAGCAAGGAGCATGTGGCAGCTCAGACTGCATGTCCAGACACAGATTGAGCTATGACTGTGACAACAGGGGAGGCCAAGTCCCTTTACCTTCCTGTTGTGGGCCCAAATGGATGTGTCATTAATTTTTCCAGTTTTTCTGAAGGGTTTCTCAGGTCCCCCTCAAATCCCTAAAGAGCATGGCCTGCCACCCTCTTCTGAAGTTCCAGCAGAGGGGTCACACATGTCACCCTTGATGTGTCACTGTGGGGCTGGCTTCGAAGGCTGCAGTGTTGGGAAAGGAAGGTCCACACAGCTTTGGCATCATGGGATTGTAGGCTTGGACATTTTACCAATGTGTCATGTCACCAGAGTTTATTTTGCACTAACTGTGGGTGTACTGTGACGTACATACTTGAGTATCTTTGTATACACTTCTAGAAAATAATTGTTTCTGTAGACATCTGCAGCAGATTTCTATAAAGAATGCCTTTATGATAGCTGTAAATCAGTGAACCAGAGTTTTTAGTGCCTCTGCTACAAACCTGGTAATGGAATATGCTGTCTTTACAGACACCAGGATAGCAAGGGTGTTGAAAAGTTAATAATGAACTTCTGGTCTTTGTTTGCTAATAAAGAAATTATAACTTGACTGGGAAGGTCAGTAACCCCTACTCAAAATTAGAAACTTCTTCTCCAGAAGACCTTTTTGCTCTGTGAGCAGATCTATTTTACGTTTTATGCAACACTGTTTAAGAGCTGTAAGGGAGATGTTTAAGCCAACACAGTCCTTTTTAAAACCTGTGAGGATAAAAATGTTTCAGGCTGAGAATTGGCCTTAAGGACTTTGCAGCCTGGGCAAGAATTTCACATAGCCTTCAAGATCTATTGGCAAAACTCCCTTTGGAGCTTAACCTCAAATCCCTGGTGTAAAAAGCCTGAAAAGGACACACTGACTTTCTGACAGTCCTGAATTCAAAGAAACACACAGAGACACCACTTATACATTGTCTAAATTCCACATGGAGCCTCTGCACCCAGCACAGCACCCAGGGTATGACAAGGAGAGAAGTTCAGTAAAAAATCTTACTATGTTTCCGTATAGCTGTGCATCTTAATACATCTGAAGTAAACTTGTGTTTTTTCTGACTACGTAATTTTTGTTGTAGATTAAGGAAAACAGTTATCAGAGCTACAGAAAACACAGCATCTTTATGAGAGATCATGGAAGACCCAAAATCCTGAGCAGCAGCAGCACTGTTACCCCTGCACACAGCAACAGACTAATGTATATACTGAAAATTGCAGTTGCCCAGCTGACAGAGCTAAACCCTCACATGACGCTATCTGACTTAAATCCTAGTTTGGACATATTCCAGCGAAGAACATAAAAATTGTGGCTCAGTGACTTCTGTTCTTTGTGTTCTTCTGAAAAAAAAAAAAAATTCTTCTGGTGTTTTCCAAAAAATAAAATTAATCATTCAAAGCAGGTATTTCCAGAGAGAGAAGAATATGGATGCCAACATAAAAGATGCTGTTAAAATATCATCTTACTAAACATAAGTATCTGTTCAAAAATGTTCATTTAAATTGAAACAGGTGCTGGGAAGGGCATTAGAATGAAAACAGAGGAAGTTGAAAATTTCCTGATTGTTCTTTTTGAAAAGACAAAGATATGTAATAAGAGTAAGACATTCAAGGAATTTTAAGGAGTTAAAGAACATTTTCAGTACAGATCAGGATGACAACATCTGTGAAAACTTTGCATTGCTTGAGTTTTAGACTAAACAGTTAAAATGCAACTTGGTGAATGGAAGAGGCTTTCTGCCTGTTATTACTATTCTTTATTATTTGCACACTGCTGCTGGAGCATTCTTGACTGTGCAAGGCACAAAGACAACTCCTTTCCTACCAAGTAGAAGGGGCTTGTAAGATTTACATCTATAATGTGTAATGGATACTCATACACTGTTATTTACTTTATTCTTATAGGCTTTGCATACAATGAAGCATTATTAGGAGGACTTTGAAAGTGAAGTTGTGGGTAATTTGGCCAACTCTGAGTGGGAATTTGGCTTCCTGCATGTTTTCCATGCATATATTGTCTGTCCATGTCTAGTCTTCTTTCCCCATTAATCTAATTTCTTTCTGATTGTTCTTTGCTTCAGAGGCATTTTTATTTTTTTAAAGCAAAAAAAAGCAAAGGACATATTTAAAATTATTTCCGTGTCGTCACACAGAAACCAGAAAAATGTTCCACAGTTCCCATTTGTTTTATGGGTTCTGTTTTTAAAACAGTAGTTTTTAAGAGCTGCTGAAACTTCCCAGCTTCATTTTTCTTTTCATAGAGCCACTGTTTAATTTACAGTAAGTCAAGAGGCAGGAGGGATGATAGAGTTAAGCTCATGCTGTTGAGAACAATTATCCTGGTGCAGAGACATATGTAGCCCCAGAAGGTTGAACAGACCACCATAGCTTAAAGGCACTAAGATAAAAGGGCACGTGCTGCGTTGGCCCAGTGGGAGCAAGGCCACAGCCTGCAAGCAGAGCCCACTCATCTTCATTTGATTTGTGCCTTGCTTGCTCTCCCTCCCTTCTCCTTTTCTTTTTTTTTTTTTTAATTTTGATTTATTTCTTAAGACCCTGGTGCATTCATTGGAAAGAAAGAGAGAATGGTAGCTGGGACAGTGTGACAACATCAATGTGATGTTTGCTGCAGTCAAAAATAGCTGGGCCAAGACTCATGGCAGCCTCTCTTTCTAAAAGATTGAAGACACTCCAGCAAGATGTACAGTAAAATAGATGAAGTCAGGGGACATTTAGATTCTGCACCAACTGAATAACAGCAGCAACTATTCTTTTTTTCCCCCTGTCTCATTAATCATGCTGGTTAATTGTTGGGATAATGATTTCACAAGTTCATGTAGTACACAAAAGGATTATCCTTGGATGGTGCATAACGCCTGGCATTTACTCCTGCATATGCCACTATCTCTGCATTAAAATGTGAGGATGTTTTTCACTTTACTATTTTCTATTGTCTAATTTTGCTAGAAAATGAATTGCATGTTTTTGTCAAGGACTGAAATAAATGAAGAGAGAAAACTTAATATAGCAAGTAATAAAAGAGACCTCATCTTTTTTCAAAAGGAAAATAATAAAGGACATAAAGATAGAAAAACAGGAAAATATTTTTGTCATTTAAGTGGCATTGTCATACCTCTAAAAAAGGATTCAATCTTTTTAAAGGGTCTAGGTACTTACTTTCTTTTTTAAAAAGAAAAAACAGTGGAATTTTTAATACTTCTTGTCAGCTGAGTCCAGATTTCTAAAAATAAAAGACTACCAAGACCCGTTTCTGTGATTTCAATCCTCACTATCCAGAAAAATGTGATACTTATCTGTCACTGAGGCGAAAGGGAAATTGCTTATGGATGCCTGTAAGAAACCTATCTGAATTCTTAACCACTTAATGCTTACTTATTAAAAAAACCTTACATGTTTTTTACAAGCTCAGAGATGAATTAAATTCTGTGTTATTCCTCTCATTGTTTTTTGGATTGATACCATTTTGTTACTGGTTTACTCTAGTGCTTTTTTCCATTTGCATATGGAATTTATTTTCTTTTCTCTAATGAACTCTGCCAAATCCATTCTAAATGTTGTTGATTCCCATCTCCAAACTGAAAGGAAGATACATCAGGTTTCTCTGCACTATTGAGATATTTCAAAACTTTGTAGTCTTCCAGCAAAGTGACTTGTGAGGTTTTTTTTCCCAATGTAATCACCCAGAGAAAGACTGACACTTCAGCAGTGCCAAAGCTTCCCTTTATAACTGTGAAAACTTAGATACTTATTTGAGACATAAAATTACCCACCAAAAGAACAGCAGATGAAATATACATCAGTTTCTCATTTTTTTTTCCTTACAAATTGATGTTAAGCAGATAAGCAATGAGTTGTTGCCATAGTAGTATTTTATGGCGTCAAATATGTACAACTTGCTCTTCCCTCTCTCTCGTTGGAAAAGCTCAGCAGTAATCTTCACAGCTTATTCTGTATGCTTTGAGCTGCAGTATGAGAAACTCTTTTGTGGCATATTCTTAGCCAAATTATTGTAACTCCTTATTGCAAAAAAATGGCCATGTCTGAGGCAAAACCAACAATCTCTTGGGTTGAAATCATAGCCATGTGTTTTACCAGAGCTAGGAATGGAAGACTGATAAAAACACAACCCAAAGTGACCTGGCTTTGACCTCTGTTTTATAGTGGAGGCATCAGACAATCCATTACTTTCCTCATTGACATAAAAGTCCATTTCACACTACAAGGCAAAAGGTGAAATTTTGGAAGAGACTTAGGGTGCCCTGTTTTAAAGTCCCCTTCAGATGCAGCCCTAGACCGAGTATTTAGAATTACTGACTCAGTCAGAAATAGTTTTGTCTCTTTCTTGTAGTAACTCCACATCAACCTTCCCACTCAAAAAATATCAAGATGTTAATCTTTTCAAAAGGAGAAATTCATGTTTCATCTCAAAATGACAGCTTTCACTTTTCCCTCCTCACTGTCCCACTGCAACTATCAGATCAGGGAAGATAAGCAGTACCTTGTGATCAATTGGGAGTGCAATATCACACTGGCACATCACAATAATAAATATCTCCAACTTCCCTTCACCCCTAAAAGTTGCATGATCTTGAATTCCAAATAAGTTTGAAACCACTGCAACCAGCACATTGGGACTCCATGAGCAGGAATGAAGGTTAAATTCAAAGGCTAAATTATTTATTGTAAACTATTTGCTTAGTTCTGGCACTGAAGAACAGTGGAACAAATGGAATTGTTAGATGCAACATGTATTAAGAACAAAGGCTGAAATCCCATTTCTGGTACTCCATGCTTAAATTTCCCCTGTGCTTTAAGAACTGCAGTGTTAGCTTTTCTCTCTCATTAAACTGCCTCTCTTCTATATTGAACCTAACTTGTATTTTTTTTCCATTTTCAGTTTGCCTAGAAGTCACACATTCTGAAACATTCAGCGGGTATAAGGAATGAAAACAGAAACGCTCTATGAGGCAGTGTGTACAGTTGTGCAGACTGAACTGTCCAGGGAGGTTATCTCATCGCTACCATGACAATATACCATAGAAGCTATAAGTCATTCAAAGTGTAGAAGATCCAGCTGCTCATCACGTTGCAGGAAAACTGCAGTGAGCACGGACACAGCGGTGGAGAGGTGGTGAGCAATGGCTGGAACCTCCCACCACCAGCCGCCCTGCACCCACACTCGCGGTCCATCCCACCCTTTTCCATGCCCAGCCAGTTTGGCCAGCGAGGGAAGTGCTGCTGGTTTCTGAGTGTGGCACCTCCCCAGCCATGCACCCACACCGCGGAGTTGGTTTGTGCACTCCGGCTAAGCAAGAGCAGCTAAAGGTGCAGAAACCTTTCTGCAGGCCCCTGGGAAGCTGGAGGCATGCTAGGCTGGCTCAGACCCTTCTTTCCGCTACTTATGAAGCTTTCATGCTCTGTGTTATTTTTATACACTGCCTCGGCATCGCACAGCCAGGGGAGCGTTGCATTTTAGTCGTTTAGAGCCAAGCTCTGCCTTCGTTTACACCCATGCAACTCATGGCCCTGGGAGACAAATATATCTGCCAACCAAGCATCATTCAGAGTTTGATTTCTTAAAAAAACAACACCAAAACAAATAGAAGGATTTTGCAGCAAACGAAGTGTGGTCAGTCAAGTAATACTGAGCTGAGTTTTGAGTGAGTTATGAGCTAATTTGCTGTGATACAGTGCATTATGAACATGGTAGACTACAGAGGCTACAGCAAGCTGGCTGAGTTCTCCGGTTACTTCAAATTCATGAAAATAAACCATGTTTTTCCACTTTTGCATACAAATGGATTCTTTCTTCCTCCGGTTCTCTATAAGAGCAAGTAGTCATAGTTACAAAGCTAAATTTCTTGTGGAATAACACATGAGTATTTCTACACATCTTGTCAGTTAAGGCATCTGAAATCCTGAGGATCCTCAGTTACACCAATGCTTTTAGCGATAATGCTCTCAGGTGTCCTGCATCACCCATTCTGACTTTCTACTCAGGAAAACATCCCATTAATCGCGAGGTGGTTTTTTTTTTTTTTTTAAATACATTTACCAAACAATAAAAATTCTAACACTTACAGGACACAATAAAGAAGTTTGAAATCCCACTTACAAGTTTATTTTCCCACCTTTGTTAGAATAGGCTTCTTTGCTAAAGAAAAGCCTCAAGCATTAACATTGCTGCTCCAAGCTGTGTGTGAGTTTGTAACAAAGTCATGGTTGGCTCATATAAAAGCTATCTTTGGAAATGTCCTTAACTCTGTTTTCAGGACATTCTTACTGAGGAGAAGTGTTGTGTATCCAAAGGCTTGAATAAAGCCTCAGATCAATGTTCTTTTAGCTCTTCCCAAGACGAAGATATTCACATCCATTTTCTAAACAATTGCTGCAGGTTTATGCTGCAGAACAAAGGTGATGAGAAGGGGGGGCTGTTCTCCACTGAAATCTACCAGGAGCTCGCACCAAACTCCATAGGTATGAAGCCAAATACCTTCTGCCTCAGATTAGCAGATGTGTGCATGGAAAACTATTTTTTTCAGCTCACTGGTTATTGTTGATCTCTTCAGTGCCGGTTGCATACTGATGTGGCCAAAAAGCAGAGCTGTCTGTTTCCTGCTAAAGCTACTGATGCAAAACCCTGGAAATGCTGAACTGAGTTAATTGTACTGTTGCTCTTTTGCCATCATCCCCTGTTTATTCTCTTATGGTGCAATCTGGCATAGTACTGGCATTCATTCTAAATTATGACAGCCTTTACTTTAATTTTGGTCTAAAATTCCTAGTTTCAAAGAATTCATTTGTAAATTTGGTAGCTTTTCATAGAAAATATCTTCTGTGAGTCAGACATTGATTTTCAGGGTTTTCAAACACTTCAGAGCTCAGGAATAAATTAACAAGAAATTGAAAACATTCAGAATTCCCCGGCTGAAATTATTATAATATTTTAACAAGTTTGGAGTGTTTTTTTCCCAGTACTTTGAGTGTTTGTAGCACAAGTCAAACATATTTATAGAATCATAGAAACTGTATTTGTAAGCGACCTCTCTGGGTGCCTCAAGACAATTTTTCTGCTCTGAGCAGGTCTCTCACCAGCCTGAGAGCAGAAAGACTCTGCTGTTGCCTAGCTGAGCCTTGCAAACTTCCACATGTGGAGACTCCATATTTTTTCTGGGTAATTTTCTCTGGTCTTAAATTATAGAGTTTGTAGCAGAAATCAGACATGTTGTACTGTGACAGAGAAGTGATAATCATTTCCCAAATCTAGATGGAAACACTTGGATAGTTCAAGTTTTCAGGTGACTGTAACCAGAAACAATAACTAAATGGTAATAATAACTAAATGACCAACCAGACCCCCACCCCCAGAAACCAGCTGGATAGTGGGGGTCACTCCTAAGTGCAAAACTAAGGTGATCACCACCCTCCCAGCAGTTCAGCTTGGTTTATTTTAATTTAACATCCAGCCTAGACCAACCTGCAAAATCTGCAATGCAGAGATAAATTTTACTCTCACAGAATTGTAATCTCTAATGAAAGTAAGAAACTGGACTGTGTCAGGCTATTTGTAACTACATTGACATTTCTGCAGTGCTTTGACCATAGCGGTCTATCTTATTTCAGTATAATGTTCTGCCTTTTCCTTGACTCAATAGTCAATTCCTCTTTTTCTGAATACTTTTTGTGTAACTACAGTAGAAAATTAATTCCAGCATAGAACTGTCTGTATTTAGTGATGAAAAAATGCAATTCTTATGTATTTACACATTCTAAGAATGTGCTCATTTATATCCAGATGTTTGTGTATATAGTATATCTGAACATGGATCTGTAGATAAAATTGGTAATATAGAGATAGACATAAATAGATATAATTGCTATGTAGTTTCATACTTGTAACAGAAAATGCACATTCATTCATAAAAGACTATCTAAATATTTAATTATGGAAGGATTTACTTATATTGCATTTTAAAATACTCATTTCCAGCAGCCACAGAGTTATTCTTTCTAATTGTTCCCTTCTTTTTTCAGCTCCTCTTTTTTTCTCCCTTTCTTCTCAGTTTTCTCAGATATAAGAGAGCTGTTCACACCTCCCAAGTGCATTGAGCCACATTTTGAAATCACCTACTGACTTGCATTAGGTATCCATAGTCATTAGATGCCTCTGATGGAACTATAATGAGATGGCACTAACTGATGGATTAGACCTTCTACTCAAGATGAAGTGAATGCAGTAATCTTTGAGCTGAAATGTGCCACAAAATAACACAACACTAATGATATTTCAAGATTAAATGCGTCTTTGTGCCCCACTGAGCAAAATATACTGATTCATTAATAACAAACTAGATTGCTACCAAATGCATGCTACCAGCACAGAGTTTATATTTCTTATTCAGTATTCATATGATTGAGTAGATATGCTTGTGAAGAGATTTTAGTTAGTTTATGTTATTTAGGATGGAATTACTCTTTATACCTCAAAAAGCTGAAGGACTCTCCCAACTGAGCACTGTTAACAGCTCTCATGCAGTTACCTTAAGACTTCTAGGGGCACATTCTGAGCTGGTGCTAACCTGGGAAGCTTGGGTTTGTTTCCCATCTGCATAACCAATTCAATTGCTTTCTCAAGAGAGTGAGCGTGATGTATCTTTCTCATAGGTTGTATTTGTCCTTTGTATGAAAATCCCACGACATTACACTCAGAAAGCCGTAAGTTTACACAGTGAATGACGAGAACCAACAGCTATGGGGATAGCTGTATTCATTTTCTCATACTAAATTTTCATTTCTTTCAAGACCTTTCCGTGAGAAATTCAAAACTTAATGTCACACGTAAGCTAAATGCAACTGCATTATCTCTTCAACACATTGTAACACAGAAGTTCTGCTTATTTCTGTGGATATTGCTCAGTAAGTCTGTCCTTTTAAGAGATAAATGTTGTTCTGCTACACCTTACCTGATCCCTGGATACACATTTCCACGTAAGTGCCATAGGCTGCACACCAACAAAGTTCTCTTCTTGCAGAGTTTTTTCAAAGAGCTTTTCGGTCAGGTTTTATGCTTGTGACCTGTGAATAAAAGTTCTCAGGGCTTCCTGTAATATTTCACTCAAAGTTAATCATTATGGAGATAGGGAGACACCTGAGAAAAAAGATTCCCCTGCTTATACACTCTCTAGAACACTTTAAATTCCAAAATCCTTGTATTCTTCATCAAACTCCCTAATTACTTAATTAAAACTATAGTGTGTGTCTAACAAGCAACTGCAGAGATTTAGTTTGCAGTAATTAAAACACAGTGAAGCCTTTATAACCTAGTATACCTTAAAATATCCTATTTTCCATCCCTTTTCTTAACTCAAAAATCTTCTTGTCATTCGTTTTGCTTATCATATCCTTGATGGTACCTGCTACCTCAGAAGGTACAGAATTTACATAACATTTGCTCCTATCCCCTAAATCTCAGGGCACAGTGCAATCCAGCACTGCTTTCAGCCTCGCAGTGTCACCTGGGCAGCAGGACACTGCTAGGCATTTTCAGACCTAGCTTGAAACAAGTAAGAAGACTGTAAGTTCAAGGCTTGCTCTCTACTTGTCTCTCTTCCCAGCCTTACAGTCTACCTCAAAATCTGAGAATCCTCTTCTCGTGACAACAAATTCAGGAGAGCCCTGCCTGGGCTTTATACTTGTGGCAGACATTGACCACCAGGCAAATAAGACCATTCCTCTGCTCCCTGCTGAGGTTAGTGCAAACCAACACCCCAACAGATACTAAGGTAATTACCAATCTACAGGAGCAGAGAGTTAATTGAAAATCATAGGCTCTTTCAGATGGTATCAAGCCTGCAATTCTCCAGAGGATCCTGAAATAGTAATTACTCAGTGAGCACTTTTCCCTGTGCTCTCACCCCCTGAGGGTGACCTTACTCTACAAAAGAATCCATCCCTCTCTTACGTGCTTTATGCACCTTCCCCATGGAGTATGCATTTTATACCACGGGATGATTAATTCTTCATCTCCACATCAGGGAAAAAGAGTTCCTTGAAGAGGTAAAGCAAAAGGATTGGGGTGGTACAGTTCTCCCTGAAAGAGACTTTCATGAGGCTTTACTTTGCTGTTGTGCCTTGAGATGTTGTTATTTAAATGGACTTGTTGCTGGTAAGTGGGAACAGAGAGGGTTAGTGCATGATATTTGAAGATAATTGTTTTTCAGCTTGTCCCCCTCAGTATTTAGTGCCTGCTGGGCACTACATGGCAGATTGTACTCTGTATCTGCTCTTCATATCACTTTTACCTGTTTACAAAGCTACAGTGTACCTGGCTCTGGGGTTAAAAGATAGTCAGCATTACTGATGGGAAATTCAGGCCCATGTGAGCTATAGCTGTTGTGCTGGATTTAGTGCCACTGAAGAGATCCTGTTCCTGTGTGCCCCCAGCTCACCTTCCACTTTTCCTGAACATTTAGCCAAGAGTTTCATTCATGCATAATCCTACTTACAGCCAGAGCTCTGTCTCAGTGTGGGAACACTATCTATAACCTTATCCCATACAATTAAAGGAGCATATAAAATTAGGCATCTAAATTTGCATATTAATTAGTAGCCTGAATGTCAGGATCAATGTCCTTCTCTGTCTTTGAACAGCAGAGAATTTCTAGGTTCCATCTTGGTGTAGGAAATGCTATTCTGTATGCAGAGCAACAGGTGAACCAACCCAACTTGTTCTTTCCCTGCATGGCCCCAGAAATCCATCCTTTCTTTCATAGCGCTTGAAATACAATCAGTTGTTTTTCCTGGATCATTACCTGCTGTAAGCAACACACTATTCTTTTTTTACCCTTTTCTAACTAACAAGACATCTTTTGTGAATTAGTATGCTCTCAAACCCTGGAGCTGTCCTGGTTTAGGACTACAGAAATTCTGATGAATGTTGCTGACAGAAGATCCTGCAGATCTTCTGCAGACGCTGCAGATAATCATTCATTGCAAAGATACCAAAGATACTTGCTTTAAACAAGTTTTTCTGCAGGTGCTATCAGAGCTAGACTGTCTCAAATATCTTCTCAAACTCACTGGCATTTCCAAATGATAGCCCTGAATGCAGGGGTGTCTAAAAAATAAAAAGGCTTTTTAAAGTAATGGGGGAAATGCACAGCAGAGCAAAAGCTTTAGTTTAGACCTCCTGATCCTCTTTGCAGCCCATTAACCACCACTCCTACTAAAAAAAAAGCAAACCAAAAAGAACAAACAATGAACAGGCAGCAGAGTAAATGCACAATGAGTGAATTATCAGTGTATGCTAAATTCATTGGAAATATGCTGTGGTAACTCAACTAACTTAGCTCATTAAGCCCTGGGGTCTGTTCACTTGTTCTTAGACTGAATAACCTTTTTTTTTCTGCTGTATTATGATGCAGGTTTTTTTATGTAATTCTGGTAGAGAATTGCTAGCAGGTTGCTAGTGCATTTATAGATGCATTACAGGCAACAAAGGCTCCACATCTGTTCTGTCTCCTTGTCCCCACATCTGGGAAATCTCTGCATTCTTCACCTGGCATGACTTCCCACATGACACAGCTCAGTGCAGATAAACACACAGAAATGGGAGAGAAGTTCTTGGTTTGTCACATCAGCTCAGTGTCAGCATTTCACACAGACAGGACCTACTCTGAATATGTTCTCCCTGTTACACTTGGATCATGTGTTTTTGAGCAGTACTTACTTCAGTTGTTGAAAGAGACTGCTCACTAAAACCCAGGAGCACTAAAGCCACCCTGGGCAATGTGTCCACCTTAGATATGTGTCCATTGTGCAAAGTTAAGTGCAGATCTCATTTCACCATATAAACCCCGTTGTATTTAAACATTGCATTTAAAGCTTGCTTAGATCATGCGTCTTCCAGACTTTTCATTACAAAATATAATTTGAATAAATAAATAAATATACAATTTTGAAATCAAATATCAACATTTTGGATTGAAATGTAAAGATCCATTGGGATTTTTCTTGAGAACTTTTAAAACAGATTATTTCCACCTCATAATTTTCACTTTCCTGAGAGAATACAATGCAGATAAACCAGTGGCTACTAAGCAAATTGTACTGGTGACACTGAAATAATTTTTGAGTGGATATAATTATGAAAAATCCCTGTGAGATTTCTGATTTCATTAAAATTCACGAACTCATGAGCTGTATTGAAACATCAGTACCCTTTTGTGATAGGAATTCTGTTTTTTTCTTCCAGTTCTAGTATGGATACTAGGCTGAAAGCTACCAGTAAGCAAAATACGAAGCCAAATAAATGAAGGTGACTTTTTATGAAAGGAATTTTTTGTAAAAAAACATCATTAGTAGTTTATCATAGGGAGAATGTCTGGTGCAAGGGCCAGTTTGAGGAAGCTCATGGTCATCATTGCTGTAGTCTGGCCAAAAATCTGCCTTAAAACCTATGTGCTCAGCACACCAAGTTGTGCTCATATGGTGGGCATTTCTGGAGGCACAGTGGAAGAGAATGTCCTGAGGAAAAACATGAGCTGAGTACTAGTCTGAGCCACTTTCATGGGCAGCTGGGAGCAGTGCATCAAACTGACTTGAGTCCCATTTTCAAAGAGAAGTCAGGAAATGGCCAAACTTGGCAACACTACTTGTTCGGTTAGGGAGCCAGAACTGCAGACACCTGAGCACAGGCTTAGCTTTGTCAGATCAAGTAATTCAAAGGCAAGAATCCACTGACAAGCCTGGAGAGAAGTATACACACAATCTTCTGTAGACATGCACGTAAGAGGTCTGTGCTATGGTACTGTGGACCAGACAAAGATATTCTAAGAACAAATTCAGTTCCATGGTGGGAATACTCATGAAGAAGTCAAATTTATGGGAACATTATGAGCTGAAAGGATGAGCCATAGTTTACCTTATTGTTGTGAAACTTGTCTAAGGCTGAGTGACCTAAAAGAGTTCTTGAACTTGGTTCTAATACCGGGGTAGCCTTTGTCAGCCAAGTGGGATTCTGCATTACAGAGTGAAAAGTAAAGTAAATTTTCTCATCTAAAAAGTTTTTATGTGATGCGTTCAGTGTTGTAAGGCTACATTTTGATTTTGTTGGGTGAAAAGTTGGCTTTAAAATTGTCTTTCTTCCAAAAAACAAGATGTGGTCCTATGAGTTTGCAGGACATCATTAATTTATCTGAAGAGGAGTCATGGAAGTTCAAATTGAGGTCCTATACATAATAAGTCTCATGGCTGTTAAATAATTCCCAGTAGACAGTCATGAGCAATATTAATGAGGCCCCATTATTAGTTTAGAAAACCCTTAGTTGAACTCTAATTGCAGTTCCAGGCATTAATTGCAGTAATTAACATTAAATACTGTAAAAGCTTAATAAACAGCTTTTCCATTAATACATATGATGCTTATAGCGGAGTCAGGTACTTACAGAGCCATACGTGTGGATTGCATTTGAAGCAAGAGCAGTTTTCAAATAGCACTCAACTTGCATGCTATTCTTTGCTATTTGCAGAAAAAGAAATCATAACTGTGAGACTGAGGAGGCTTCTTATCACACTAGTAACATGGTAGAATTCATCTTTCCTTCTATTCCTATCCATGGTGCTACACCATAGGTTTTTTGGGTAGTGCAGTGTGTAATCTTCCAGGACAACTCAGTTGTTCTTCATCTTGACAAATAATCACAATAATGGCAATGATTGTAATGAGAATTGAATTCATCATCATTTGAACTGAATGCAAAGCCAGGGCAGAAAACAGCTCAACTAAGAAAAAAAGCCAAAACAATGCCAAACTTGTTGGATAAGTTGGGCAAAATTGTTCAAACAGATGTGGAAAGAATAAAAGGAGGGAGACTACTTTATCAGTTATCATTACCTTTTAAAAAGCATAACCAAACACCAAAGAAACCGCAAACCACACTAAATGAATAGACATAATCAGTTTAGTCTATTTACTTTCAAAAGCATTCAAAATTTAGAAATAGTTCACTGTGGAGAATAAAGGCATCAGACAGTATTACCACCAGAAAGAACAGGTAGTGTGTCATGTTGGCTGGCTCTTACTTAAGAGAAATATATAAATATCCATGAGAATATGATGATAGAACCCATAGGATGATATTAGTAGGACAAATTTAGAAATGAAGGCATTAGGAGGGAAATTTTGCATTGGTGATCAACCAATCTTTTTTCCTAGTGAGAAATGGCAGTTTATTTCAATGGCAGCAAAACCAAAGCCCCTATGTAGCAAGTCTCTTTAAGGTATTTTTAGTTCCCTCTGTAATACATGAATACTTCCATTTCTTTAGAGAAAAACTTAACGTTATTTCTAATGTCCCTCTCAAATCCCAACTGGATAATTGCATTTTTTCTACTTATATCATGACACAGTTGTGACAGGAAGAAGTTTCATTCACCTGTCATCTCAAACTATCATGCATTTTTATTGTTAATTGCTTGTTACATCTCACTACAGAAACAGCTGTATTTCACAAGTGGATTTAAATGACTCCTGGACATTTTTTGTACATATATGAATAGAAGTTTTTTGATCTTTAAATTATATTGCTGTAAGATGATTTTGATTAACTCATAATTCTGAAAAAAAAGTATTTATCTGGCCCTTTGGAAGCTGGGATGACTTAAGAAGTGGAATCTTTTCCTCCTTGAAAAATCTCAGTAAAATACCATGTGCAACAGGAATTTATAGGCAGATCCCAGCTACTGATAGAAAGATGAAGTATACAGCCTTGCTTTTATTCAGTTTCTGTGAGAAAAATATGGGTACAAAAGTATTTTTAACTAGTTTTAGTTCTCGAACTCATGTTCAATACAAATATATGGAACCTTTTTACTCCATTAAAATAACACCATTTTCCTTCAGGCCTAGGAGGTTAAATATTTCCAGATCCATCATTGAAAAATAAGACAAGTATATCCTTCATTAAAATTGATTCTTACAGTGTCAGAATACAATGTCACAAAATCATCTTTTCACCTACTGTCTTGAGAACGTGTTCTGGTCCTTCCCAGACAGCATTGTCTCTTTACCTTGATATCCGACAGCGCCCTAGAAATCACGTCACTTAAGTGGAGCGCTTCTGTGACATTCAGAAATCTTATTGACTGTAAATTAGAGATGAAATGGACATGGAAACTAGCAGTTCAGATTGATACAGTCATCATGCTACACTTCAGCTAAGTATTAATCATCTATATTATTCTCACGTAGGGATTGCTATTTATATGGTGAATTTATTTCCTTCTTAGCTTTCTCTGTTCGTAACAGACGTTTAAATATCGAAGCTAATAGCAACAAAACTCTGTTTTCCTGCAATGTACAGAGCAAGGTGTTGTGTTGGGAAAATCTCAGTCATAATCTAGTGAAAGGGTAACATCTAATTTCAGTGCATTCTTACAGAAGCTGAGATTCAAATGAAAGCATATAAAAAGAAAGTTCCTTTCATTGCTGCCTCAGGTTATACCATGATATAATATCAGCTGGATTTTTTTTCTGATAATCCATGGCAGTTTTGCCTTGGGCCAGCCTACAGACATGATGAACCTTGTGTGCTCTGCACAGTGTGGGTACAGCCGGGCACTAGCAGTTCCCCATGCACCTAACACCCACCCTGGAGCAAAGCACTGCTCTCATTTGTTTGCCTTGACCGGGAAAAAAAAAAAAAAAAAAAAAAAAGTAAAGCCTTACAATCTTTTTAATCTGACTATATAAATAATTCCAATGATTTTGGGATCACATGCTTTTAAAGAGAGCCCTAACTTAGAGAGCATCTGACTTTTCAGATATGCAGAAGATCTGTGGAATCAATGTAGGTTGCAACCTGAATTAAAGTCATTCTTATACCTATACAGATATAGCTCAAACACTACCTCAGGTACAAGACTTCTAATGGTGAGCACTGATTTAAATTTTTTAGGTCACACACAAACAGAGGGTGTGTAAACACCAGTTTCAATATAGTGGTCACACAACCTGGACATATAACTGCTGAAAATATATCTGTGCTTATATTAGCAAAGAATGTGGTCCAACAGGATTAGATCTGCAGAGCAAAAATTTTGATGATGCAGAGCAGTGCCCGCAAACACTTAGACTGTGGTCTATTTTGGAGTAATTCTCTTCCAGCCCCATGGACCAAGAATCTATTAGTACTTACAGCACATTCAGGGCTCTCCCCAAGCCCATCTTTTAGTGTTGTTTAATGCATAAGGTATTTAGTCCATATGCAAAATCACTCTACAATTGATTACAAATGCAGGAAATGAGGGACAATCAGAAGATTTGCTTACAAATTTGTTTCTTACACCTGAGAAAGAAAATAAAATGTAGTAATGCAAATGTGTCCACCACTGATGTCTACGCAGATGAAGACTATTTTTTTTCCAAGTATTTTGGACAAACCCTAAAAGTTAGACTCTTGGATGGCCCAGCAAAAGGCTCCTTTCCTACTGATGCCATTGAAAAGCCACACCTTCAAACTTATCTTTGCATTGTTTCTGATCCATGAGCCTGAGAGGCAAAATCCTGTTCCCACCAACGTCAACAGAATATTTTCCACTTATATTCATGCAGCTAGAATTTTGCTCAAGATTTGTGTGAGCCCAAGTTAACACCTCCTTCAGCAAAAAACTGGAAAAGACGAGATCATGAAACGATGCTTGTTCTATGTGGTAGGTGGCTGGCTGGCCAAGGACACCCCAGGTGCCTCAGCAGGAAGATGCTGCAGACTGGCAGAGGCTGGGCTCTTGGGATTTGCTTTAGATTTTCGTGCTAATTCACATCCCATTTCTCACAGTCAGGGATGGCAAACAACACTGTGCTCAGAATCTCAGGATTGAATTCAATCGTGCTTGGGTATTGAAGCAAATCACCTCAACCACTGCTTCCTTTACTGCCCACCTCGTACCTTGGTGACTTCAGCTGTGAGATCAGCTGTGTAAGGTCACTCTCCATGCTTCTGTGGGACAGTTTTGCACAGCAGAGAGCTCTGAGTGTGACTGCTGCTGGCCTGAAACAAATACCAGCATCAATATAGGTTGTTCTCTGAGAGAATTGCTGTTCCTGCTTCTCCTCTGAGCTTCCTCTGAAGTTTCTCATCTTGCAAGAAATAAAGGATTAATGTCAGGGAGGAAAATAACCTGTCACCCAGGAGAATCATGTTTTGTGAGACTTATCTACTCCTTATCAGTGTTGGCACTTAACTTATGTTAACTGAGCACTGATCAATGGTAGTGGAACTTCAGGGGAGCTGTCAGTTGCATTGCACTATTTTACTTCAAAAGTTTTCTGAAACTGTATTTACTTGATCTCCTACTTTTCTTTCCTCTTTCTTTACCAGTTTTTATTCGCATGTGAGTTTCTGGCTGATCAATATGTTAAAACCCATTTAGACAACATTAAATCAGAGAATTCTCTACTGTATAAATTTAATTCCAAATACTCTTATTCCCTTGTTATCTGCTGGTTATAATATGAAATTTGGCATATAAAAGAAGATATAATTTACTCAACAGCTGTAGGAGTTGTGATTATTAAAGGAAAAGTTAATCTGTTTTATTTTGATGTTTCTTTTATTATATTGCAAGTATAAGAATTTTCTTTTCAAGGTAGGAAGCCATCATTTCTCATCTGTCCATCTATCTCTATATACACCACAGCATCACACTTCTCTGAACACCTTCCCAAAATGAAAATATGGAAATAATCTTTATCTCTTTCTTCTCTCCTCAGCCTGTAGAAGAAATAGATTGCCTGATTTTAAAGTCAACAAGGACCACTAGGTTATTTAGTAGGAGATCCTTGATCAAGCCTTACATCTAGGCATGCCTTTATTGAACACAAGGATGTGATTTCAACTCAGGCAATTCCAGACAGGCAGTCAGTTTTGATACGAAAGCTTCAAGAAATGAAAAATTCAGCACTTCCTTCTGCAGTCTCTTCCAGTGCATGCTGAGCACCTGTGTGCCTTCCTTCTGGTTGAATCTGCAGATTTAACTTCTAGGTGCTACTTCTTACAGTGCTTTTTTCTAGCACATTAGAATTCTCACTAGCAGAAACTATTTTCTCTTTGGAATGGCATGCATGCCATCAAGTCAAAGATTATACTGGTCTCCACTGGACAAATTAATGAGATTTAAATTTCTCTATTTTCCATTGTAAGAGAGCTTTTGGACCACAGGTGAGATGCACAGAATTTCTTATGTCCTTTTTTAAATTACATGATCAAAAACCATGCTCAGCAGCTTGGTTTGGCAAGCTGAAGTGGCAAACCCACTTTCCACCTCCAATACCTATTCCTATTTTGCATATTCAAGGGCACTAGGTCTTTGTCATGGCTTTAGGCTGTGGGTCACAGGGAACTGTTTTGTTGGCATGATTCTTAAAGTGTCTGCAGTCTATTTGCACAGTCATTTCCTCAACTTCAGCTGTGAAGGACAGATTTCTACTATTCCAGACACTAATTTCTAGTAAATATTCTAGCAAGCCCAGTTCCCATGAAAGATGGAATATATTGATTCTTACTGTGCAGGGCACTTTAATCTCTAGAGGAAAACTACAAAGAAAACTCAGTTCAGGCAAACCTAACTCTTGAGATACTTACAGAGATGAGCATGTAGTAAGCCAGTGTGACTAGATTCATGACTGGAACAGATCACCTCACTTTCTAAAAACGAGTGGTGCAAATCCCTCCAAAATTATAATTAAAGAAACACTGAATGGTCTTGCAGATATTGTCCTGAGCCATTCTCCTCCTTAAACTTTCAATCGATATATTGAGTGTACAAATATTTTTCTATATAAGTACTTTTAATTAAAAGCTAATTACGGTGTACTTCTGCAATTAATTAGTAGCTGGTTTAAGTAGTTATCTTATTATACTAAATAAAGATAATCAGTCATTCTTAGGAGAGTGAAAGTTAGAGAATGTCCTTAAAGATAAGTTTAATTCCAGTTAAACAAGACATATTGTAAATGCTCCCTTATACATTCATTTGACATCCAAGTCTCCAGAGAACTTTTTGTTCTTTTCCTACTTTGCTCTGCATCCATTTTACTTCCCCTCTGGTCATCCATTACAAAGAGGAATTGGGTTGCTGCGCTCAGACACCACTGCTGAAGCACTACCCTGAGCTATCTGTTTCTTCAGAGCACAGGTTCAATTCCAGTTGTTTATTGACTTGCTCCAGGTTTCTCAGAACAGCTCCTTATGGCTGATTGCAGGCGGACTGCGCTGTCAGCCTGAGGTCTGGGTCTGGAAAGGGCAGGAGAAAGCCTCTCCCTGAGAGTAAGCAGCCCAGCAACATCACAATTGCATTAGATTCCACTGTGAATTCCATGAATAGTTAATAACAGGCTGAATTTTCTTTCCCTACTCGGACAATGAAGAGAAGCAGAGCAGTATATAGGAAAAAAAGGCCACATGCAAGGATGAATTATTTTTCGTGTCTTAGTCGTCACAGTAGAGGAAAAAAGATATGAAAATAGCATTTACCTTCTCTGGGTATATTGGAAGATTTTCACCCCCAAAAAATCTCAGCACAAGAGACTATTTTCCGCCTAGTAGAAATACCAGTACTGAATGAAACCTAATGCAAACAGGGTTAGTATCTCCTTATCACCTGATAATTTATCCTTAAAGGGTTAGAAACAATAGCAGTTGCAATGCTTAGGCATGCCTAAATTGCAGGAAAGGAGACAGAAGTTTCATTTTCTTTTGCCACTCCTGATAAGATCCAAGAGAATTAATCTGTGAAGAGACACATGAATATCGCACCTTCCAAAGGCAATTACTTTTACTGAGAAAAGTTGTTATAACAAAAGTTTTCTACTTTCAAAGTGTGAAATCTGCCTTCATCTGCACATATCTGCAAAAGAAAAAAATAAAACCACTGAACTACCACATTGATATTACAGATTTAATATAGAAAAATCTGCATTTGACTTTAGACACATTAATACTTCAGAAAAATTTCCGTAATTAATCATGTAAGTCTTACTTCAGTTGCTAAATCAATGTACAGTTCATTGTACAGCTTGATCGAAACAAGGCACACAGCACTTTTTAGGTCTCACATGCAATTCATTGACATTGAAGGGCCCTCCCAGGTATTTCACTGAGATGTCAGATATAACTTCATAGATGCACTTTGAAATAAAGCTATGATCCCAGAGCAAAAAGAGAAGTCATAAAGAAACCAAGACATTTGCTTGATGACTGCTCAGCCTCTCCTGGAGACTTGGGAACAAGTTCTGGAAGCTTTTCTTTCAGCAGTTTGATTCTCTGCTGCAAGGTAGTGGTATTAAGGTATTAAGGCCAAAGGAACAAATGGGAATAAAAAACCCCAATAAAAATTATCCATTTTCAGGAGGACACTTCTTTTTCTTTTTCTTTTTTTTTTTCTTTTTCCAGTAGCAAACAGCTTTATTGTTTCAGCATCTGAAGGAGGAGATGCAGTAAGGTAGGCTGCTTTGAGGACTAAGGGGTCCTCATGTACCAGGGTGTGTTCTGACCATCGGCTTGTGCAAAACAATCTGCAAAGCAATTGCAAAGCTGATACACTTCTGTTGGTAGTCTTGTACACAGAGTTTGCACTGCCTTTACGGTTTGACTATGCAAAGAGTAGGAAAGAGCATCAATCAAGTCCTAGCCTTTCTTTCACCCCTTTGCACATCTTTACTATAGCAAGAAAAACTAGACAAAACAGTTGTGCAAAAATAAGCAGTTGGGGGGGGTCTTTTTCATCAGCTACTCTAAAATTATTCAAAAGTGGTATCATTTGCCTGGTTATCACCTAAAAAAAAGTAAAAATAATTGAAACACTGATTTGAAGAATCTAAACCACGTAGGTATAAGTCCAGATGCAGCAGTTTGAGAACGTAAGAATTCTTCAATGATTGTATGGGCAGTTGAAAGAGAAATATTTAATTATTCTTAACTTTTCATTTAAAGGCAAGAATGACCTCTTTTATGTTAAAATCATGTAATAAAGCCAAGATTTTCTATTCTTTTAAAAAATATCACTGTATATGTTAAAGGGTCATTGGCATTTCTGTCAATGAGTTTGTTTACCAGTAATAATCTATAAGTTAAGTTGCCTGAAGTCTTCTGAAAACTATTAGTGGCCAGAAAGAACATTTATACATTTATACCCATGAAACAAATCAAACTTACACAATAGACTTTGCAAGATAAGATAAAAAAGTAGAGGGACTTTTTACTCATTAGTAGAAAAGAAACCACTTCTGACATATAAAAGTGGCATTTCTTTGTCACTTGCTTAAGATGTGCAAATAACAAAGTGATCTTGAATTGTACACTGTTTCAGGTAGAAATGAAAGCCAAGTGGCCAATTTGAGTAATTTTATGTCTTTCAGATGAGTAGCTGGGAAGTACATCCTTTGAGCCAGACAAATTATCTGAGACAGTTCCCAAAACATATGATTATATATAAACACCTGCTTGCTGTTATGATGATTCAGTCAAGAACAATTGTGAATGTTTTTATGAGTTCTGCAAAGCTATTAACCTCAGCAGAGTACAAACCAGTCTTTTTCTTAAGTGTCATAGCTCTGAAACCCCTCCAACAATTCTTGCATATAATATGATGAGCAAATCTTTGTATACTGGTCCACATAGCCCAGAAGGACAAAGTTTCAGTCTGATGAGCTACAAGGACAGGGGTGAGCAGTGAACATCTACATGGATAAAACTGTTTGGAAACTGAAATTGGTGTAAATTCAATGACATCAGGTCTGTGAAAGGCCTTTTAAGGTCCTCTGGGCTGTCTGAACTGGTGAGAAAATGCAGTCATGTTCTGGTGTAGGTTCCTTTTGATTGCCTCAGGATATAGATTCTGATGTTCAGATTTCTGCAGCAAAGTAGACAAGGACTGTGCAGCATGAAGCTCAACTTTAATTTCAGACTTAGTCACAGGAGCACAAAAAGAAGCAAGAGACAGTGAGACTATCAGTACTCCAAGAGAAATGTCAAGGAAAGGCTCTCACATTGCATGTTTGTGTAAGACAATGACAATTAAACAAATAAGGAATGTAAAAAAGGTGGTCCAGGAAAAAGCAAATGCTGTTACTGTCTAAATGCAAGATGGACTATTAGGAATGCTTAAATGTCAGAATGTAATAGCACAAGCTCTTTTCATTTGCTTCTCTTGTAGAAATAAAAAACAAGAAAAAGAGGAAAGACAACATTGTGTATGAGAGCGTGAATAATGGACTTAGTGAAGACAGAGATCATGAACTTATCGCAAGCTTAGAGTTTCTTAACAGAAGACAGTTATGGAAATGAAGATGGCTTAATGATGGTCCACATTAAAATGTCATGTGGCAAATATTATACAGAATGGATAAAATAATATGCATGTGTGCATATAATGGACACAAAAGCATAATTATGCACACTATTTGATGACACATTTGCTTCAAAGCCAGTGAGCAGGCAGAAGATGAGATATCATCATGAATATCACTAGTCTATGTGAATGAAAAGAGTTCCCCCCCAACCAGAACTCCTGCAAATGTGGCAGTGGTGCTATAACCCCTTTCTTATTGAAGAGAAATATAATCCTTTAACTTCTGCTCTTTGATCAATGATCTCCAGATTCATTATGAAACTTTGCAGAGTTTCAAAAGTCAAACACATGAATAAGAAGGATTTACACATATGTATTCAGCAATGTTTTTCTCCTTTGCAACAGATTATAGCAATTAAGGGTACAGACACCTTAGCTCTAAATATTCACCTACGTTACAAAAATTTTCTCCTGTTAGTCCTGTATTGTCAATAGCTATGCATGCAATTAAACTTTAAAATTAATTTTCCCACAGGCCGCATCATAAAAACCTCTTGTCTAGAGAACAGCATGACCTCAGGGGAGAGAGATGGAAAGGGAGAGCATTTCTATCTAACTTGCTACCATGTCAGTATATTGATAAAGCAGCTCAGTGAAGAGCACCCTGTCTCCCAGTCACGGGGAATGAGTGAAGAGTGATTAGCACAAAGAACACAGTGTCTTCCCCTATCATTCCTTTGCCTCTTGGCCTTCATTGAAGTGACTGAAGCTGGAGCCTGCACAGCCACAGCCTCCTTTTCCTCCTTCCGTTTTCTTAACGCTCTTTCCAAACTTGGTGGAACAAAGACTGGTGCTAGAATCACACAGATCAATGACACTTTTCAAAGAGATTGAGTCAAGCACGTAAAATTCCTGCTGTCAGTCTGCACTTTATAGCTTGCATAACCTTGACTAACATAAGTGAAGTGGTTTGGTGGGCTGTGATCAAGTGGGGATTAGGCTGATCTTGAGTTTCACGCACAGATTAAGGGACTGGATAAGAAAACTAAATTTTTTTCTGCATATTTGTGTTTTTCATGAGTGGAAATATCTGTCTTGTTTGTAAAGACTGTTCATAAAGAGCTGCATATCTACCCTTTCTTCCCTGTTGCATAAGAGGCAGGGAAGAAAAGGCTTCAATTGCCTGTGTTTTGCCCCTTTTTGAGTCTGAGGCTTTGCTTTACTGTATTAACCCAGGCATTCAACGAATGAGATCCCTTCAGCCAGCAGCAGCTCCCACACCAAACCCATGTGCGTTGAGCAATGTCTGCTCTGACCACAGCCTGAATAAATGCACAAAATCCAATTTTAATCTTGGTAGTTTGTGTTCTTGTGCAGCAAAGACGTGTTTACACAAAGATGCATTCAGGTCCCCAGGAGCTGAGGCTTTCTGGAAGGCTTGCCCAGTGTTTCAGTGTTGAAATTCACCCTACCATCCCCTCATTTATTGGCCTGTGTAGTTAGATTAATTCCAGCTTGGTGTTGTGCCAGAAAACAGTGCATTCACTACACCTGTTGCCATGTAAATTTACTCCTGCAGGGTAGAAACACTTTCACCCTGCGCCGCTAGCTCATCTGAGGTTTATGTCATGGAACTGTAGAATGTTAAGGCTTGAAAGGTACCTTAAATATCATCTAGTCCCAATCCCCCCGGCCATGTGCAGGGACACCTCCCACTAGACCAGGCTGCTCAAAGCCCCATTCGTCCTGGACTTAAACACTGTCAGGGTTGAGGCATCCACAACTTGCCTGGGCAACCTGTTTCAGTGTGTCCCCACCCTCAGAGCAAAGAATTTCTTCCTACTATTTAATCTAAGTTTTCCCTCTTTTAACTTGTGCCCATTACTCCTTGTCCCGTCTCTACAGCTCCTGATGCTGAGTCCCTCTCCCCGTTCAGATACTGAAAAGCTGCTATGAGGTTTCCACACAAACATCTCTTCTCCAGGCTGAACAGCCCAACCTTTCGCAGCCTGTCACAGGGGATGTGTTCCAGCCTCCTATGAATTTCAGGGTGCTCCTCTGCACTTCTCCAACACTTCCTTCTCATGTTGGGGGCACCAGAACTTTAGACGGTGCTCCTGGTGGGAGTCCTATAAATGACTGCAGCTCACAAAGGAAAAATAAACCACCAGATTCACAGAATCACAGAATACATAATGATTGACGTTGGAAGGGACTTCTGGAGATCGCCTAGTCCAACCACCCTACAAAAGAATGTTGAACAGGATCACATGCAGGTGGCGTTTGAATATTTCCAGGGAAGGAGATATTCAACAGTTGCCCACAATCTCTTTGTACAGCCTGTTCCAGTGTTTGGTCACCTTCACAGTAAAGAAGTTTTTCCTGATGTTCAGGTGGAACTTCCTGGGCGTCAGTTTCTGCCCTTTGCCTCTTGGCCTATTGCTTGGCATCACAGAGCAGAGCCTGGCTCCATCCTCCTGACACCCTCCCTGCAGACACAGACAGACATTGATGAGATCCCCTCTCAGTTTTTGCTTCTCCAGGTTAAATAGGCCCAGCTCCCTCAGCTTTTTCTCATAAGTGAGGTGCTCTGGTCCTGTAATCATCTTTGTAACCCTCCACTGGACCACGCCATTAGTTCCTCATCTTTCTTGAACTGGGAAGCCCAGAACTGGACATGGCACTCCAGTTGCAGCTTCTCCAGGGCAGAGTGGAGTGATAACCTCCCTTTACCTGCTGACCACACTCTTCCTGATGCACTCAGTTTGGCACAGCTTAAACCTTTATTCATTCATACTTTCCTGGTGTCAAAATTTCTACTGGGGACTCAAAAGAGCAGTCATATTCTTCTGTAAAGAATGGTGAAAATATCCCAGAATGACTCAAGTTAACAAGTGCTAAGAATGATTGGATGTTATTAGCACCATGCAGAGAGTATTTCTTAAATACCATTTGCCAGATGCAAAATGCAAAATGTCTGAAATAATCACAATTTTCATAGGTTAAGAATGCTGTCTCCAACTGCTCCGAGTAGGAAACACGTAGGTGCAAAATGTTGGGGAGGTTCACAACAGCTGATTTTAGCTCTTTATATATATAAATATATATGTATATATATATATGTATGTATGTATGTATGTATGTACGTATTTGAGTACACAAGCTCTAAATAATCCCAGATTTTATGACCAAGATTTTTTTAAAGAGAGAAACATAATTGCAGTTTTTCAGTCAAATTTATTTTATATGTACAAGCTCTAACCTTCACTTCATTTCCTGAATGGATGGGTCATGACTCATTGACATAATCTCTTCAAAGTCTGCCAGCCTGGGTGCCTTCCCTAATGATATTGCTAGTTTCATGCATTCATACAGTGACAGTTGAGAAAAATGCTTATTCTTTGAAAGGTCAGTGTACAGCTTAATCTACATCAGAGCAATCGGTTTCTGCAGAGCCTATTGCTGAAACATAGTTTTTAACCTTTTTACATCTCAGCTTTTTGGTCCTCTTTTCACTTACTGCTCTCTGGACTGACACACCAGCTATTTGATATTAAAGTTTGAATCTTCTCTCCAAAATGCTAAATTTGGTAAGCTCAAGAGTATATCTGCTCTTCCTTATCCTCAAGAGTATTTTAATGAAACACCAGCATTACACAGCTCAGTGCTAAAAGGATTACAGAAATTGCAGAGCACAGCACTCCCAACTCTGTTTTATGCAGAGAATCAAAGCCAAAAGTGGTTTGGGTTTTTTTTTCCCCACTACAAATAATGTTTGCATCCCATCATGACTGGACAGAAGCCCAAGAGGTCTATCTATCTACCCACCTGCAGTATTGTTTTCCTGCCATTTGCCATCAGGATCTAGTCAATAAGCAGCTCAGGGCAGAACAGAACTTGCTCAGTGCAGAGTACACAATCAGCACTGAAAGCAATCACATTAACATTCCTCTGCCTTAAGGCCTTTGAAACAGTATTGTGCTTTTGAGAATGTTTCATGCTGAATATTCACACACACTCCAGAGGAATGCACACTCTTGTAAAAGCATACTATTTTACTGTTGCAAGTTTACTCAAGACAACTAGAGAAATCATTCATGTGGGCCAGACATAGATGTGCAAACACCTAAGACAATCAGTAGAAAGGCAGCAAACGACACAGAACCCTACCACGTGACTCTACTTGAAATTTATTATGTGAATTAAATAATACAGTTCAAAACCTTTTTACATCACTTTGCTGTTCTCCCTTGGCGCAAGAGAATGAATTAGACAGCTGTCACCTTGTCTGTAAATAATGTTCAAAGCTAATTTCTTTGAAGATGTTCCTTTATGTGCATTTCAGCAAGATGAATGTAGATAATTAAATATTAAGATATTTAAATCAAGTTGAATATAGTCAGTAGCTGAAGTAAATTACTACCTTGTACTGAATCTTTATCACATGAATCTGCTTGTTTTGTTTTGTTTTGTCTTACTCTATTCAGAAAGCAGTACCAATGAGTTTCAATTAGTACTGGATAAGATGTTCAGATGACAACCTCTTTTTTGTCAAATAGGGACAAATTTTTCCCTGATTTGTGTCCAGCCGGACATGGCTTAAGGTGAAAAATGTGAGGATCATGTTCTGTGCTCTGTACCTGGAATAAGTGACTGAGCAAAACAGTGGAGCGAAAGCCTGTCTGAGGTCAGGGGAAACCACCAGTAGCAACATTCTCTGTACAAAGAATAATATCAATGAAAAAGATGACCACAAGGCCAGAGAGAAACATCAGAGAAAGTTCAGTGAGATTTTTAATGCCCGTGGAGGGGCAATCGGGGCATTGCTGTTTAATATTCCAGTTCCATATCATCAGTGTCAAAGGCAGCTTTGTCACTGGGCTTTGCCTGATTCATTAAGACTTGACACACCATGGCAGGAGGAGATGCTGAGGTAGCTGCACCAGAACTGAGCCTGTGCTCCCAGCTCTGACAGACCATTATGTTTGCTGGATTTATTGCCCAGACTGTCAAATATGTTTGTACCGTGACAAGTAATATGAAGCATTAACTGATTGGGAAATGGTTCAGCATGAACCCAGAAAAGCAAATATGGTTACTTTTTACTCCATGAATTTTACTCTATGCACTTGATCATTCACTACTTAAGTATTTCAGAGGTACAAATCACATGCAGCCATCATCCACAGCCCATCAGTGTGACCTGAGTCTGCAGCAAACCAGACATGTCTCACTGAAATAAAATTTAATTCATACTTATTGGTGTTGACACTAAAATGGAGAGATGAAGATGGGCATATGTAGAAGTTCTCAATTGAAGCAGAGCTATATATAGAGAGAGATAGAGGTAAGAATGTCAGAGCTATTGAAAAGTAGCACTGTTTTTTCCTTATTTCCAAGATGTTTTTTGTGCCATACATTGTTATATCAAGTCATCCCACATTCAGTCTTGTTTGTTTTGATTTTTAAGAGTCTTGCACTCCCTGGGTCAGGAGTTAGGATATACTTAAAGGACATACTTAAAAATCACGGGAAAGTCTCTTCTGCATTTACATCCTCTTCCTCCTGCCTGTAGCCTGTATGTCAAATGAGAAAAATTAAAGGGGGTAATTTAAGGGTATGGTGACAACTATAGGATTGCATGAAAAAAAGACTTTTTCTCTATTCCTTAGCAGCTCATTTCCATGCAACCTAATAATGCAGTATTTCTTCAAGCATATATTGTTCTTGTAAGAAAGAAGTAGCCTCATTGTGGAACACTGCAACATTGCAACACATTTGCAGCCTTTACATTTCAGTAATTAAGTTATTTATTGGAGAACTACTCTATAAATTCCTCCCAGCTAGGCAGTAAAAATAAACGTATACATGCATGGTGCATAGCTGATTTACAGGGACCCGTCTTCTTTAAGCTGTGTAGCAAAATAATGATTCCTTCAAGTTAGATGGCTGGGTTTAGTGACATGTGTACTAAACAGGAATACCTGCTGTAAACAGATACGTTGCAAGCTGGCATTGCTCTTTGTGGTATAAAAACTGCCACTGATCCATTTTCTCTTTTAGCTAGCTGTTCTTGCAAAGTTGTGAGTGCAATAGCCAGCATGCTTGTAATTAAAGATAACACACAAAACCCGCACAATTCTTCTGTATTATGATTTCACCTACAAAACCCCAGAGTAAAGCAGCAAAAGAAACACATATAGGGCTGTTGATGCATTACATCTTAGGGAGAGCAAAAATTTTGAGCATGGATCCTAACAAAAAATAAATAAGATTCCATTTACTGATGCTGTCTGCTCAGTATTCTTCTATAATGGGTGTCAGGAAAAAAGTGCAGAAATAAACGTCTCCTGGACAACAATTACCTACAATTATTTTCTAGGAAGAAGGGGCTGCCTAGTAATCTCCACTCACTGCCTACAGTCGTCTTCAAACCCTCCAAAAGCATGGAAACTTTCAGGTATTTCCCTTCCACAAAGGCCAGGCCAGGGGAGTGATAAGGTCTCCTGTTGACTCCTGCACACATAGGAAGATGTGTGCTTTTTGTAAAACATCAAAAATTAAATATGAAAATTAGTCCTGAGAAGCAGCAGGGAGGTGTTAATACCTTTCAGAGAGAAGGAAAAAGAGACAGATGTTATAATGAAATTTTAACTGAGGATAACATTTTTTAGAAAGATCTGCTCTTTCACATAAACTATTGGAACTTCTTGAGTATTTTTCAGAAAAATTCCCTGCCATGGCCATGCCTTGCTCATCATGCCATGCAGAAGTAGAAATGCCTTGATGAGGCTCTTGAGTCTGGCCCACTACACTGGCCCATGGAATGGGCTTTGGTCCAGATATTGTCCAGTCTTCAGGCTGGTTATGTACACAGGCTTGTGAGTCCCTGTTCTCTTTTGTAGACCCAAGTTTGCATGACATGGCTCAGGAATAATCCCTTGGTATCCAACTTAGAGAACAGGTTATATATTCTTATTGATAAGGATCATCTTACCATTGTCATCTCTCACCTTTCCCACATTAAATAACCATAGCTGTCCTTTTTTGTTCTAAAATCTACTAATTTATGACCCTGGAATTAAAATGAGTCGAGACTTTGGAATATTTAGATGAAGCATTTTTCTTGTGATGAGCCTTTGTGTTTTAGTATGATGAGCACACACAATTTTTCCAGTTATATCATCAAGGAACCCCCAAACCTATTGTTTAACTGGAAAAATACAAGCTCCAGTTCATTACATTCCAATTTATTAAAAGCCCCTAGTAACTCCCAATGGGAACTCAGCATGGATATTCACAGGAGCACAATAACACTCTGGTATGTAACATCTTTTAGACACTATAATGGAAAAGACTACGGCAATTTTATGTGGACTTTATGGAAAATAATGACATACAGAAAATGTATGAATAGAGCACTGTCAATGAAACTCTGCAATCAGATTATTTTTCTACCAGGCTCTAACTCCTGCTTCATGATGCATAGCGTATATCACAACCTAATATTTCCCAGAAGAGCCCATAACAGTGAGAACTATTGATTAAATGTTAACCCCTTGACTCAGAAAGTTAAAATTTCACAAAGTACATCCCATTACCAACAATGGTAATATGTTGAGAAAGATCAACAATTCCAAACAATTGCTCTAATATGCATTTTTATCTGTAGATTTGAATTTATATTTAAATAGTTCAAACTTATTTTTCACTGCATATAGTTGTAAGACAAATACATTTTAAAATATAGTATTGATTGTTCGTATTACATGCACACACATATTTAAAGAGTAGTGACAAAATATTGTTTATAAATTAGAAAACAGAAATATAAATATCAATCTACATGTGGATTTCAAGATACTGTTATGCTAAAATTTGCATCTGTGTTTTCAACTGCTAACCACATTTACATTAGCAGTCTATAATAACTGGTTATTTCCATATATAATTATGGGAATTGCATGAGTTCTCTAAGTAGGTAAATGTGGACACAATATATTTCTTTTTTACCTTCAAGCAAGCTAGTTTACTCTGAATTTCTTCATTGGTTTTCTTTCTGAAATTCAACTTCTCTCTGGCAATTTTTTTTCTATAAAACCTTGACACCTTATCTGTAGAACAAGCTCACATGATTTTATTTTTCTAATGAAATATTTATGAGACATAGGACTTTCTTTATCTAAAGAAAATATATAATTTAAGCCAGAAAACAGTCAGCTCCTGCAAACATAATTGGTAAATTTAGAAACAGGCAATTCTCAAAATATTCATTCAGATGAAAATCTCAGGGGTTCACACAGCAGAGCAAAACCTTAAGGCAAAAAACACTGGGATTTTCTGTAATGCTTTCTCTGGGTGGATACTTTTGATTTCATAATGAAATAATGACTTTACAGTGCCTTATACTAATAATGTTGTCAGTTGAGATGACTTCAAACAAAAAAACCTTAAATTGTAGAAATTATAGAACTGGATCAAAATATTGTGTCTTTGTCCACTTACTTTGTTTAGTTATTTTTTCTTTGTTACATAAGAAACTAATATTGCTGACTGTAAGCATTACAATCAGTTTCATTAATGCTCTACACATCAGCAGTCAAAGACATTTAAATGTCTGCTTTCACTAGAAGTTACCTCTTAAATATATCAGGGGATAGATGTGTCTACATTTCCCAGTGTCACTGAATCAAGAGACAGCATAATGAGTCAGTGTGTTATACACTGTTGTATCTATCTCACAAATATTTGTAGGACATTCAAAAGCATCTTCAGCAACACAGTGTTGCAGTCAGGGGCTCTATACATCAAACCCATGTTTATGCAGTAACCCATAAGGTTTCTCCTTTGGAAAGTCCTTACCAAGGTGTAGTCCCTGGCAACAATATGATGGCTTTCATTTATCAGGAGCAGTGCAAAACCCAAGCACTGTACTAAATAATGAGAGAATGTATGAGGAGTCCTGCAGAGTTTTACTTTTCATTACAGGGGAGTTCCACTGTAGTGCAGTTTATGGACTTGTGATTTTATGGAGTGTGCCTTTGATTTCTTATTTTTTGTCTATATCTATTCAATCAGTTGCTTTAATTTACTCTCTGGGCAGGCTGCAAGTTACTGTGTATAAGTTTTCAGTCCTTGTAAGCATTGCAGGGCAATATTCATCATAGAGAATAGCTGTTTGGAAGAACTTCTTGGGATCTTGTGCCTGTCCGTGTGTGTGTGCCCCCTCAGCCTTTCTTGGGGGTGAGGGATTATTCTTGGCACTATGCAAAAAAGAACAAAATAGTGGTCAGAGGCGGTTTTATATTTTTCACAAGTCTGGATATATTGTTCATAAGCACACTGTAAATATTGACATTACAAAGGTCCAGTTTAATCGATGTACAAATTGCAATGTATAGCAAATCTACAGGCAAAAAATAATTTGATGTCACCACACAAATATAAGCGGAGGTTTCGCCAGAAATGTTATCACAACAAAGAGCTAGCATTTCCCACTGGATTCCTTCAAAACCTAGGCTAGCTGGACAGCATTGCACAAACAGGGAAGCCAGGCACACTGTGCCTCAGCTCCTTTTCTTCCTCTTGTTCTCTGTATTGGGAAATTGGCTATGTTTTGTCCTCAGTAAGTTCACTGTGCACAGGAAGAGATTAAAGGCAAGGCTGAGAAAGTTCCTGGGTGCATTTCTCAGTGTGGAAACACTTTCTTGGTCTGAGCCTGTTAGACCTCCACTGCCTTATATGTGTAATAACCAGAATAAAACCAGATTCCCTGGTTCTCCCTCTCCTTGATTTACAGTGCTCACAGGACGGCCACCTGCAGTTCTCTCCTTCCATTTAATAAGTAAGGATTAAATTATGCACTCAATAAGTGGGAAAACTGGAGGTTTCGGTCCCTCACAGGTGGCTGAAAAAATGCTTTTTTCCATTTCCCTGGGAAATGTCAAGACATGTCTAGAAATGTCCTTGGAAAGTTCTCCAGCCATCAGGCTGTGATTCAGCTGGGATGTTTGGTCTTCTGTCTGAGGCTATGACTCCTGAGATAGGCATGGAAAAGTGATGGAGCTGTAAAGACAAGGTAAAATGCAGGAAAGAGCCCAGCACTCAGCTCTCTGCTGTCATGCTGCAGAGAGAGAAAATACAAATGTGTTCCAGAAAGGAAGAGCCTAATTCGCAAATGATAGGTCCATCAGGAGGCAAAGCCAGGAACAACTGCTCCTTGCTCAGGAAGTCTTCAATTCTGGTTGCTGGGGGAAGATGCATGGATATGCATCTTAGGATAGATGGACAGAAGGATATTTCCATATTTATATTCTTTATCATGCTTTTCCCCAGACTTTGACTCAGAACAAGGTACTGGGTTATGTACAGCCCAGGTTTGAACTATAAGAGCTGTTTTAATCGCCCTTCTTCTAAAGGGGAGGTGGTTCCCACTCTCAAAACTCTTTATGAATTCTATACTAAATCACTATTGACAGGAGGGAGTGGGGGATGTGAAACAGCGTAAATAATCCTGCAATCAAGATCAACCTCAAGTAAAAGCAGGAAATATGCACGAGAGAAACAACCATGACTGAGGGGAGTCAGCTCATTCTCAGCACTCTAGGAGATCTTAGCGGCCTGGATGTCCTTTGAAATATGCGAATGCATGCCATTTTGGCTGGCTGCAGTTCTGTGGTGCATGCTTCTCACAGGGAGCAGAGGACAACATTCATTTCACATAGCCTGCTAAACAGCTGACAGATGATAATGACTTCATGTCACAGGTGACCCAAAGGTGAAGGTCTCCATATCTCATTACGCAGTCCCTTCACTGCCCAGTAATCCCAAGCACTTTTTGTCAGGCCCACGCTTTTACGTGTGGAAAGAAAGCATTCAATCATGCACACTATTTCTCTCCCTTTGCCAGATCCTTCCTTCAGGATGGGAAGCCCCTCAGGCTTTTGGGGACTGAGATACCATTTTTGGAAGGTTATTTTCACCAGCTTGTAAAGCTTGAAGCAAGCATCACTACTCCCAATCACACAGAGCTCTAATTGAAACCGTTCCCAGTAGCTCTGTATCTACATATACACATCCTGATTATGACAAAGCTCATGAATAATCACTGGTATGAACTTGTTCCTCATTGTCACAAGTTCAGGAAAGCAATGGGGATCCAATTGCATCACCCGATCCCTCTGCAGGGCAAAGATGACAAAGTTCCTATTTACTAAAAATAATTACATAGCCCAGTGTGAATTTGTGCTGCAAAGGACACCAAGATGACTCACAAGCACAGAGATTATGAAAATGTATTCATGCTGCAGCATTAGGATTAGGACAGAGTGAAGTTGTAAATATTCAGCTTCACTTCAGGTTTCACCTCAGCTCTTCAAATTTCTGGCTAACTCCACTTGCAGAATTAACTCAGCATTGTTGTTTCCTTAAGCACCCAAAAATACTCCTTTCTAAAAGCTTTTAAATGTGATGCAGCAAATTCTTCTGCTTTAGGTGCTGTGCTCTCCCCGCCTTGTTAACATATGTGGTTTTCAAAGGGGGAGAATATGTCAGGCAATTTCTCTTTTCTGACCCTATGAATCTAAAATTAGATGGTTTCTTTGTCTTTCTTTATCCACACTGTAATTGCAATTCCTGATCTATTTCTAGAATGCACCACCCTGGGGATGCACACACAATCACAGTATATTAGAATATTTCAACGCTTTTGTTTTTTTCATGGCTCTTGTAATGCTTTCTTTCATATTCCTGATCCTCACTGGCACATACTGGAGTACCTCCATTGAAGTCAATGAAATGTCATTTATTTTTCGCCGGCTGAGGATTTGATCTGAGACCTTTATCTTTATCTGCGTTGTACCACGGCTGAACAGTTTACTGTATATTTCGCTCTCTTGAAGAGCAAAAATACATACAGCTCTACGTGCAAAATTCCTATCAAACAGTCATGTAAATTTTATGACTGTTGTTATACAACATAAAGGGAGTATAAATTTTGCTAAGAAGGTTATTTTCAACATCTTAAATTGACAAAACTAGTAAAAGGTATAAAGTGAAATCTTGTTTCAAGATAGGATAGAGATCAAGATCGGTAACATTCATGGCACTTTACAAGAAAATTGAGGATCTTTCTGTTGGTTACTTCAATCTTCTATATAAACACTTTTGAAAGCATCAGCAGGTAGAATTTAGGTTTAGATCTGCTCAAATTTGATCTGTGTGTTTTAAGACGAATTTGGATTTTTTTTCCTGTTATCAGTAGAAATGAATGCTTTGGAGACATTATAACAATAAGCTTCTTACCTTGAAAATTTTATTTAGGAAAAATGTTGATTTCACTTGCAAGATACAGCTTTTTTTTTCAAAATACAGATCTTTTTACCTGCTCATTATACAGGTTTTTGTTTGTTTTGTTTTTCTTTTTCTTTTTTAAATTCTCAATAGTAGATCTGTGTAAATGTCATATCCTGTAATGCCTAAAACTGATATGTCATAGAAAAAAGTATATGTTCATAAATATATATGTATATATAGATGTATGTGTGTGTGTGTATATATATATATATATGTATGTATGTATGTATATGTGTATGTGTATATATTTTTTTTTTTCATAATGTTTCTCTGGTCTCTTTCAATGATAATAACTCCAAAACAAAGTGTTTTCAATCACAATTCTTTTTTCTAACAGCTTTGATTTAAATGACTACGCAATTCAAAGTGTCCTAATACTTCTGTATGTTGTTTTCCAAGGAAGTGTTTTGCCAAAAATTTTAGACCAAGTATGTTCACACTGTGGGAGAGGTAGCTGATAAATATGACTGGAATAATATAAAAATATTAATTTTTTTGTCCTGTGAAGGCAGCCAGGCAGTGGAGCAGGCTGTCCAGAGAGATTGTGAAATCCCCATCCCTGGAGACATTGAAGACTCAAGTGATCTCACCGCTGCCCAGCTCGGGGCAGGAGTTTGCACTGCAGACCTCCTGTGGTGCCTTCCAACCTAGGCTGTCCTACTGTCCTCCAGCCCTAGGAAATGTGAATCGTAGAGTTACCAACCCTGTCTGACATAAGCAAGGAGTTAGTGTGGTACAGATAAATTTTTTAAATTTTTGGTCACTCACAGAATGTTGTTTCTTAACTGGATGTACTTACTGACACTCTTCTAAGAAAGGTACCAACTCAAAGCAGTCACTATAAAGTCTTCTGGAAGCTGGCTAACTACAACCTCCAATCCAAAAATTCTTGCAGACTTATGAAGTACTGTCGAGGTTTGACCCTGGCTAAATACCAGGCACCTACGACATCTGCTCTCTCTGCTCTCTCATGCTGCAGCTATGCAGAGGAGAGGGAAAAATTAACGCAAACACACCAGACACTCACGAGATGAAATAAAGACTGATGGAAGAATGCACGGAGACAGGGCAAGAAACAGATTCCAAACTTAAAGTTGCAAAGTGATTTATTAACCTAACAGAGTCGGAGGATAAATCAGAGGTAAAAACAAGCTCTTAAGACACCGTTTCTTCATTCACCCCCCCTTTTCATCTTAAGGCACCATTTCTCGGCTCACCCCCTCCCTCCTTCCAACCAACAGATCCAGGGCAGGGGCAGGGTGTGGGGTTTTTCTCTTAGTCAGTTCATCACCACAATTCTTCTGCTACAAACGCTGTTTCTCTACTCACCCCACTCTCTATTAAGGCACCATTTCTCAGCTCACCCCCTCCCTCCTTCCTTCTAACAACAGCTCCGGGGTGGGGGCAGGGTATGGGGGTTTCGTTTGGTCAGGGTCAGTCCATCAGGGAGAAGTGTCCTCTGCTTAGCCATGGGGGTCCCTCCCACGAGAGACAGTCCTGTGCAAACTTCTTTGGCGTGGGTCCAATCTCACGAGCAGCCCCGCCCGATTGCTGCTGTCCGAGATTCTCTCCAGGCTGCAGAATTGCAAGCCGAGGCCAGGCTGTTTCCATCCTGGGAGCAAGGCCTTTCTCTCTCCTGCAAGGCCTTTGCAACTCTCAGTCTCTGGGACTCCCACTGGATCACAGCTTCCTGCAGGCATCACCTGCTCCTCTGGCGTGGGCACCTCCCCACAGGCTGTGGGGGTTCTCTGCATCCCCTGGACTCCATGGGCTGCAGGGGGACCACCTGATCCCCCATGGTCTGCACCACAGCCGGCAGAGGGTTTTCAGCTCCGGCGCCTGGAGCACCTCCTCCCCCACCTTCTCCACTGACCTTGGTGCCTCCATGTTGTTTTCCCTCACGTATTTTTACCTCCTCCTCCTCCTCCTCTGGCAAAAAGAAGTGTGTGTTCACATTGTTTTGATTTCTTCTTAAATATGTTTTCACAGAGGCGTAACTAACATCTCTAATTGCCCCAGGTTTGGCCAGCAGCATGTTCATCACCTTCAGCGCCATCAGAGATTGGCTCTGCTGGACATGGTGAAAACTTCCAGAACCTTCACACCGGACACACAGGAGCCATCTTTGTACCCCACCCTGCTCACTGGCAAAAACTGGGCCAAGCAAAACCACCACAAATATCATGAAGAGTGTGTTACTATGGTCTATTACATTTTTTTGTTTGTTTTTTGAAGGTTAGAAAGAAAATGAGAATGTAGATATTCCATTGGGGAGGACGAATAAACAGGCTAAGTGTTACTGGCCTGGTACAGCCCTCATTGAATCATGTACTTCATAACTATAGATCAATCTCTAGCAATGTAGCCTTCCAAGGTCAGGCTCACTACCAGGATTTTAATATTAAATGTGAACCATCATAAAGAAATGCCACATATTTATTATTTTCAGCTTCAAAAATACCTGACTATTTTGTGCTCTGTCTTTTCTAATATTTATTAAAGAATCACACAAACACCCAGGATGCTCCAGTTCAATGGGTTTAGCAGTTTTATAATCTTTTAAAAAATGTTGTGAAAAAATACAAACCAATAACTATTGAAGTTTTTGTGACCGTCTTGTGTTGTCCCCATAATCATGATCTTATTATGCTTAATGCTTTAAACACACACGTGCACAAATTCTTCATGCCTCAAGGACTTGCAGTCTAGTGACTACAGGGGCACATCACCACAGTGATTTGGGCACCTACAAATGCATGGGACTGCTCACTGCGAATTTCAAAAAGAGAGAGGTGGAAAGCACTGCTTCTGACTTCAGCCCTCTGAAGGATAACTGTGTTGCCTAAACTAGTTTTCTAGACTGCTCTGCTTCCACTGGCAGGAAATAATATGGGCATCTCTCAAGGCACACTCACTGCATCCTTAAACAAGTAGCGTGGATCAATTCCTGCAGCCCCCATCATGTGTACAGGTATTAAAATTCTGACTCCAGATGTATAGACATTTCTCATGATTTGGAGGGAAGGCACCTAAAATTAAAATGAATTTTTAATCAAAATCTCCCATCTGTTTTTTTAATATAATGCAAACAAATATTAACATTAAATTCTGAAATAACAACAGAAATAATTCCACTTTCATACTTTTCTCTCCTTTTCTTTATTGTTTTGTGAAACTTTTCAATAGCAGAAGTGAAATCTGTGATGTTTTTAGATTGAAATTTACTTCATTTTTTCTGCTTCTCTAACTTTTGGAACTGTCTACAGTTTTAAATTTTTTGGGAGTATAACATTTTGAAATGTATTACTGGACTTTATAACAGTGCCCACAGGTTTACTTGAAGCATAACAATTTCCAAAAAGAAGAGAGTGAGAGAAGATAGAGAAAGAAGTGGGAGGGAAAGGTGCAGATTATTCCCACAGAAAAAAGTGATGAAATGCTACTCATTCCATTTTGATAGACTAAGAAAAAGGAGGAGGATAAAAGTTTAAAAACCAAAAAAAAATTAGCTTCATACTTTATTATTTCATCTGAATAAAGCTTTTTTAGTCATGTATGTCTGTCCAGTTCACAACCAGAACAAATTCAGCAACTTTTTAAATTTATTTTTAAATTTACCGTTTACAGCTAATATGAGATACTTGTAAGAATTTCCAAAGACAGTAAAGAATTTTCCCATCCAAATGCCAGGCAATTCAAAGAGACGTGTGGGACCTTCGCAAGCTGGCCAAACACACAGCACTAACAGGCTGCCAGCAGACCTTTGGTGCAAAACTAATCACCCAGAGAAAACGGGAGAGCAGACTGGGCTCATGCTGCTATTGATCTGCAGCCAGCAACTCTTGTGTTTGACAAGGTTCTCTGCAGCTAAATAAGCCACAATCAGAGCATAAAAGTAGATATTTAGATTAAGGCATTGGCCCCAGAATTAACAAGGTTGTGTTAAGGTTAAATTCAAGTCGTCACCACCACTTGCTGTTTTAGCAAGTCCTTTGTAATTCCCTTAATAATCAGGCACTGAGCAGATAAGGTGGTTTTCAAAGCCACAACCTATAGTTTGAAATTGAAAGGATAAATCTCTGAGAAAAAAGCTGAGCATAATTGTATGTAATGCATAATGGGCTTTCTGCATTGAATATAAGAAATTTTGAAGACTGGATAAACCAAGGAAATGGCAGTGTGGGGGACAATATGCCATCTCAAGCACTACAAGGTCCTCTGATTTGAAGTGATTGTGAATGAGGTGCCCCTGATATGTCTTTTTCAGTTTTAAATCTATGCTTGTTCCCACTGTTAAGCAAAGGCAAATGCTGATAATTGCAGTGCAGGGTGTCCTCACAGAACGTAAAGGACAACTGAGGTAAACCACTACCGGGACTCAAATTATTTGTTGAAAGTTTCTCAGCTAAAGCATTTGTTTTAAATGTGTGTCTTACTCCTTTCACCTTAGTGCAGACTGTTCATCAATGTACTGCTTATTGATCTTGTGCTCATACACTAAACCAAAGCACTGCGTTATCACAGATCTTCGTCTTGCCTTTACTGTGATTATAACACACTTTGTAAAGTCCATGTCTCGTAAGAGGCTGTAATGCTTTAATGCATGGTAATGATCAGGGAAATCATATAAACAAAGCACTCAGGAGTTGTGGAATTGAGAACATTCACAAAGAACTAAGCTTTAAAATACATTTTGGACATCACAAGAAACCTCTTTGCATCATGTTGTTTCTTTCTCTGAATAAAGGTAATAAAAATTCAGAGCTGTTTAAGTAAAGTGCATTTCTAATACCATAGTCCACTGAATTCCATAACACCATCTTGATTTGATTTCTCATGTTCCACACTTAGTAATCACCCAGTTTGTTCTGGTGGGTAATAGAAATACTATTTATGGGTGAGAAAGGCTGCAAACAGCTCCTGTCCTTGAGAAGCCATTCACTGTGCTTGTATTCCTCATACACTATGTTCTGTCATATTCAAGAAGCTGCTCACAGGTACAATAGCTTCAATTGTAACTTCAATTCCAGGGGTAAAAAGCTTTCCTTTTTCAAACAGAAAATGCACTACACCTTTGTATTACTGAATAACTTCCAGAAAATGTTTTGTTGAGCAGTTCTGGGTCATGAATGTGCTGCCACATCCTCAGTATTGGACAAAGATATAAGAGATGCTTAAAGGGTTGGTAAAATATACTATAGGGACAGTTGGCTGTAGGGTTTAAGTATAACAGTAGTTGGTACAGAGAAAAAATCAGATAATGGTTCAACAAGAGATTGTGTCTCTATCTGTGTGGCACCACTGCAAAGAGGTATTTAAAAATATTTGGCCTAGCAGTCTGACTCCTGCCATGGAATAAAATTGTTCAGTCAAGATTTCACATCCATGTAAACCTTGGCTATTTTACCTTTCTCATTTTTTCCTCAACCCAGATACCCCCTTGACATGTCACTTAACTTTTATTTTCCTTGATTTTAGTTGAAAAGAAATCAAACCCAGGAGTATGACATGGCTCAAGAATATTAAGAGACAGTGTGGCAGAAGGAAGAAAGCTGAATAGTAGCAAATTGAGTATATAAATTGCAAGTCAAACATAGCTGATGAATCATGATGCAAAAATATTCGTAACTTGATACCTGTGAGAAAAGAGAGGTATTCCTCATTACCTTGTCTCTCTAGCACAGTGTTAGGATGCTGTCTTCACAGTAGGGTGAATATTTTTGGGGAATTGATGAGCTGGATCATATATTCTTTATGAAAATGATATATGAATAAGATGTAATTATCCTGCCCATTCTTTTGAAAATGTACTTTTCTTTCTGTTGTATGGTCTCTGCTCCTCCTTTCCAATCAGACAAAGCTCTTCTGTGAGTGGTTAACATTCAGTGGATAGAGGTTTGGATAAGTCATGCCCTCTACATTTTGGCATACCAGAGAGAGGGTAATGCTAAAACCAGAGAAGGTGTCTTGACTTTGTTTTTCCAGGAATTCCTGTAATTCTGTTTAGTTGTTTTGAGAAACCCAAAGGACTGCAGGTACTTCTACAAATGGGAAATATCCCAAAAATACACCTTTTATTTTTATTGTACAAAGACATATGTATAGAAATTCAAATGGTGTAAATTTGTTTCAAAAAGACATACCCCGATGGGGGCACAGCCACTACTTCCCATCCAGTAGATCCATGGGTCTATCCAGAATCCTGGATAGACTTCTCAGGACAAAAATGCATGGCTTTTTGTTTGAAAAAAAAAAAATTGGAACTGAGTGTTTTGCTCTTCTAATATAACTGAAAACTCCTTTCAGAAAGCTACTTATAAAACAGGCAAGGTCAGATAAGCCTAATGCAAGCAGCTGAATACCCCAGCTGTAGAAATCCTGAGGCCATCCCTTATACAGCAAGTTCCATTAAAACACAGATTATATCAGAGCAGAGATGTAGCTTTGTACTTTAAAACCTGCCTATTGTGCAAAAGGCATTAGGATTATATCAGTCTAGCTGAGGGTTTTATAGCAATTTAGATTACGGCAAATTATTAATGTAGAAGTACCTGTTTTATCGAGAATATCACTTCGCTTCTTTGTCTGATTTTCATCATGTGCCATACGTACAGCAGTTGATCAAAGGCTGTGAAGGCATTATCTCTTGCCTCACTTATCATTTCTGAGGAAAGATGAGAAGGAGGAGAAAGGAGGGACAGAAGACGATGATCAGAAATAGAAAAGTTTTAAAGTAGATCAAATAAGACTGTCCGTCCGTAATAGTTTCCCTTTAATGAAAGGCATCATTAATCAGCTGTAATGGTGACTAAGACTGTTGGTAAAACAGTAAATAAGCTGAAGAAAGCAGTCTCCAAGAATAAATGTACACTGCACTGCAGCAGACATACTTCTCATTAGTTTAACTCAAATGTCACTAGTTAATGGGGAAAGCGATTTAGCAACATCCTACATGGTAGCACTGTAGTTTCTTCATCAGCCTCTCTCTAGGCACCTGACGAGTGTACCTGTGCAGCATGACAACGGCAGGGTGCATTTATGAGTACTTTGCAGACCTTAACCCAAAACAAACCAAACAACAATAAAAACAGAACCAAACCCACTAAACCCCAACAAAACAACCGCAAAGAACCTGACCAAAACCCCCCAAACAAACAAAATACCCCACAAAAAATGAGCAGGGGGTTACGTGGAGCTGTTATCACCTCTGCTTAAAGAACTGCCTTGCTTGAAGCCCCGCCAGAAGGATTTACACTGCAGCACAGCCAGGGAGCAGCTGGGAGACAAGCGGATTGATGGCATTGATGGTGCTGGAGCAGAGCCTGCGGAGTCACGGCACCTGTGCCTGACACCCGACTGGAGCAGTGCACATCACCGCCACTCCTGCCTGCAGCAGCCTGGCCCTCATCCCCACCCAAAACCTGTGCACCTGGCTGGCTTGGGTCCTCTTGCCAAGGGAGAACCCCTGAGCCAGGGCTCTTTAAGCAGAGAAACTGATTAACTTTTCAATAGCTCCTTTGGAGAGTTCCTACGACAGTCCCTACCCTGCCCTTCAGGGTGCCAGGTACATGTAATGACAGTAAAACTGTTGTACCATCCTCCTCCTCTGCTGCTTGCTGAGACAGACCTCAGAGCTGATAACAACCTGTCCTGTGCGGGCCAGTGGAGTGGGGTGGAACTGAACAAGAGACACACCAAGAAACCAGAGACAACATCTGGAAAAGTCCCTAAAGCTAGACAAGGAACTAGAAAGATTTTAAAGCGGTACTAAGTTTGCTGCTGCCAAAGACAAGAAACAGGACCGAGGGGAGTCATCCCACAGCTCTGTTTTACATCTGTGTCCCATATCTGCAGCATCAAATAAGCTCGTATTAATTGTTAAGAAAATTTTCTTTTAAACATTGAGAAGATGAAATTGAGACATTTTGCATTTATTGGAATATTAAAAATAGAGATATTCTATCCAGGTGAATCTAGCAGTCTGAAAACTTAAGGTCATGCAATAATAGGAGAACCTCAGTATCAAATATTCAATTATAAAATCAAGACTTTATTTCATTCATCTATCAGTATTACATTTTAATATATAAATAGAGCTGAAAGACAACTGATGTGAATGGAATTGTTTTGGAAAAGTAAACCTAAAACTTTTTTTTACAGCAATAATCAGGTGGTAGGTGGTTCTCACTCAAACACATGCTTTTTGAAAGGCACAAATAAGTTTTAGGAAGACATTAAAAAAGAAAAACAAACAGGTGTGTGCAGATACATTAAGTTTTGACTTAATTATTAAATGACTGGTTTTGTTCAACTATTAAACTTTTTCAGAGTTTTTTCACACATAGGAGAAGGACACTTTACTAAGGAGGATTAAGATCTCAGATTTAGGTAATCCTTCTTGCTTTGCTTGTTGCTACTGGAACTCCAGTGAATTGGCACCAGCTCCTCTGAAACCACTGCTCTGTGGATGCAAGGCAAGAAGAAAAAGACTTTAACACAGTAATTGACAGGCATCAGCTAGAACCTTTTACTTCCTTCCTTTAACCACAGAATTTGCTTTTAGCAATACTGAAAGTAAAGCACCAAAAGCGTATTCATATCAAAACTTGGCTTTAGTGTATAAAGGAAAGAATATAGAAAAAGCACAAGCACACCCAGAAACTCTCCCTAATGTATCCTCTCAGCTGTCAGAAATCTTAGTATCCTAAGCCAGTTATTGTATTTTCCTGTGTTTAACAACCTTTAAGGATCTATTTATTTCCCATTAATTCCAGGAATTACTTTTTGCAGCCACTTATACTTTTAATATCCACAACATCCTGTAGTAAAAAGGCAAAAACTTCCCCAGACAGGCTCAAATTATGCAAGCATTAGAAGACATCTAGTGAAACTGTGAGAAACCATAAACATTTTTTTTTCCATGTTTGCTTTTTTCCTGTCCTTTGCACAGTTTTGTAGTTTCCTTCATTAACTCCTTTTCCAAGTTTAGACATGTCAATCCAATTTATCCTTGCAAGAAGACAGGCAACCTTATTAGAAGGGCTTGATGCTCTTACATAATATTTGCCATTTTGCTGTTTCCCTAGAGATGTCTAGGGAAAATGGGATTATCCAGTTGTATTATTTTTGCTCTGTGACTTAGTTCACTTTAATAGTCCCTTTATTCCCTTCATATCTCTGTCTTTTTTT
>VZRL01001420.1:1159042-1319860 GCA_013397895.1 Origma solitaria | reverse complement strand
TTTTTTTTTTCCCTGTAAAGAAGATTAAAGTACAGGCTGAGAGATTTGGGGTTCTTCAACCTGGAGAAGAGAAGGTTATGGGGAAACCTTAAAGCACATTTCAGTACCTAAAGGGAGCCTACGGAGAGCTGGAGAAGGACTTCGACAGGAGCATGTAGTGATAAGACAAGGGGGAATAGCTTCAAACTGAAAGAAGGCAAGTTAGATTAGGTATTAGGGAGAAATTCTTTACTGTGTGGATGATGAGGCACTGGAAGAGGTTTCCCAGAGAAGTTATGGATGCTCTAGCCCTGGAAGTGTTTAAGTCTAAACTGGATGGGGCTTTGAGCAATATGGTCTAGTGGAAGGTGTCCCTGCCCATGACAGGGTTGGAATGAGGTGAATTTAAGGTTTCTTCCAATCCAAACCATTCTAGGTTTTTATGATTCTGTGAAAGTGAGAAGAGTAATTTGTTATCCCAGACCTCTGCAGCTGCCTGCCCTGCCTCCAGGTGCCTGTGCTTCACCAGGGGCCTTGGTGCAGTAAGAAGGCAAGCCTCAAACAGCCCTCAAAGCCACAACATTTCTGTTCAGTTCTTTATACTAATAATCTTCAACAGCTCGTTATCAAATTACTCAGCTACTTTTTAAAAACACTTTTAGATAAGAGCCAAAGAAGAGGCAGTTCTAGCTGCCTTTACAGATATTTCTAATTACCCACCAAGTTTTCCTACGAGAACAAGCTCTGCTAGAACAGTGAAGTGGCTGAAATTCAGTCATTCCATGTGCCAAAGGAAAAATGTACCCTTTCACCTCCAACACTAGGGAACAGTTGGTTTTCACAGAGAACACACAAAAAGTCATGTCCTGCTGATTTGGTTTACTAACTGCGGAACTAAAAATATTCTTTTTGGCCTGTCAGAACAGCTGATCTTGTAATTCACTTCAAAATCCAAGTGACTTGCATGAAAAATGCCTGTATGCTGAATAAGTGAAGAAAACATCTGACGGAGCTGCAGCTGCAGGGTATGGCTTGCTCCCACAGTCTTTTCCTGCACGTTTGAAAAGAGGAGCCTGCTGATATTTACAAGTGGAACCATATTTTTGCACTGTGCTAATGCTAAATGCATGTAGCAAATGAGAGCTCCTGCCTGCATGCAGGACAGTTGTCAGCCTATCAATATCTGCACTTAAAAACTAAACTGCTTGAACCCAGGTATCTGCCTTTATCTAGTTGCATATTTTCTCCTATGAACTCTGGATTAAAACCCTGAAGAAACCTTTAACAACATGTCAAATAGGAGGAGTTATTACCCTACTTTGAAAAGACTCCTTGAAGTTTTTTAACTCTTTTGTATCTTTGCCAGCCAGACCTGGTTAGTGAGCCTGAACAACAGCACCAACTGCAAACCATTACTAAATAACACGGAGCTAAAGCTGGACGAGCTGAGTTGGTAAGCACTCCAACAGGGTCTGGAGCAGGGGAGTTGCTAAAAGTATCATCTAAAGCATCAGGAATTGTCCAGCCTATTTCCATTCCATTTTATTCTGGGTCTTTCCACTGTCATCAGCTGTGCTGCACACTGCACCAGTAGGCTTCTTTGAGAGCCATTGAGAGGAATTAAAACTACAAAACCCAGAGTCTGAAACCCAAATTGCCGCAATAACAGCTGTTGACAAACACAACAGGGAAATATCCTGAAACCAGTTAGCCAACAGCATGCAATCAACCAAATGTATGGATTTTGCTGTCAGAGGCTAAGACATAGCCAGACTCCCTATGATTAATGCATGTTTGCATTAAACTTTAGGCGTGAGATCCTCCTTTCTCTCCATTTTTGGGCTGCTCCAGTGCAGTCAGCAGCACATTAGAGTTTGTCAGGAAAGATCAGCCTGAGCTGCAAAGCACCCAGCTCTGTAGCATTCATCTCCATTCAGTTCTAATAAAACAGTCTTGGGTTTTGTTTAATTTGGTAGAATTCAAGTCTAGCACTGGCATCTGCCAGAAGTAGATGCCGAAGTGTAACATTTCCATTTAACCACTATAATTGTCATGCACAGCTTATCTAGATGATTGCCTGCAATTTTTTTTTTTCTGTTTAGAAGGAGAGGAATGCTTAGCTCTATCAGTTTACGGTAGCAGAGAGGAAAAGGCATAGTGCCAAAATATTTCAAATCAGATCACCATCATGAGCTCTGCTATCTCAGAAGGGAAAAAAAGTATTAATGTTGCCTGCAGGTGGACAAAATTCAATGCTGCCAAGAAAAATGCAAGCAAAACTGCCTTTACCTCTAAGAAAAGTGTCTCCAGCTGCTGCATTATGGTACCAAACAAGTTCCACATGTCAGATGAGGAATGCAGTGTGGTGCTGAAAAAAAGAAATGGCAGGCACCATCTGTATTCTTATAAATTCAGCAGTTGCCTAGAGAGTTTCTGCCATTGAAAGAAGATTGCTTCTCTTCTATTAATAAGGAAACTTGACAAGACTGAAAAGGAATTGAAGGAGTTGTCGTTAGAGAAGTTTGCATTCCACAGGATCTCCCAGCAAAGAGAATGCAGCACTGAAACATGTAGGTACTCACCATCCTGTTATTGCCAAAAATTTCCAGTAAATAGACCTAGCTCTTGAAGAGGAAAGGGCTGGGGCAGTAGCAAATCTAAATTAGTTTTAGCTATTATTTACTGTTTGGTTTAATTTCTTATAAAGACTTCAGAGCAGGTCTATTGGTAAATAGGGTGATCAAATGTATACTGGACAGCCCTGTATGCAGAAGTCTTGAAATCTGTTCTGTGACATCAGGAAAGTCTTGTTCTGCAGCTTTGCTGTCAGCACATGTAAGAACTTCCAAGGCAAGGACCACCTGTCTATGTCCACACTCCTCCAGCCGATAGGAAGTAGAGCGAAATGAAAGGAGAATTAGAAGGATTGGTAAGGAAATCTGCAGCAACCAAAAGCCACAGCACTGTGCATTGGTAGATATATATTTGCTTGTTGATGCGAGGGAAGACAAGGGGTTGATGTCATGTTCAATGGACTCTGTGGCTTTCATCTGCCTGGGCTGCCTGCCTGGGTGCCTCTGCCTACTCCCTGCACTGTGCACCATGAAAGAGAATGAACTTCTGCAGAGTGGCATGGAGGTGAATATGCCAAGCAGCTCATTAGCACAATGCTGGTGCATTGCTCATTGTTAAGATGCCAACTCCCATTTTCAGCCTGGAGGGTATGCAAAGGGCAGGTAAACAGTTAATGAGCTCAGTTCTTTGAATTGAGCAGCTGAATCTGTGCTGAACTTTTAAATCTTTTATAGCTGTGATATTTCAGAGTCCTAAAAATGAATCAGAACATCTGACAGGTATGCCATGAAGTTCCATATACACGCTGTGCCAAGATTTAGCACTGAGAATTTACCTTCTGATATGCTGACAAAGGAAAAATGCTTTATGCAGAGGTTTGTGGGCTGTTTTGCACCTAAAAGAAAATGGTAAAATTGAGCTTTTTACTGTTTCTTTTCTCCCATAGAAAAATTCCATTGAAATACATGCAGTGGTTTCCCAATATTACCACAAGCAAAAGGTTACTTCATCAATAAAATAATGTTGGTGCTCAAAGGCTTAATATACACATTACTGAGTAGGTAGTGCTCAAGCTCAATATTGAAATACAGCCAGCAGTGTCCCAAATGTTAAACTAATCCCCTATTCTTACATTCCCCAGCTCGTCTCAAAGCTTTTACCTCTCTGAACAAACAGGGAACAGTTAACCATCCTGAGTGATAGCTACAATTGAAATGCAGCCCCTTTGCTGCATCTATCTACCATCCTGCAGTAAAACTGCATACTTTTGTTGACCAGAAAATCAGAAAAAGAAGTAGTGATTCTTCCAAGGAAATTCTGATTCTCCAGAGCCAATGAAAAGTGAGAATCACAGAATCAGAGAATATGCTGAGTTGGAAGGGACCCATTAGGATCATTGAGTCCAAATACTGGCCCTGAACAGGACACCCCAGGGGTGACACTGGGTGCCTGAGTGATCAGTTCTTGCCTGGCCAATTCCTCTCATGAGAAAGTTGTAACTGCCAAGAGGTGTCTCCTCAGTCTCATCTTCTTCAGACTGAACAGACCAAGTGAGCTCAGTCACTCCTCACAGTGTTTCCACTCCAGATCCTCCACCATCCTCATGGCCCTCCCCTGAACACTCTCCAACAGTTTAATATGTAATATTTCAATTTGATATAAAGGAGTTTTTATGATGTGATACTGAGAAATCCTCAATCTCATCTAGATACCTACTGCGGCACCCCAGTCCATGTTGCTGCAGTATGAGATTCTCCTTCCTTCAGTGGACAGAGATATTCTGACTAAGAAGCAGACATTTCTGGCCAAATCCATATTTATAAGTAGTATCGAAAAGAAAAGAAAAGAAAAGAAAAGAAAAGAAAAGAAAAGAAAAGAAAAGAAAAGAAAAGAAAAGAAAAGAAAAGAAAAGAAAAGAAAAGAAAAGAAAAAGAAAAGAAAAAAATAAAGGTAGATATTCACAACAAAATTCTGGCAAAGAGAAAATAAATATTTCTGCCCCTTCCTTGGTTTGAGTAAATGTACACAGAGAAGCAATTAAAAAAGGCTTAACTTAAATTGGTTTTCCAGATGAACAACGGTTTGGATAGCAGTGATTGCATATATAACATTTATCCCTTGGGTTAATGATACTCTCTTCCAATTTTCCTTAATCCCATTACAAAGTCAATAAATATTTCTTTTCTCCTAACACTATTCTCCAGCATTGTTTAGAGAGGAGAGGAGAGGAGAGGAGAGGAGAGGAGACTAAATTTAGAACTTGAGTTTGAGGAAGCCGGAAAATCTTTGTATTAAAATTGCTCATCTGATCTCAAACTTCCTCTCTCAGTGGCATTTCAGCAGTTGACCCAAAGTGTCAGAGCCCACATGATGTGTTGCACCTCACTGTGGGACTCTTGGCATAAAGGACTTAAGGACATCTAGCAAAAACTCCCAATAGTGTCCCCTGTATCCTATCACCATACAAATGCTACAGACAGAGCTGCTACAGCTCTTAGATGTTGGTGGCCTATTACTGTATTGTATTATAAACACTTTTGAAATCTTCTTAAGCTTTCCAGCTTCTCATTTTTCAGCTACTGGTCTTTGAAATACGACAGAAGGAAAGCCCTGGTTACTAGGTGCCTTTTTTTGACTCTACATAATATTTGCATATATATGTGTGCATGGTCTTGTTGGCCATATGTATATACACACACAAATATATGTAGCAGTTCTTTTCAAAGCTACTTACTAATACACTAATTATGTAAATTTTTTAATCAGGTGCATTTATAGCACATAATCCATCCCTGAGACAACTTAATGGGTTGGACAGAAAAAAAAAAAATCTCTGATCTCTTTTATCTTAAAGATTTTAATGTCTTTTGTTGTTCCCATTGCATTTTGTGCATTTAGAAAATGTCCTTCCAAAACAGCACAGTCAACTTTTTGCATATTTTTTAAAGAATATCTCTGTTAAAATACCATCAGAACACAATCTGGTTTTGTTACGCCCGTTGACAATCAACAATGCTTTTTTTATTCCTTGAACTGTGCTTATCAGCTGAACCACAAGTGGGAAGCACAACAAATGCTTCAGAACAATGCCATCAGATATAGAAACTTTATGATTGCTCCTGTCCAACCAGCTCTTTATGAAAACTGCAGGTCACAAAAGATTAAAATTCTGCCTTGGCTGGGTTCATTTTTTAATAAAAAGGGGAAAGGGGGCAGGGAGCCTTGGGAGGATCAGAAGAACAGATTAGCTGTCTACAGAAACACTAGTTAAGTATCATTAACTCCACTGAAGCTATTCATAGTTAAAGGCGAAAAATGCCCAAGTTGACATTCTTTCCTCCCATGCTGTCAGGAGGGAGGTCAGAGACAAGATTTTCCACTTCATCTCCCAGTTCCCTTTTATGTACAGGCTCTCAGAAAACTGCTCGTGTTGCCACAACAGAGACCTTGAACCTTCAAAGCTATCTACAGAGACAGACCCTTGTCCCTAATCAATATGGATCAGCAAAGAGGCACAGACTATCCACACGTATCTCTTTGCAGAACTGGAACTTACATTTTCAGTGACTGAATTTACTCTTCTAAAAGGGCAGAATGTCACCGCCAATTGGTGTCTGCAAAGTGAGCTAAAAATATCTCATTTTCATAGAGCAATAAGAATGGGGAGATGCTTTCATTGGAGAGCCAGTCATCACTGTGACAGAGAAAAGTCATCTGTGCACCCGTCCCTGAATCCTTTTCTCTGCCAGGAAGTAAGATCCATCTAAAGGCAGAGGAGGTGATTTTTCTCCAGGAGAGAGTTCTGCATTAGGTCCAGTCTGAACGAAAATCAACATGCGTGACTTAAAGTAGGAAAAGCGACATTATTTTTCAAATAATGCTATACAGTGATGAAGGACAAGAATACTTTGCAACTCAGTGTATGAGCAGAGAGCAGCAAAATAGAAATTAGCTTGAAAATGTGCCATCCATTAGAAGAATAGTTCATTCTGTAGGCACTGAAAAGGAGAAGTGGAAAATCTAAAAGGCATGACCCTGATGGAAATTAACATTGGAAGGTGGAAGTTATACACAACTAAGATGCTTAAAATAATTCTTAAGACCAAAGAGTCTTGGTTGATATGCTTTCATCCACTCTTTCCTCAAATATCATTTTGAAGGGAGGACCTTAGCCCGTCACTGGCCAGAGAGGCTGCCTCCAACAGAGATGGCTGCAGAACCAAAGGCAAGATTATGTTTTCAATTCAGCACTGCCTCCAAGCTCCATCTTGCAGCCAGCTATTTTTTCTTTTTAGTTGCTAAATATAATTTGTTGAGGGGTATCAATTAGTTCTTCTTATTGCATATATGCTTTTGCCATGTGACACCTCAGTCCTCTAAGACGAGTCTCTTCCCAACACACACTGATGCATAATGGCTTCTTTGGAGTATCAGAGTGTCATTTTTAGAAATGAGGAATCAAGGAGTTCATTTGATTGAGGAGGATGTTCACTTGATGGTTTTTCTTTAAAGTCATTTGGTTTCCAAGCGCATGCCTCCAGTTTGCATTCAAGGAAGATGTAAGGGTAAGGGTGCTGATAGAAGGACTGCTTCCCTCAGAGGAATTGCCTGTATTAAATATGTATAGGCTGACTAAAGAAGATCCATAGGCAATATTAGAGTGTTTTAATAACTGGAGTGTAAGGACAAAGAAGAGGAAGCAATGCAGGTGCATATTAATGACAAACCCAAAATGAAATAACACGATAAAACATCTTTGACATTTGCTTGTGACATGATGTTAATGCTAGACCTGAAGACAGCCATCAGGGAAAAACTCTGTGTAGCCTAAGAAATGCTTCCTATGAAGCTCCGTATCCACAGAACAGTACACATGCTTCTCTCAACTTCCTTCTCTATATATGTGTTTACAGAAGCAATATAAGATTCAGAGACCTCTACCAAAACTCAGTTGTTCAGATGTGATTTATGAAATATCAACAGTGAGTATAGCCTAATTGAAGCAAGCCAGAGCATGACTCTGCTGTATCATCTATACAGAAAGTCTGATGGCTGTGGGGAGGAAACGGGGTCAGTATCCACATGGTTAAGAATTAAATACAAATTGAATATATTCATGTTACCTGCTCAACAAGGCCACTCTTTGTGTTTTGCTTCATGAAAAATCACTCAGTGTTGATTATAAACACTGCAGAATTGATTATACAGACTACAGGCAAGAGGCAAGCCATTTAAAGCTGAAAGGATGAGAGAAAACCTCTTAAAAATGGCCAAAGAAAACTATCTATGCCCAGCTCTTGGGGACACAACATTGTGACACACCATTGTGTGTGAGTGGGACATGGGGCTCAGCTGTGATAATATTTCTTATTACTTAGGAAGTAAATTCAGATTTTGTCCAGCTGCTATCTCAGATGGAGTTGGTTCAGTCTGGACAAGGTGGGGGCAGGTCTGTCTTCTCTAGTGCCATTAGGAAGAGCATAAATAAAATTCTGGAACATAGTCCTTGCAAAGTCCCCTTCACTTTTCCTTCATGGGGATGGAAAGTGCTGCCCTCTGCATGCATACACACATGAGCAACCAGTGACATTCTCCAGGCAACCTGGCTGCTGGGATCCCTGCCAGAAAGATGGCCCATCCATCTCTTGTGCCCAGTGTGGGACTTTTGGGCCTAGGGTCAAGCCATTCATCATTTTCAGCACTGCATATTCTGGGATGTCTTAGCTTTCAACTCCAGGCAGCACTGAGAGGCCACTGATTCACTGTGGACATAGAAGCTTTCTCACACACTTATTCTTCCACAGTGGACAGACACACATCTCTTTGATAACTCTCTATTGCTGGGCATATATCTCATGGGCATAAAAAGACATCCTCAGTTTCCAAGCAGAAATAATAATGGTGAGAGTCAGCCAAAAGCCCAACAAGGCCAGACCAAGCAGGAATAGTATTATTGATTTTAATTTTATTTTAGGTATCACATGCTGGACATTTTGTTAATTTTTTTTCTATCTTCTTCATTATAATCAGCCACAAACAACCTCCAGTAATCACAGTTACACATTACTATGAAGTTTTCTTTACTGTATTTCTTGTTGGCTCTTCCCAATATAGCATACATTAATCTTTTCAAAACAGGCCTTGAGCTCACTCTAGAGTATACAAAGGTTTGGGTTTTTTTTCTTAAGGGAAAAAGTGCAGAATATCTCCTTACAAGTAGAGATCAATCATCTTTAAAGAAATTCTGTATTAGATTGTTCCCTCTTTATGCTTAGCTTTTTTTCGAAATAAACAAGGAATATCTCCATTTGAATGTCATTTCAGTAGTTGTCTCACATTAAAACCACAGCTCAATAACTATGAAAGAAAGCAGATAGGAAGAGGCTTTCAAACAAACAAACAAACAAAAAGTGTTTGTCTTCTCACTAGAAAAGAGAAAGAGAAGAAATTTCTCGAGAAAAAAGGCAAAAACAACACTTCTCTGTAGGTCTTCCCCCTTCCTTGTGGCAAGCAATTAAAGTTCTCTAGTGGTGCATATTCTAAAATCCCAAATAAGTTCTTCAGAGCATGTAGCCTGTGCCCCTCACTCCTGTCCCCAGGAGTGTTCCACCACTGGTGATGGAGATTTCAGTTTTCTTCTGACTGAAGTCATGTGGAGTTTCACCTGAGCCACACCAGAGTAAGCAATGCAAGCCAAGGGCTCCTACAACTATAAAACCACTATAGAACTCCATGATAAATCTTTCAAGTGGCTCAGGATCTACTTAGCCCCCAAAATGCCCCCAAAATTATTATGCAGAATTCCCCCCATCAGTACCTAGGCAATTAGTGTTTGTCATTTCAAGCTCACTACTCAATCACAACTTTAACTCAGGATTTGGGAGAGTTTTGCACGCCAGTATGATTTCCACCACTCTTCTTTTCTTGTAAAATTCATCAGGTATTAGTGGTGTTTCCTAAATGTCCCATACTGTTGCTATGCCTGCAGTTCTCATATAAGGAAGAAGAAGAGAGCTGGAGAACTTTACCTCTACTGTGAAGATTTATCGGCCAATCATGTCTATCTGAATGAGCAGGAAAATCATTGATTTCATACAGTCATAGAAGCATAAAATAATTTTTTTTTTAAGGAAGCCTTAAGGACTACCCAGTCCAATTCCTCATGCAATGATCAGGGACATCTTCAACCAGCACCATATCCAACCTGACCTTGAATGTTTCCAGAGATGGGGCATCTACCACCTCTCTGGAGAGCTTGTTCCTGTGTTTTGCCACTCTCATTATAAAAAATTTCATTCTTATATCTAGTCAAAATCTCCTCTATTTTAGTTTAAAACTATTACCCCTTGTCCTATCACAACAGGCCCTGCTAAAATATCTATCTCTATCTTTCTTATAAAGTTCCCCTTTAAGCATTGAAAGGCCAGAGTAAGGTCTGCCTGGAATCTTCCCTTATCCAAGCTGAACAATCCCAACTCTCTAAGCCCATCCTTATACAAGAGGTGCTCCATCCCTTTGATCATTTTTGTGGCGCTCCTCTCAAAATGCTTCTTCTGTCCCATGCTGAGTGCCCCAGAGCTGAGCGCAGAACTCCAGCTGCTCTCATGAGAGCAGAGGGGCAGAAACACCTCCCTTTACCTGCTGGCCACGCTGCTTTTAATGCAGCCCAGGAAGTGGTCATCTTTCTGAGCTGCAAGTGCATGTTGTTAGCTCATGTCCAGTTTTCATCCATCCCTCCATCCATCCATGAGCAGCCCCGAGTCCTTCTTGGCAGTGTTGCTCTCAATCTGTTCATCCCTCAGGCTGCATTGATAGTGGGGGTTGCCACAATCCAGGTGCATTTTATACTTGGCCTTGTTGAACCTCATAAGGTTCACACAAACCTTTTTCTCAAGCTTGTCCAGGTCCCTCATCCATTCCCTCAGGTGAGATCAGGTTTCTCATGCATTCATCTTGTTCAGCTAAACCTCGGCGTTATAGCTGCCATGTCCTTACCCTGTGGGCTGTCTGTGACAGGCAGAGATGAAAAGCCTGAAGCCCACAGCTCTCTCACAGCCCAGGAGACGGGCTGATAAGAGCTAGTTAGACCAGCTGGCAGGAAACATAGGGACTTTTTCCTGAGATTTTTTCCATCTTTAGCTACGTATTAAAGTGGCCAGAATCAAGATGTAAACACGCGGTAGGGGTCCAGAATTAATCTCCTCTACATGCCATATGGAAGACTTGTAAAATTTATAGAAATAGGTCTTGTGTTAAACTGAACCAGGTGGGTGTTGAAATCACTAGGCTCTGCATATGATTCAGTCTCGTAGCAGTAAAAAACATTCCCAGCAAGCTATCATTGCTGCATGTCAGGGTAGATCTTCCCCGAATGCCAGACAGAGGCTTTGTGCAGAATCTGACTGCAGAACAAGCACGACCAGCCCGAAGCCATTCCTGCAGGCACACAGCTTCTGCCTTTCCTGATGGCAGCACGGTGCAGACAGCGAGGGGCTGCCGAGGACACATCTGTGCTGCGCCCCTGGCCTCAGCCCATCTTTGCAAACGTTGCTCTCCTCTGTTAGAGCAGCCCCAAAGCTGGGGGCTGCCATTGGGCGCAACAGCTTCCCAAGAAAGGCTGTTCTGTGCCCACACTCTGACTTGCCTGGCTGCTCCTTGGCTGGACTCAGGCATCTGCTTCCCTTATGGCAGTCCTTGCCTTTTTCAGCAGCTCTGACCAACCTCTTTGTCCTGGTGCTCTTGAAGCCAATTTTATTATGCAACTTTTCAAAGCTCTTGGGCAATCTGCTTTCATTCTCCCACTTTCTTTTCCTTATCAGTATTTATACTCTTAACTCCAGTACCTCATTCTTTACACATGGCATGTCCCTCTTTCTAATGCTTGATTACTTTTTGCACTCACTTATTCAGAGTGACCTTTTTCACTCCTAGTGTATTTATCGCTAGATGGCTCTCATAACCCTTGGGCATATTGTCATTTATCTTTCAACCCATTCAATTCCCTCCCCATCCAGTTCATCTCTGCTTAGTATCCTTTTTGTTCCTCCTAACACTGTACTGTTGGAAGCAAAATATTTTAAACGCTAAAAAAAAATAAAAATAAAATTAATTGTTGCCTAGTTGCTTCCTTGCTATTGTGTTTCCAGTGGTTGTATTTTGATAGAGAAAGAACAGTCAGATACTTTCAATTTGAATTACTTAAACGTTAGACTGGGGAAAAGAGCAGCAAAGCAGGAATTGGAGGATGACACAGCAGAGGGGATGGAAGGACAGCATGGCTGCTGCAGTTTCCATCCAGCTGCCAGCAGAGTAGATGACACAAAAACATCAAATATCACCTGACTTATCTTTGTAAGGCAAGAACTGATTCATTCTAGGGAGTCTGAACACACCTTTTGAACCTTAATAACCTGTGATGTTTCTGAAGCAAAACTTTACAAAGTGGTGCAATCCTAAACTCCGCTCCTCACTATTCCTCTCGTGAATTATGGAGGGAATTAATGACATCCCAAATTGGAAATCATATGTTCAATTTTTTATTACAACTTGTTCCGTTTACATACAGCTATTATTACAATTTGTTACATTTACACGCAGCTAAATCTGGTCCTAACACACTATTTTCAAAGTTCCTTCATGAAAAATGGAATACTTTTAATGATGATGGAGAAGTGTCTTTTCCACCATAAACAGGGCACCTGAACCAAACTTGTTGACAGTTTTAGTGCCTTCAGTGTTTTATGGCCATGAAAGACAATACTTTTTGAACCCCATTTGCAAAGGATAACTACAGGATGGAATCCAAGAGCTGGCAGTCTTCTCTCTTGTATGATAAGTCAGTCAAATTGGCTTATTTTCTTTGTACAGAAAGGTAAAATGAAATCTCCTTTTCTTCAGTCTGCAAGATATAACCCTAACAGTCAGTTACTGAGGATTTTCCTGCTCAACCAAGACAACAAATGCCAAAGGGAAGGTATGACTGGGATTAAAGCATCAGCCAGATGTATTGACTCGATTGTGCTGCAATAACCCATCCATTGCACAGAAAATGCATTTTCAGCACTGGTAAATGGCACAGCCTCAAAATATCCATCAGTCCGAATGTACTGGTACATATTTACTTTCGATAGTTTAATTCCTGGAAGCAAGCCTTAAAATTTAAACACACAGTAAAACAGATATACTCTCACAATGACTGACATTCGTTGCCAGGATTTTAGGGTATTAGGATAAAAATGTAAAGATCAGTGGAGAATATACCCACTTTTCAACATTTGTTCAGGACAATAAACAGTTCTGCAATTCCCTACCTAGAAAACCAGCAGCACTTAGTGTGTGTAGCCATTTACTGCCAACAAATATTCCTACTGAGCAGCCAAGGCAATCCACAAGTCCTGCCACACTGCAGGTCTACTTCCATTTCTAGAGGTGAAGAGTGCACTTTGCCTCCTCCCAGCCCTGAGAGTAGAGCTTTCCATCTTGTCCTCCCTGCAGGCAATATTTGGGAGGCTTCCTATGCTTTAATTAAGCAACATAGGTTAGTGTAAGCCTCCTGTGCTCTTCTTTTTTCAGCTGGGCTGGTGCTGAGCTTCACGCAACATTGAGTCCTGCATCAGCACTGCAGCGCTGTGTGCACCTCTCAGGACTGCTGTTTTGGGCTGCAGACTCCAGCAGACACCTCCGTGCAACCACATTCATCTCATCGAGTTTTCCCCTGCATCTGCAGCTGATAGAAACTTGTGTTTTATCATGAATATAAGTTTCAATAGTGATCTAGTCTGAAGCGGGGCTTTAAGCAAGGGCATGTAATACCTGTGGTTTAGCCAGCAGAGACAGCTGTGCAGCACGCAGGCAACAGCAAGTCCCATGGCTGTTTGTTCTGTTTTCCTGCTCTTACCTCGATATAACCATTTTGACAATAATTGGACAGCAGCAGAGAGAAATTCACACATTTTCTCCAAAGCACAATGAGCAATGACAAGCCACAGGCTTCATTGGACTGCAGCTCTGGATGAGGTATTTCAGCAGTTCTATAAATAAATTTATTTGTCAATTTTTTGCTGTTCTCATTAAATGAGAATTTTACTCATTTCATGTATTTGGAATGTGGTTTGGATCAGTAGTATTAAAGTCTTGTACCATGTTTCAATGTCTAAATAATACAGTGCAAATAAAGGACCAGTGTAAAATAATGAAATATTAATATCTTGTTTGAAAACTGTGTGACTCAATCAGCACTGCATTCATCCACTGAGTTACATGCAAACAATCTGGCACCCTCAGAAGAACTTGTTTCATTCTCTGAATATGTGTTGACTTTTTTTGGAAAGAAACTACACCCCATCATTATCCATTGCTTTTGATCATGAGGTAAGTTAAACTAAGGGAGAAAATATTATGCTCTTCTTCCTTCTGTTTGGTGTATCCTTTGCTTTGTGATTTTCATAAACCTTCTCACTCTCTTCAACTGTTTCCTTTATTCGGCTCTTATATATTTCTAGGGGGAAAAACAAAGAAGGAAAAAAGAAACACTTTTTTAGAAGCGGTTCCTTAAATCCAAAAAAGGGGACTAAATTTAAGAGCCCATGGGAGTGACCCTGTTTTAGCTGCACCCAAACCCAGCCATCACTCTGTGAACTATCTTTGTATTCAAAATACCAAGTTTCCTTGTCTTCAGAGAAAAAAAGGATCATAAAGACCTGGATATAAAGGCCTATATAAAGACCAAGTGTGTGCTTGGGTAAAAGGACTGTGGCAAAGCAGTGGTTAAATCAGCATTTGAAGCAATTCAAGTTTCAAGAGTTGTAGAAATTTCATATGTATTTTAAATGTAAACTTAGGAATTCCCAGATTAATTTTTATAGGTTGAATTATTTAGAAAATAACATTTCCTCTCAAGGATTCTCTCCTTAGGAAATTGATAAATATTCATAACCCAGACTCCCTCTTAATGAAGATTTTTGCCTGGGAAAAACAATTAAGAGTCTTTGTCAGAATCCCAAGTTGAAAATAACTGTCATTCAAATGTTATTGTTTTTGAGTATGTATAAAATATTGCTTTCCAAGATCCAAAGAAAAATCTTTGCTGGCAAGTTGTTTGAAACAATGCCTAACTAAATGTGAAGGGGCTTGTCTTAACAGCATACCAATGAGGTGTAACTGGCAATCAGGTGTGACTTGTTTAACAAATTAACAATATGTTTCTCTAACAGGAAATTTGTTGCTCCATATTCAGCATTGAAGATTTGCAGCCACTGAAAACATCTACAGAGTCTTTCAACATAATTAAGGTTAAATTTACTTCGAAACTCATGATGGCCATACAAAATTAAACCAGCAATATTGTATATCTGGAAAAGTATACTTTCATGAAATTCTCTAAGTCCTCTGTTAAAGATACTTCATTTACTCCTAAAAAATAGAGAATTCATCAAAGTATGAGTAACACCCATGTCTAATTCTGAGGGGGTTTTGTGTTAAAGAAATCAGATGTCTTAACCTCATCCTTACTTGGTTTTTAAAAATTTTTTAAGATTGGAAGGGAGGAATTTGCGGTTGTACATATAATCATAATTAATTCCATGCTAAGCTACTGATCTGTTCCTGTTTGTTAATTCTGCAAATTACTGCAGCATTTATCAGTTTGCCAGAAGTGGCCATTTCTGAACAAGTTTTGTCTATTCATAGGTTCCTATACTTACACAGTTAATTAAATGGATGCCTCTCTCCTCATCCGAGCAACTGAGATGTGACGACCTCTGTATCAACAGGCTACCTGTTTTCACAGCCTGCATCTGCCCCAAAGTATCCCAGCTGCAGAAACATTTGATGAAGAACCGCATAGTTGAAGATGATTTAATGGAGTCTTGATACTTTTAAGTCCTGGAAAATGTTTTTGTTGTTCTTGCTATTGGTATTTTCTTCAAATATCTGTATGCTATAGAGTGCTGAAGATACATAAGTACACTCCCTAACTTTTTAGCAAAGATAGGAGTTATATACCCAGAGATGGGTATGAATCCAAACACATTAGAAGAAAACATGGCAAGGATTCATAAAATGCATCCACGAGACCATATTCCAACTTTAATTGCCAAACCAACCAGTGTTAAATTTCATAGAATCCTGGAATGGTTTTGGTTGTAAAAGCCTTTAAAGATCATCTCATTCCAACCCCTCTGAAACGGGAGGGGACACCTTGTTCAAAGCCCCATCCAGCCTGGCCTCGAACACTTCCGAGGATCCACAGCACCTCTGGACAAACTGTTCCACCACCCTCATGGTAAGGAATTTCTCCCTAATTGTATCCTTTTTCTTAGCAAAACAGTGTATTCAAACGGATGCAGGTCTCTGAAAAAGCCACTTCCATATCAACAGGTGCATTAGCTGTTCATAGAAAAGCAATAAAACTTAAAAAAACTTTGGAACATCCACACCATGGAAGAAATTAATAATCAGAAGAAATGGAAAGGAAACCCCACTTTGGAGCACACCATCATGATGGGTCTCCTGAGGAGTAGGGGATTTCTAATGAACTCTAAATGCATCTTCCACAGAATGAGATAGTCTTATAAATGCCTTTCTATCAGTGATCATTTCAATTTTGTTAGTCTTGACATGGAAAACACAGACTAGTAAAGGAATTCAACCCCTCCCCTGAGCTGTCTGGGCTCTTCTCCCAGATGGCTTGTACTTCTAAATCTCCTAAGCAACAAGCCAACCACAGCTTTCCTTGAGAGACACTTCTCACCCTACATGTATTTATTGTTTACAGTATAGAAGTATTTAATGAAGTGTGTCCTCAATGTTCGTTTCCCTTGCTGAGCAGGAACTCTGCCATTTCTCCTTTCATCCCCTTTGTGTTATCCCACCCTCCTTAGCATTTTAATTCCCTCTACCTTGGCCTATAACATCTCTTCTCAGTACTCTTTAAAGCCTTCCCAGCCCTTTGGTATCACTGCAGGGACCAGGCTCATCTCACTTCTCTTAGAACAGCAGAAGCTGTAATGATCAGCTAAAACAAGACTTCTGCCTTAAAGGTGATAAAATTTAGATGAGTTAATCCCAGCACAGGAGATTAGAAGGGATCACAACATCATCAGGATGGCAGATTGCTTCCCCCTTTTAGTGAGATTTAGCACGGTGTGTTTAGTGTACACTGAAGAATCTTGTAAGTCACAGTGCACTTAATAATAGCTTTGTTTTATCTGAACACCTTTTATTTCAGAGGAGAGTGAAAGATCATATAATTATCTCATTGGCCTAGAATCAAATATTTGCAGGGAAAGAAATTGTAGGAAATGTGGACAATTTTCAGCTTTTCAACAAAAACAGAGGAATTAATATTTATCAGACATTTCACTAAGAATCAAAAAGTGTTTTGTGTTTAACTAAGACAAGGCTGAAGATTTGGAAGTATTTAGAATACCATATGAATATATAATACATCAAAAATGCATGCAGAATAATATACATTTTGCATTAAGTCAGCTTTCTTCAATTTGAGATGTTATATTTTTTTAAAAGCTAATTTTTGAAGCCAAATTCCATGACAGTGAAAGCAACATGGACTGAAACAAAAACAATCCTGTCTTATCAAGGAGCCAAAAACTACGTACCACAGTCTCCTGTTTCTGATTCCAGCAACAAGTGCTGAATGATTACAGGGACATAACTTAGCTGAATACCTAGCAGTACAAATAAAAAGATAATATTTAAATGCACTCCTATTATTGAATATTATTCTATTTAACCAATGCATACAGATAGCAAATTTGAAACCACGCAAAATACTTTTAAAAGAAAAGTTGTCCCTTGGATTCATTTTTACAGAAGAAAAAGAGCTTTTATTTTAAATCATATTAAATATTTGGAGCAAAACCAGTCAGTGCAAGTTCTTTTAGTATGGAAAAGACAAAGGCTTATTCTAACCCCATGAACATCTATCAGAGTTGAAATCATAAGTTATTAAATCCTACTGTTCCTGCTAAGTGTAGGAGATCTCCTAATTACAGTATTCTACTGATACTATTAACTTTTATGAACTCAGGACCAAGTTTGGCTTTCAGGTATATCCAGGTAATTCCAGTGACATCTGTGGGAGCTCTACAAATAAAATACAGTATTTTAATCTCACAGAGGGAGATTAGGCAAGTCCATACTGTGCTTATATATAAAGACAGACACATGGACTTGTAGATAAATAAGTCTACAAGTCTACAGATTTCTTGGAACCCCTAAGAAATTTTGTATGAGAGCAACACAAACAAGGTGCTCTGGAGCTCTTGAGCTGAAGAGGTCCAAAACCAGAAGAAGCTGAGTGTATAGCTCCTCCACCATAATGATCCCCTGTCAGTCCTGGAGGTAATACAATTAGTCAGCAGGAACTGCATGAGTATATAGTTGGGGTTTTTCTTTGTTTTTCAAGTCTTGGTCCTCAGAGATTTGATCTGACATAGTACAATGTAGGTCCAGACTTACGTTGTCTTGGCAGAGACATACTGGCAAAGTTTTGTGTAATGTTGGCATCTTCTTATCTCCTCCGTAAATTGGAAATGTAAATTAACTCTTGTCATCTTAAGAAGTTTTTTATGGATTTACAGTGACAATTTTGTTTAATGTAAGTATCATTATTGTCCTCGATTTTTAAAGGCAATGTCGTATAATGAACGAGATACAAACGCCTCCTCAGGGAGGAAGATCTGCATACTTCTCTGTGTGCATATGTTCACAAGTGTCTATGTGTCTCTGTGTATCTACAGACATACATGTGCATGTATGTAATGTAATCACAATGTCATAAATATCTTAATTTTAAAAATAAGAAGGAAAAGTTTCATGCTTTCCAATTTCCATTGTTTCCCTCTGTATTTGTGTGAATGAAATAATAAAACAGAGCTACTGCATTAATTCTGGAGATTTTTAAATCTAAATTAATAAAGATTCTTTGCAAAACACACCCTGAGGTCAACCTCGAGTAGACAGTGTTGAGACTTCAATGCCAGATTAATTCTCAGACCAAATGGATCAATTCTTCAAGCTTGTCAGAGATTGTTGATGTCATAGATGATGATTGATGTCAATCAATCTTTATACATTTCAGTTAGAAATTGAGCAGAGAAAAGGATTCTTCCAGAAATACTGCATATAGAAAAGCCCATAGGAAGTTTTATGGCAAGTCAACAGGATCATGAAGGCCTCATGAATCCCTAAACCCATTAAGAAAATGCATTACATTGCAAAATTTCAACTACCTAGCACCATAGGAGGAAAAAGTTTGAGGAAGTTATCTCCCCACTGATCACTGCAATTCCATCTGTTATGACTTGCATATTGCTTATTTTCTAAACCCTTTTCAGCCCACAGCACTTACACTCTTGTTTTAAAAACAAAATTTTAAAAAAAAACAATTTGCCATGGAAAATATAGAGGAGCCTGAAAGCTGAACTGACCATTTCTGTCTTCATCACACCCCAGAGTGTGTCAGCTGAGCAGTGCAGAGCATGCTGGTAGGAGACAAGATGTTAGTAATGAGCCAAATGAATCCCCGGTGTGACTTCACTCGCTTCATTTGAGTTATCCCCAGGATAAATTTGTCTCAGCATACTGAAGACTCTCGAAGTTTTGAGCTGAAGAGAACAGCAGTGCATGGGAAAATGGCAGTTCTTCCTGATTATTTGAACTGGACTGTGAATCCAGTGAGTCTGGTTCCAAATTCTGTTTGCCGCTTGGTTTTGATACAGTCTCTTGAATCACTTTTACAGTTCCAGAAAGTGTGGCATGATCCAGCCAGCAACGTTGCATTAATAAGCAATGAGCTATGCAGTCCTGTCAAAACAAGCTCATTAGTGAGTTGGCTGCTGGGTTTTTGCAACCACTATTTAAACTTTGGCAATATAAACAGGGGCACCTACAGGGAGGTCCCCCAAGCCCTCTGTACTTTAAAAGATTTAAGGACTTATTTTTGAACATATAAATAGGACTCAGCATCCATTTTCAGTAGTGCAAGTACAAAATAATTTTCTAAAAGTCTCACAAAAAGTTTATTGGAATGATTATGTAGAAAGTTTCTTCTCACGTGATTAAAAAGAAATCACGTAATATAAACAAAAAAAAGGATATATTGTCAGGCTCATAAAACCTGACTCTGCTTTTCAGGACTGTAAACAAAGACACTTTGATGCTCTGATGATTGGATGGTAATTAGAGGGCCACACAAGTTCATAATATATATGGAGAGCATAATACATTAAAAGTCCCTCCTTATGAATAGCTCACTGATGGCTTCTCCAGTGATTCAACCAAGCTTGTCCATGAAAATTAAAGGGTACTCTGCCTAGTCTTTCTTTACAAAACTTACAATGACCTAGCCAGACTACTCTGGGCAAACACCAGTAAGTCGTGTCAGACACTTCAGGCAATAGAAAAACTGCTAAAAATGACCAAAGTATTTGAGTCTAAAGAAATTTTTTCCAGGACAGAAGTTCCGATTGTATTTATTTGTCTTTGTTTAGATGTATGCAAATTTTTTAAATCTATTTGTATTTGAAGAAAGTTATTAAATTTTATTTATTACCACTCTTGGAATTTCAGGGGCCATCATTATCCCACCCACTGACACAACTTTTCCTACTGTCTGCATCTAAGGTAGCATCCCAGATTTTTCTACATCACCAGTAAACAGCAGCAGTAGCCTGGGTTTTGAAACCACCTGCTTGACCAGGAAGCAGGTAAGAATTTTTCTTTCCTGCAGACTCTGCCTCCAGAGCTGCAGGCTTTGCCACCTGAAAGCTGCAGTGCCCAGCTACAACCCATTTGAAAAAGAGCTCTTTGGTAGCATCCCCTCCACTGGTAAGTGCCTCACCACAAGGATGCTGTACCTGACCTCTGTGAGCAGACATGGCTTTCCTGAATGCATTACCTTGACCTGTGAAAGTCTAATTAGATTGTTACTGCCTGCTGTGGAAATTCTCTTCAACAAAAAAACAGGGTTTCAACCTTGTTACTTCCATTATGTATGTTAGAACGCAATATATGGAACCAAATGTACCTGTCTGCAATAAGAAAACACTGATGTTTGTAGTTTATTTCTAGGCCCTTTTCCACACTGTGCATCTTCAGAAGCAGGTCCATGTAAGGACCAGTGGCGTGAGAAGAATGGATAAAAAACAACATCAGTAGAAGTCAGATTCTGGGCTTCTATCTAAGTCCATCCTATACAATAATGCCTACTTCCTAGGACAGATATCTCTAGAAGAAGGAACTGGGCTGTTTCATTTTCACTGAATTACTCAGAATCAGAAGTAGCAGTATTAATTTTTAAAATAGAAATTAAAAGCACCCTTTTTGAGAAAGACAGGGACTATTAATACTACCTTCTATCTGCAGTCCTGACTGTAACACTGTGATGCCAGCAGTTTTTATCTAACGTCCAAACTGTGTAAATGTATATATTTTTTTCAATGGCTAGTAGCATAAAAACTTGTATTTTGTTCTATTATGTAAACTTTCCCACTCGGGTGACAGGCAATTTATTGCAGCACTTCGATGGATTGTAATGGCTGTAGTAACTGTGCAGTTAAGTGCTGTTTCTAAAAAGTAGAACTGGCAAAATATTTAATGAAACATTTGGCTTTCTGTGCGACGAGATGAGAGCACCCTGTTGTATGCCAAATCAATCTGATTTTGCACAATATATCCATTCAAGCAGCAATTCTGGAGGCTGGAGAGCCAGAGGAGCTGAGAGACTAGATTTTCTAGGCTGTACAGAAAATAGTAGTTCCAGATGTAATTTCCAAGTACTACAAAGTGCCATTTACTCTGGGAGATGAGGATTTGCAGCATGATTCGAACAAATTCTGTGGAAGCTCTTCAATCTTTGCTGAAAATTGCCAAGATTTTTCTTGAATGTTACTGCTGCTACTATGTGTTTAATACTGTAATATCAATATTTATCACTGCTAATTCCCTAGCAAATATATAGCCTGCAATCATACTCTGCAAGATGTGACACATGGATTGGGCTAGTGCTGAGGATGAGCAGCTAGTTCCACATTCCATGTGAAAGAGTGATGAGAAGGTGTTTTTATATTTTTTTCTCTTTTTTTTCTTCGGATGTGGGAGAGTTTTGTTGCTGTTCAGTGCTTCTTTTTGGCCAATTTTCACTCAGTGTACAACTTAAAGACAATATATTTTCATGCATTTCAAGAATGACAGAGCAAATATATCACCCAGTATTGTTAAAGAAAATATTACCACTATCCTTTCATGCAGACACCAAAAATCATCCATAAAATTCTTGCATAAATAGCTGTAAGAAAGAGTAGAGAATCATAAAACTCTTAGTACATACCATTCTACTGAAATAAGAGCTGATCCCAGTGGGTCCTGGATCCCACAATTATCTCAGATTTCTGGCCATGAATTATCATCTCAGGACAGCCTTTCTTCAAGTTTCTTCATACCAGACTTCACTGCACATTATAGATGTGCCTGGGAAACACTTGCAGAGTTCTCAAAATCGGCTCTGCTGAGTGGAAAAGAAAAGCCATGAGAGAGCAGCTGAGCTCTGGCATGGCCATGTTCTCATTCTGAGACAGGAGAAGTAAAATATTGGTTTTAGAGGCAGCACTGTTGTCACCTGTAACCAGTATGTTTATCACCCTTAGACATCCCTCTTTGGCCAAACGATTATTAAGTTACATAATGGGTTTGATATTTTCAGATGGTGTCAATTCTATGGAATTGAAGCCATACAATCCCTTTCTAAGGAATTTTCATGCCAGGCCACTGCTCTGACGGATGCTAATACGTCATCTTTCTGCTTCAGAGCACAATGGTAGCATGCCCTTGGCCAAGGGGATTACACAGACACTCTGCAGCAGCAGCAGCAAAGCCACAAGCACGAGGGACCCTGGATTTCAGCTGGGGATATGACCGAGCCTGTGGTAAGGCTGAGTCAACCACCAGGCCTCTTTAAGCTAACAAAGCAAAACAAAATTTTCATAGCTGCTACCTCTTGCTCTTTCACAGTTCCTAGGATCCTTTTTTTGCTGTTGTTGATTTCCTTTTAATTGGGAAAGAGCTGGTATTTTTCATAGCCTCATAAATTTCTAAGGAACCCCTAAGCTTAATAAAGTCTTTTCTTCTGCTCCATGTTCCTAACACCTGCATTTAATCAAGCCAAACAGTCCCTTTTTTCCATCTTTTGCATGTCACTCCTGCATGTGTTCAAAAGAACTTGTGGTACCCTACCTCTGACTAATTCCTTTATAACTGCTCTTTGTAGATGCCACCAGTTCAATGATTCTCACCCAAGATAAAAACATTTCTGGTCTGAATTCTCAAAAACGAGCCATTAAAGACATAACCATGCCAAGAAGCAGGATGGAAAAAAGAAGATAAAATACAAAATGTCCTGCAATAATTAAACTTTTACTTTGCTTCAGGAAAGATATGGAATTAAAAAGAAATTAAATATGGCTTTCTTTTGAATCCAAATAGCTAACTATATTTTTGAAGAGGTTTAAGGTTCTGCTGCATTCTGAAAAGTGATTCCTTATTCTTATAAATATTTCTTGCTGGTGTATCTACAGAATTAAGTCAAAACTGCATGATCACTTCTGCAGGGTACTTTGTTGTGGGACAACACACACATTTCATCCCAGTGGAGACATATCTCACACAAAAAAATTCACATGAAAGTGGAAAAGAAGAGTTCTCAGAGGGAAGAAATAGGATTTGATCTTCTCATAAATTACATTAGAAAACATTTTATCAAATTACTTTGCACACTGGCGCAGATACAAAAGTAAAGATGCATAAGATTCAGGGGATAATAGGCCAGGAAGGGAACTCATTCCCTCTTTCTGATACAACTTTAGCAGGAAGGTTAGACACAGCACAGTAATTCTACAGGTGGATATCAAATAAAAGATGAGGAAAAGGATGCCTCTCTAGAGAAGAAAAATCAGAAATAATCAAATGGCAATAATATAAAGAATCATAAGAATAAAATCTGTTATTATTTTTTAAAACATGAATAGAACTGAAAAACAGGAATTAAACACAAAAGTAAATAGTGGCCAGCTATTCTCTGCTACAAACGCTGAATCAGATGGCCTAGGTATAACTGCAGTAAAGGTTCCCAGCCAAGCTGGAAAAGTAAATCACCTGAAAGGTACAAAAGCATTTCAGAAAATAAAACTGGATGCTGTTATGCATCTGTCTGCAGTCTGAATTGATCTCTTTTCTCCAAACAAGACATTTCTCAAGCTATTGAGAACCATGGGCAGCAAGCACTATTTTCTTTTGAAAGGTTCAGATCATTCTCTGCATACATCCAGGAAAGTTACCAAGCTGCCACAAAAACTGCAAATATTTCAGGAAGAACAAAATTAATAAAAATCAAAAGATGAAATTTAGGAGATGCATTATGAAGAAATAGGCTACCATATTCCCTCAGTCCTGCTTCATAGGGTCCAGATCTGACAACTGAGCTAAATTTGCCTTGCTTAAAATCAATAGGTCAAATAAGTTAATAAAGTGCACCTCATCATTACTCAGTGTCTCTGGATTTGACTTCTATGCTTTATTTCTGGCACCTAACAAACTCTGCCTGCAGTAACAAGTCATTTCTCACAACTACATTTGAAGTGTTTTAGGAATTTATTTCCTAACTGAATGAATTATTATTGTACAAAAGAAACAATGCTTTTCTATGCACTCTCACATATTTCTCAATCACTTGTTTTAGCATTGGCATCCCTCAATTTAAGCCTAATAATGTCATAAAAGAAATGGGATTCTTCTAATTGGCAAGACAGTTTTCTCAGATTGTCTATTCTTTAGTTATTTTTTTTATACATACATAAAAACCATCCAAAAGCTTCACTGTAAAGAAAACTATAACACATGAACAAAAGATTAAAATCCTGTCCCATTTGTTCCCACAAATATACATTGTCTGATTTGAATTTCATACTGGTTTGACTAGTATGTTTCCCATTGAATCATGATATACTCTGGTGTGAAACCAAAGCAGGCCTGTAATAGGTAGCATAGCCAGACGGAACTAGAGCAACTTAAAAAACTTAATATCCATTGTTCATTTCAGTTCATCACTTGCATTATTAGCAGCAGCTGTTCTAGTACAAACCACATTTTCCTACCCTTTGGGTATGCCGTGCTGCAAAATGTTGATGCAGCCTGTTGAAAACAGCTGACTGCTATCTAAGGTTGCTGAGGAATCTTGGCAAGGTCCATTTCATCTTCTGTCTTGCAGAGGAGGTTGCAAGTTTATCCACCTATTTATACACAAATGACTTTAAAAATACTCTTTTCAAACTTTAGTAGAGCTGCTGCTTCACACCACAGCTCTAGTTAAAATCCTCTTCATTCATATCCCATATGGCTTTGTGGTCCCAATAATGTATTTTCAGAACATATGTCTATTCTATGCTATAAACATTAGTAAGTAACCTTTACTGATCTATCCCACAGCTGAAACAACACAATATGTTTTCCAATCATTTTACAATTTTCACTGCAAAAAGTGACATGTGAAAAGAACAAGAGAAGCAAAAAAGGGAGCTGAAGACCAATGCTCTTCCAAGAGACTCCTGAAAAGCTTTCAGTCAAGGGAAAGGAGAAATGTAATTGAGTTCAATTCAATTTGGGATGAAGGTTTGGTAGGCAATTAGAAGAGATTATATTGAAATAATTTTTCTTTATCCATTTTTAACCTAAATATTTTCATAAAATGAAATAAAAGTTCTCATTGTTTTCTTGAGACATTTCTATCTTCCTTTCTATTTTCATTTCTAATCAAAGAAATATTATACCATAAGCCATAGATAAACCGTAGCTAAAGAAGGGAGTTTTAAAACCACAGACCCCAAAACCCTCGACTAATAATAAGCCTATAATAAATATACACCCAGGCTATCAAAACTACTGTCATGCCTTGCATCTCTGTCCTTGTGCAAACTTTGTTCTCATGATTGTCTTTCCCTTCCTCAGCAGAAAGACTTGCTTTGCTAACCCTTGAATTAGAAGAAACATTGCAGTGGAAGGAAACTCCCAGATCGCCAAGTAAAAATTCCTGCTGTCATAGATAACTCTAATAATCTCATCCATAAACTGTTCCAGTTTCACTTTATTCCCACTTGGGGGCCTATCCACAGCCTCAAAGCTCTCATGGTCAGAAACTTTCCTCCATTATCCAGACCGAACTTTTATTCCTGTGTGGTTTCTTTCCACCACATGTAGTGTGGATGTATTTGCAGACAGTGTGCATATATCCCTTCTCAGCTTCCATTGTGTCAGATTAAATGATCCTTGCTCTGCCTGTGCAAAATAATACTATTTTTTGATCAAAACAGGAGGATCATTTTAGACAAAAGTTCCTTGACCTGTGTTTCCTATAGCTAAGCAACCCTTTTCCCTCTATTCATTTTAATATCCTTTCCTAGTTCTAACTTAGTTGGACTTCCAGCACTATTCTTTCTACACCAGTAATGACTACCTTGCAAAAGCCAGGTTTGTTTGCTCATTAGTTTTGCTCCTTGATATAGGTTCTTCATTTATTTCTAATATTTTCTTTTTCTGATCTGTAAGGACTGACGCTAACTTAGAAAAGAGCCTTCTGACAGTTTGCATTCTCCTAGCAGAAGGAAATTCCCAGAGTTGTTTGCACTTAGTTCCCAAGTTCCTCAGTCTGGGCTGACTACATCCACTTACTCCTTTAGTATGTTGGGTTCCCCCTTGAAATTGTGAACCTTTGTCCCAGAGTTACCTTTGCACCATCCGCTTTGTAAATGTCTAATGTCCAAACTAATCTTGCAATGACCAAATACCCAAAGATTTTGTAGTATCTGTCTTGGGCTATCTGTCTAACTGCATTATCTTCTCACAGCTTCACCCCCATCAAGGGGCTAAAAATCACCTGAGCCATTGCTTGCTTGATCCCAAAGTTACCTGGTAATGTCATCTGACCCAATGTGAAGGTGAGTCACAACTCTTTCCCACTCTCTTGCACACCTCTCCTGAGCCACAGTCTATAGCTCTGGACCTCAGGGAGCTGCCATCCTCAAAGAAAACTTCATTTTATTGATCACTGAGCAAGTGTTCCACCGCTTACCTTCCCTCCTACTGATTCACTGTACTTGCTTCACCCTCTATTTGTACTCTTCTTTTAATACTACTGTCATCTTGTTCTCTCCCTAATCTTTTTCGCTAGTTATTTTCTTTTCCTTTTTTCTTGCAAAACTGCCTTTACTCCTGGTTTCTTTCCTGCCATGTTATCTTCTCTTTCTGGTTGCTCATACTCTCTCTCCAGTACAAAAAACATTTTGTCAGTTCCTTAGGTAGAAGACTTCTCAGTTATCCAAGCTCTACTTCTGCCTTGGCCTGAAGTGTATGTACTTCTGCGAAACACCTCTTCGGTGGATGTTTGACTGTCCAGCACACTATGTATCTTCAAGTTTTGACCTGCCTTGCAATTTCTTCTCCATTTTTCTCCTTGCTGTTTTCGAACTCTTTTGAATTACATTGTTATACATAGCCCTGAATTTTTTCGTCTGAGAAGTGTGGTGATTTTTCTCATCCAAAAACATGATGCTGCATGCAGTTGACACCCAGTCACTAGTGGTGTCCCCCAGGGATCAGTATTCAGCCCAGTCCTATTTAGTATTTTTACTGATGATCTGGGTGAGGGAATTGAGTCTATTCTTAGTAAATTTCACAGGCAACACCAAGTTGGGTGTGAGCGTCAACCTGCTGGAGGATAGAAGGCTCTGCAGAGGGACCTGGACAGGCTGAATAAATGGGCAAAGAACAGCAATACGAGGTTAAATAACACCAAGTGCTGAGTCCTACACTTTGGCCACAACAACCCCAGGCAGTGCTGCAGGCTGGGGACTGAGTGGCTGGAAAGATGCCCAGGGGAGGAGAACCTGCAGGTGCTGTTTGACAGTGACTGAACACCAGCCAGCTGTGCTCAGGTGGCCAAGAAGGCCAATGGCACCTGGCTTGGAACAGGAACAGTGTAGCCAGCAGGACCAGGGCAGGGATTGTCTGCCTGTACTCAGCACTGGTGAGGCCACACCTCAAATCTGTGTTCAGTTTTTGGCCCCACTGCAAGAAAGTCATTGAGGAGCTGAAGCATTCCCAGAGAAGGGCAATTGAGCCGGGGAAGGGCCTGGAGCACAAGTCCTGTGAGGAGCAGCTGAGGGAGCTTGGGAGTGTTTAGCCTGGAGAAAAGAAGGTTCAGGGACGACCTTATCGCTCTCTACAAATGCCTCCAAGGAGGTTGTAGCCAAATGGGGCTTGGTCTCTTCTCTCAGGTAACCAGCAATTGGAAAAGAGGACGTGGTCTCAAGGACAGGTTTAGGTTGAACATTAGGAGGAATTTCTTTACAATAAAGGTGATTAAACATGGACTGCATAGGGAAGTGGTGGAACCTATTCCTGGAGGTGTTTAGGGAAAGACTGGAGGTGGCACTTTGCATCATGGTCTAGTTGACATGGGTTGGACTTGATGATTTCAGAGGTCTTTTCCAACCTAACTGATTCTGTGATTCTGTAATTATTTCAGGTGTCATTTCATGAAAAAAAAGTGATTTCCCCATGTAACTCTTCATGGATGTCACATGCCTGCTGCTTATTCACACAGTCTGTATATAAAACACAAAGCGCATGAATCCCCAGGTAAGTCCTGCAACTTGCTGCTCTTTGGGCTCTCTCAATCACTAGTCTCTTTGATTTCTACCAGTTTTCTCTCCATTTCAACAGCTGAATATGCATTAGCAGCAACTAAATACAGGAAACTCAACTCCCTTAGCTACAAGGCCTGTAACCTTTCACCCCTCTCAAATACAAAACTACCTTTAAACCAGAAATGATAACTAGAAGTTCTCATTACGAACAGTGATCAAAGCACTGATCCCACAAATCGTGAAGTGCAACCTAATAAACCACTAAGCAGCAAAAAATGCCAGTTAACTTATCCCCAAAATACAAGAACTTCTTTATCCTCCACTATGGCCAAGTCTCACCCAGACATCCCTGTTCACTGTGCTTCCAGCAGTGAGAGTTTTTATGATATGGAAAACCAAAGTGCAATACAGAATGGCCAAAACTGTTGGGGTTTTTTTATATGTTTCTTTATTAAATGGGTAAATACCCGTTCCCAAATCCTCAACTATATCTCGACATCAAGCACAAGAGAAACTGTGGATTCAAAAGTGAAACCATATGATAAAACATTTCAGGAAGATAATGCTAACTGACTTTTAAAATAACCATAGTTTAAACAAGGACTGTGTTACCATTACACAGAGAAAACAGGCGACTTTGGTGACATCTTTGTGAATACAAATGAGAAAAGAAATAGCCTGAGGCTCATTTTGTTTATTTATTATTGCCATCTAAGCCATTATGAGATGCTGTGACTTTCCACATAGCAGAGTCACACAGTGCAAATGTCATGAATTTCTTTTCCTTCCTAATTCAAAATTAAGAACATTAAAATGCATTAAATTCAAGACATTATAATTTAAAGGGAGATTTTATAAAGTCTCTTTGGTAGTCAAGGCTATATTGGTATTTCCGTCCTAGTTTTTAAGTGCTTATAAAACAGCCATAAATACTGCTCATTTTGGAACCTGCTATCCAAGTTTTCAAGCCACAACTAATCACTCATTATAGCTTTTCCTGCAAATGTGAATCAGATCAATCTTTCATCTGGGTGAGGTGAGTTTTTGGATGTTGGTGATTGGAAGAAGTGGGCCAGAAGGACAGAACAAATACATTAAAATGAAGTTTTAATGTAAAACAGATCTCTATTAAAATAATGCTCTTTGCAGTCTGCAAGAAAACAAAACCAGAAACCAAGCCAATTGCTATAGTCTCTCAAGATACAAAATACATTTGTAGGTTTTGGAAACAAATTAAGAGCCAAGCCAGTAAAATTATGAGGACATCTTTAGTTTGAATAGCTGCTACTCAACTTCCTAGCTGCTGCAGCTCCTGCAGCTCCTACAGCTACTGGGGAACCCTGTATCCTCCAGATCTGGAAGCAGGCAGGCTATGCGTGCTCAGAGCTTGTTTTTTCTTCATTTTGTTGTCCTGAATTCAACAAAACGGTCACCAATGCCACTTTCCACTGCCTAATCACTTCCTAACCAGGCTTCTCCACATTTTGAACCACTCTACTGGGTGGAGAAAAAGAGTGGCATGAAGATTTGTATTTACAAGTTTTTTCACATTTATCCTTTGTTTTCTATGGTTTTTTTTCTTTTAAAGTTTTCACCAAACAGACTATTACAGCAGATCCAGGAGTAAAGCTGTGTTGAATAAATTCAGAACCATCTAATAGAGTTCAGGAGAGGAGGACAGAATTATGGCCAGCTGCAGCATCCTCATCTGTTTGTCCCCTTTATTTTGTTGCTCACGGACCTGCTCAGTCATATGGGAAAAACTATCTTATTGGTACATGAGAAGCAAAAGTCACTGGACAGATATATCTGCAGCCGGGAAGAGGACACTTATATCACCCAACTCAGAAACACATTTTACAGGAAGACACACTAATTCTCAGGAAATCCTGTTCAGTTCTTACAGAGGACCTCAGGTCAAAAATCACAGACCAAGTAAGAGACAGAAACAAAAAAAAATTGTCTCACTAAAAATTGTGTGCTTATTAATATTCTTTCTATAATTGCTATATATTGCTGTTGGCATTAAGAGGCCATTGGATTAGTTTGGTCTCCATTGTACTCAGCGCTGCCTGAATGTAATGAAAATAAGGGCCATGGCCAAAGAGCTTGAATTTCAAATCCACTGATCAAAGTATACACCAGCAACAATACTCAAACTTTCAAAGCTTATTAACATCAGAAACAAAAAATTAAAAAACCTTTTAGAACTGAGCAAGATGATCTTTTGACTCTGAATCTGGATTAGTTTTCAGTTTGGAGGAAGAAATGCATTTTAATAAAGTCAAGAACACTTTCTGCTCTTTATGGAGGCATGCATTGAAGTGATTAAAGAATGGCTCTGTGGGATAGTGAGCTTTCAACTGAATAGGTGAAGAATCTTATTCTGAGATCTTTCGAAATGGAACAGCAGCTTGGATAAATTGATATCTCTCACAAAAATATAACACTGCAGTTAATTAACAGATTCTGACACAAAAAAAAATAACATGCTTGACAAATAATACAGTTTCAGCACAGCTTTCAGGGAATTTTGTAATCACAATTTGTAAATATAATGTGTATCTTATAAATACGTCAATATGGCCCTAAGAAATGTTGAACTGCAGAGCCAGTCAAATTATTGAGAATATACTCTCTTGTTTATTGCCCTTTTTTCCTGTTTGCGGTCTATTCCTGATAGTAGTTATAGAAGATAGTAGTTAACTATGTACATTTTATAAATTATTTACTTTGTCTTTGGATTACTTGATGTATTCAGTTGTTTACAATTATTGTTTCTATTTCTTGCCCAGATGTATATTCGTTTGTTTGTTTTAAACTGAGCTTTGAACAGTTTTACTATCACCTTGCAGCTATGAAATGTGTTTGCAAGATTAGAGAAGTGGTTACATTGAGAAGAGTAAATCGGCTTTTAGGAGATTTTTCTCTTCAGAAGAAAAAAAATTAAATTCACAAATGTCAAAAAAAGGTGGGAGAGCTACTCAGAACACAGAATTCTCTTTCTATAGGGAGATTCCTTCAAATTCCTTCAGGTCCAAGGATCTGTGCATGCACAATTTATTCAAATATTCTCTGCACCACTCCTGCTTCAATGAGGATAAGGCTTCCTTGCTCTTCTTGTTCATCCATGCAACCCTTCTGCCACTTTTGCTTTCTTTCCTGCTTGTCAGGCCGGACCACTCGAGCTTGGTGGAGGTGATCTTGAAAATCAACCAGCCCTTAAGGACTGGTCGTCTATTCAGGGCCATGTCCCATGGGATTCTACCAAACAGGACTTTGAAGAAGATCTGTTCCGAAGTTCAACATTGTGACACTGATCTTTGCACTTCTCCCACCTCTCAGATCCCTGAATTCCACAGCTCATGGTCACTGAAGCCCACAGCCTTCATAGCCTTGACCAGTTGCTCCTTGTTCATAAGTATCAGGTCTGTCAGGGTGTTTCCCTTTGTTGGCTCTTCTGCCACCCATGTCACCATCCCTGCTCTCCAGAAACCTCCCACTCCACTTGTGTCCTGAAGTGCTGTGTCCAGCAGATATCAGCACAGTTGGAGTCTCTCATGAGGACCAGGATTTGCAAACATGAGACTTCTTCCAGCTGTCCGCAGAAGGGTTCTTCCCAGCCAGGCTAGCAGTAGCAGGCACCCCTCTCAAAAACACCCACATTATTGCTCACACTAACCCTAACTTGCAAGTTCTGAGCTGTCTCATTGTCCATGCCAGGGCAGAGCTCTGTGCATCCCTGCTGCTCTCAGACAGAACTCCCTCCATCCCCCTGGATGGTCCTTCCTGAAGAGCCCCTTTCCATCCCTGGCAGCACTCCAGCCGAAGCTCTGGATCAGCCCAGATCTGTGCTTGCGTGAGCACAAACATGCTGTTAAACAACTGAGTCATTCCCAGAGTTAAGGCACCATAAATTTTTGTTTGAGCTTTATGTCCCTTCATGAATTAGGGCAATTCAGACAGCAGGCAGCATTCTTGTTAACAGTTCATTTTCTCTTCTCTCTCAATCTCCTGTCAGGAAACAGCTTACAGGTCTTCCTGGTGATCCTCTAGAAGAAATCATAGTTACACTGAGAATTTTACAAACAATAAATTCCTGGGGAACGAAAGAAAAAAAAAAAACTGAAATGCTGTTGCAGAACAAGTCAACAAACAGGAAATTTTATTGCGGTACATGCACCCTAACTCATTGTCTTTCCTGGTCCTGGGATAACAGTGGTGGAGTGAAATAAGTGCTGTTTACACACATTTTCAATCATGGCTTAGGTCAGTTCTCCATTTCTGGAGGGTAAGTGGTCTTTGGAAGCTGTTTAATTCACTGCTAGCTGAGTCATGGCCATCTGCCTATATGACCTCTATCTGAGCACAGCATGCTCAAGAAATGTCTCCTGGCTACTTCCTACATCCACACGTGGAATACAGACTCTGGTGACTTCATATTTCAAATTCTGTACTCAAAAATCTAGAGATATTTATGACTGAACAGCCTAGGGAGGGGGGGTGATTAAATGCACATTGTTGCACAGTTAAGCTGTTAAATACTTACAGTCTCAAGAAAATATGGGAGTAAACATTCAGGCTAGGCAGTCTCCCCCATCACACATCAAAGCAAGCCATAAAAGTTGACCTGAAAAACACCTATAAGTTAGTTTAAAAAAGCTGGATAACTGAAAATAACTAGTTAACAAAAAAGCACTAGTCTGTGGTGAGTGTTCCCAGCTGCTTATCCTTTACCATAAGGCACAAGTGAAGCTCTCCCCACCGGGATGAGAGTAGGCTCTTGCCCCATTAAGGACTGGGCTGCACAAACCCCACTCACTCACCCACAGCATCAGCAAAGCAACATCTCACTGCTGAGAGCAATGACAGCCATGTCCACTCCAGCAGTCACAGCTCACTGTGTTTGCAGCCTTGAGCACATGTATTTTAGCCAGGATTACAGTTGTCTTGATCACTGTACAGAAAATACACTTTCCTGGGCCTTTTTCTATTGAAATATATCGAATTCACCCATGATCATAAACACAGAAATCAGCAAGGAGTGTTGCAATTATCACAGTGAAAGGGAACATTATTTCTTTGATCCCAGTATCCAGCCGTCTGCTACCACCAGGATATGGTGCTTCAGAGAGGAGAGAGGCACTATTCTTCCTTTGCCCCCCACTGCCTATTAACTTGCAACCTAAACCCCAAGTTTGGCAATCCTTCTCATCACAACAAAGGTTCCTGAAGAGAATTCAAACTTTCCTAATTTACCTTAAGACCAGTGATATACATTATAAACTTCAGAAAATACTCCAACGTTGTGTTCCAACATTGCTCTGGACTCTTTGAAGCTGTGCACCTCTGGGACTGGCTTGAAAAGTAAACAGAAAAGCAGGATTAATAAGTGAGCAACAGGTAATTTGTACACAATGGTGGAATAAAGCCTATCTGGTAACATAAATTGCATACAGAATGATCCTCTGAAGACAAGTCAAAACACAAAATAAATGTTTAATATTTCCTTATTAATGTTTACAGCTTTTTCTCAACTGACTACAAAGAGATGCCATTTAAAGTGGATATACCAAATGAGCTCAACTCTGCAACTCTGCTGGTTTCTTGTACAGTGTGAAGTGATCCTAAACTGCAATTTTTTCTTGTTTGATCTTCAAGTTTTAAGCAAGAAAAAGGATCATGAAAGCATTTTCAAGCATTTTTTGGTCTTTTAATTCAGTCACACTTTCTGCTTCCTATGGTTTAAATTATTCATAACAAATTGTGCAGATTCAGATGTCAGCAAGTCATTGGCTAAATAACAAATTCAAAAAGGACTCTGCAGCCATTCTCATAACATATCAGAGACATCCTATACCCAGGCAGGAGTGATCATTCATTTTCAAGTGACATTTGAACTTGGACTCATCTCATTCTTTAATGACTTCAAAGCTACTTGATGTGCTAAGTGAACATCAGTATTAGATGGTCATAGATGGTACTAGATGGTCATGCTCAGAAGAATTTATTAGATCTGACAAAATATTATTCCCAGCTGAAATAATTTAACATAAGAATGCATGGGCCTCTACCCCGACAGTGCACTGTGACAGAAAGACTCTTTATAAGGGGTAAGGAAGAGTCTTCAGCTGTTGTCTTTGCTGGAGGCACAAGTTTAGCATGTGCAATCACAACCTCTGCACACCCTCTGAGGACCAAAGTACTCAGGACACCTCCAGCAGCAGTGGCTGTCTGCAGGATGGCTACATGGAGCCTCTGGGGACAGGTGGTGGGCTGGCACAGGAATTCATGGCCCCTGGACACTGCTCTTGCTTAGAATTATGGGCACATGCTCAAGCACTTCCCTGACTCGTGAGAGTACACCAGGCCCACAGGAGAAAATATATAAAGCAAATCCTCCTACCAAGAGGAATTTACAATCTGAAAGACTGGATGGACATTTCGGAGTGTTTTATGTCCTGGGACAGGTTAGAGGCAGACAGGAGAATGTGAAACAAATAAAGGGTGAAAAATAATTTTCCCATTAATCAGTTTAAGGGCATACAATGACATCCACATGTCATGGATGCCTAATTCTTGTCTCTAAATAAGGTATTTGTATGGAAGCATGGCCAGTTAGGCAGCTGCCTGGTCACCCATGGATGAGAGCAGCTGATTTATGTGAGCACACTGTGCATTTACACACATGAATTACACATTTAGTCAGACAGTACATGTTTGGGTTTGAAAGCCCAGGTCCCAGTTTGCAAAGAACTGGGGGAGGCTTCCGAACAAATAATTGATAAACTAAAATCCTTTTGCTGTCGGATGGGCTGGGGATGCCCAGTGTAACTGTAGGAGGTATCTGAGGCAGCTCAGAGAGAACCTGACCCCGGGTAGTCGAGTGCTGTTCCCAGAAGTGGCTGCATAAGGCACAGAAAGAGAAGCAGAGCCTCAGCCTTGATTTATGTATCAGTTTTTTTCTGTATCCCATAGGTCCATGTTTTCCTCACAGCCTTGTCTAGTTTTGAATAAAACACAAAATGATCTCCAAAATTAGACCAATCGATGCACAGAAAGCACTCTGAGCACACTGTTTGAGCCTGACCTGTGACTAAATGCTCACCATATATTTAGCTCAACCATTTGCAAGCCTGTGATGTTGAACAAATGCTCTACTTTCCACTAGTTTTGCAAAGTGTTCCTAAATTTAACTCTGAGTCAACACTGTACGACTGCACATTTAAGTTAACCTGCATAGTCAGCTTATAAATTTTTAAGAAGCTTTTCCTTCCCTAACAGTGAATGTAAATGCAAGTTGTTTGAACAAAGACACTAATTTATCAGTTATAACAATGAATGCATCTCTTTGTCTACTTCTGACTGTGTGAAATATGCATTTGTCATTGACATAAATGGAGATTGACGACAAAAATTATGTGTAAAATGCAGAATAAACATCAGAAGGCCAGGACAGTCTGGTTTGAATTGCCATAGCTCCAGCAACATCAGTGGTGTTAAGATCATCTTTTGTAGCTGGAGATCTGACTGTTTTCTTCTAACATCTCTTGATACTTTTGCGACGTGCAATGTTTATAAGCTTTTCACCTAGTGCTGACTTTCCTTTGATTTGAAACAATGATAACACACTGTTTATTTTTCACTCTGTCTGGAAATATATGTGTCCTGTTCAGTCAACAAGTTTTGAACAGTACTCATTGGTATTAAAGCTATTTATGAGTCTTCACAATTACAGGCATGTTTTAGAAAAAAGAGAAACATCATTGTTGCTCCTAGTCTTGACCTACAACGCGGAAAAAAGAGAAGAGCTTTATTTAACAAATCTTTGGGAACAAACAATGCAGAATGAAATAAAGTAAATAATGGCTATTCCGTGAAAGACCTGAACAGAAGAAAGGAAAAAAACATGTGAAAGAAAGAGATAAACAGAGAGTTTAAATAGTGATGCAACATTTTAATAAAATAATAGTTTACTCAAAGTCAACTTGCATCTGTTTTGCACAAGGTCATATTCAGAATCACAGAAAAATGAGCAGATATGAGAAATGAGATTTGTGAGAGCCTTGCCTCATAGTAGCACTGTGTTCTGAGCACCTTTGTGGGATCTCTGATATGAACTGAGGCCCCACTGTACAAAATGCTGCATTGAGAATGACCTCTCATGAGGTGTTTTGCAGTGAAATAATCAGAATGGACACATCTCTACTCTCAACACACAACCCATGACGGATGAATACAAAATACACCACAACCATTTTCCTCAACTGCTACACTTCCTGTGCTATTTCCAGTTTTGAGGGTTGCAACAACGGCAAAAAGTAGACTCTGCCCTTGCTTTACATCATGTTTCAAATAATTATTCCTGTCAAATAAATGGAGCATTTCTTCAAACACAATTTTACTCATCAGCTGTCTCAGACACACCTATTCTTACTTAATGTGTAGAATCTTTCAATGAACTCCAGTTCATTGTCATAATCTATTTTAAATTTACACTCAGTGACAGAATTTAATTAAATCCTTTTAAAATTATTATTAATTAATTTTATTATTGTTAATTAATTATTTATATGCACAGTCCAAGATGAGAGACCCATTGACTTCAGCAACACAGATCAAGTTCTTTGGCATATACAAAAAACCAGAGGGAGAGAAAGTGTAGATGCATGAAATTATTCTCTTTTTCATGTCCAAATTTATGACTAAGGAAAAAGAAAGGGTCCCAACCATCTTGAAGAGGTAGAAGGGACAAGAAGACTCACCTGTTCTAGTTTTGAAAGGATCCACTGAAGTCAAGTGGGTATCACACTGCGATACTTCCATGGGAATAAACCCAGATTACACTTTTTCAGGATGCACACACTGAGAAAAAAGAGCGTTTGTCCACTGCTAAATGAGCACAGGAAGAGAAGATTTACTTGTACAAAAAACACAAAAATATTTTCACCTGGCTTTTAACCCAGAACCCAGGGAAGCCCTAGGAATCCTCTCTCACTTTAGACCAGCTCAAGCAGTGCTACACTGTGTACATCAGCAATCAGCAAAGGCACCTTCATCAGCATTGATGGTCAGAAACGCATTTTTAAATCTCCCAACTTTTTCCCCACCACGTGCTTTGATTTCCACAAGAGACCTGTCTCAGAGCACACGATCCAGACCTCCTTCAGATGGAGAAAAACCCAGAGATGTGCTTCAGCCACTAACGAGCATTCAGCCTACAGGACCAGGCTGCTGCTGGCACGAAGTCCCCAAAACCACATGTAGCACAGAGGTCAGTGCAGGTCATTTCGCTTGGCAGATCCACTCCTAATGGAGCACGCCGCTTGCTAATGTAGAAAGAGCCATGCTCAACCACTGCACAAAGGGACAATGACAAGTGGGGACAAGGCTGATTATAGTCAGCCAAAATCAACTGTCAAGCCCTAACAAGCTTGTGATGAAGTACAGCTAATGTAATTATCACCTTAGGGTCCACAGAGAAGGGCACTGATAGAGTAGAAGACAAATGGGCTAGTAAGCAAGAGTCAGAGTGAAAAGCAAGGATTCCCAAACTGAAGGCTGTGATCAAGTCAGCTGTGTGGTGACAGAGAGAAAAACTGCAGTTAGTCAAAATGTAAGGTAATGCAGGGCACAGAATGTAAGAGAGCAGCTGCATGAGTAAGAAACGCAAAGCCCATTGCTTATGTTAAATAACACAAATAGAAACTGGTAATTCCTTAATTCCTTTGACAGAAATAACTATTAGGAGACCCATCTTCCTTTAAATTCTCTTTCTTACTCCTGATCTTACTCCTGAACTTATATTACATTTTCATCATGAAGGCTACAAGTTTTTCTCTACAATTCCCAAGACAGGGATGATGGTTTTTGCTGTTGACATTACTAGTGAACCACACATGAATTCATAACAGCTCCCACAACCAAAGCAGACTTCATAAGAAATTACCCTCACAAAAACATCTTTTTTCCTTGATATCTGATACCATAAACCTGTTACTTCCCTCATGGGTCAGAGGTGTTTGAGGAAAAACTAAATGGGCAAGAATTTCTAAGGAAAGAAAAAAAGTACAGTTTCTACTGAGAAACGTTTTATTTTTTTATTACATTATAAAGAAGACAAGAAAACTAACCCTAAAGCATTGTATTTGAAGGTGACCTTTAGAGAGTAAATAACAATTATGTATACATCAACATACTGGGTTTTGCATATCATGATGTTCCTCAGTTCATCCATCTTTCGTACTGAGGGGACTCATCCATCATCTAGTCATACACAAGCCTGTCATATGGGGGTGATAGAAGTTATCTTCAAGGTAACTCACTGACACTTCTTAATTAAATATCTTGAAATATTGCATATTATTTTCCTGTACCACCACTGGAGACAACGGTAATTGCATGGTGATTCCCAGAAACATTTTATGAAACCTCAATTATAGTGCATCTAGCTAGATGTGACATTAATGCTACTAGTCTACAATGAATTATTTGTAGTAAAATATTTGAAATATTCAGCCACCTTTACTGAGTTATCCAAGACTGTCCATTCCCCAAAGTTACTCAGATTGTTTTTGCAAAATATCCAGCAACTAGATATTTGAAAAATTTCTAATTATTTTTACTGGGTGATTTCCAAGGTAACAACAAGTTGCAACACATCCTTAAAACACAGCCATCCTAAATTAATAAATATTTGATCTTATAAACATTCATAAGATGCGTGCATTCAAGGACACAAATTCCTTGCATTTCCATTGCCTTCCTTACCAAAAGGCGTAAGGATATAGCAAGTGTTGCTTTATTAGACAAATATAGGGCCTGATCTGCAGCATGCAGAGCCTGCCAAAGGGCTCATGCATTTCTAGATTTCCAAGTATGAGAGTGGTTCACATTTCTGCCTGTTCAACTCCTTCATGAAATTTTGGTGCAAACCATAACTTCTTCCACAGAACTGACAGCCATAAAGCATTTTTTAAAAATATAAGTACTCTTGTCCCACTGCAAATCTGATCATTTGGTGAGCATTTTTTAATATGCTCATTCCAGTCCCCACATCCTGTTTATGTTGGTGCTATTTCTGACCATGCAATTTATTATGCTTGTTACAAATGGATCTTGCAATTTCTCCGGAGTTTTCTTCCTGCTGTGACTTCCGCTGACAGGTGCAGTTCATCCCAGGGTGTGTCACAGACAAAGTGCTTTCTGGAATGACAAGCAATGGATGAGGGAGTTCAGAAACAAATTAGCAGACAAGGACAACATAAAACTTACTTTAAAACTTTGAAATAGTTCTGTGCTCCTAAAATTCAAAATCTCATTTTATCCCCTCATTTTCACTAATTATAATTGCAGGCCATAAATCCACACTAGTGTCCCCCAGGGTCTCCTCCAGATATTTTGCTTCCATGTCCTGTGAGGCAATTTTCTCCTTTCAGTTTCCACCTCTCTTATTCTCTCTAACTCCTGCTATTTGCTTTACCACTTCTCTGCTAAGCTCCAGGTCCCAGCAGACTTTCCCCCTCCAGTTCTTTATTTGCTTTAATATGCTTCTTGCCTGAAAAAAAAGTTATCTGGTTTTCTCCACTTCCACTAATTTTCTTCTCTTCATCCTAAACATCACTATTTCCTGCAGCACATTAAGCCAGCTGAATATTTAACTGCCACAATGCAGTCTCAGCTGTGCACTGCATTTTTCTTCTCATTCCCTTTTTCAAATGTTCCAGCATTTTCCTGCTTCATGTCTGAATTACCAGTTTAAAAACATCCCGCTGCCGTTGACCCTGGCAAATGAGGATATGGAAACACTTCTGCATTGCCCATGGATGTTCTGCCCTGGTCACTCAGCCATCAATGGGGAAACCCAACCATCATACTCCTCCAGACCCTGCACACAGCTTAGGAGGCTCTCTCTGGCTTTTATCAATATTGCCCTTCCCTGGAAATCCTTTAAAGACAACAGCCATTTTTTGAAGCAACTTCTAGATGTTTTCTCTGCTAAGCCAGTCACACTCTGTGCTCCTAATCCCAGTGCCTTTGGCAGGGTGTCTGCTTTTACTTAACACAGCGCACCATCGTTTACTTCACAAAGCGCAGGCAGGGAATACTTATCACCTGCAGAAGTGTTCTGATCATTTCCTTCTGACATTTTATGCTATTAAGTGGCATAAACTATGATGAAATGTCATCATTCAAATACAGCAACAAAATGAAGCCGACTCCAAACATGAGCTGACTACAGAGTGTGTGGAAAACACCTCCACTTTATCAGCAAATAGTGGAAAAGTAGTTGATAATTTATGTCATAGCATTCAAAGTTTCTGAAGTCATACATTATTCATGGAAAAAGTCATCTACTTGTGTCTTTAAAAAAGACACATTAAAAAGTACAATGTTAAAAATAGATGGCATTTTATTGGAGATCATAATTATTTAAAAAGTTGGCAACCAGGCTTTTTAGTTCCTAAAATGACCTTTCAAGATGAAATGAGGAAAAGAAAATCTTCTCTGAAGAAGAAGCTATGAAAAACTCCAGTACATAAAGAAGGCATTTACCTTTAATCTGAATTTTAGTATATTCTCAAATGAGAACAGAGACCAGTAAAATCTTATTCTGAAGTACTACTAAATAGCAGCATAGGTCTGCTGAATGACAGAATTTGTAACCTTGTTGTGACCAAAATTGTCATGATACATCAGTAATTTGGAAATGCAAACTTTGCCTGGACAGTAAATGAGAAATGCACAAATATGTTGAAGATCATAAACATGAGCATAGAGCAATCCCTGAATACCATTTACTTGTCTCAGTGATGGCACATATATTATCAGTAAACAGATTTGTTTTCATTTACCTTAATCAGTGCTCACTCTTCTGCTTACTTGCCTCCTAAGCAAAGACCATGTGAAAATACTGGTAGTATTACAATTTAAATCAACAGTAAAAGCATAATTAGAAGTGGACAAATAGTTGGCGAAAATTAAAGAGGAAAGTAGTTGGCAATTCTGCACTACCTTTGGAGTAACTCCTCCCTGCACTTGTTTCATTTTTTTGGAGCCATGTTATGTGTGGTCAGTCCCTGGTGCAGGCGCTGCCACCCCAGGTGTGAACTTCTGCATCACTCACTGGGCGAGATCCCAGGGTGGATGAATGAAAGAAACCACTGGCCATGGGATGACCAGGATGGCGTGCAAAGGTATGATGACACCTGATTACTTACCCTTTTGCCTTTATTCTTTTCCTGCCTAAAGCAGAGTCAGCTCCTCAGAGGTGTTGCAGAAGAGGTAGAACTCATAGAGCACTAGAATGCGCAGCAAAAGGAAGCAGCGAGTTCCCTTGTTAAGGCCAGCTCCAGGAAAGCATCCTTGTTCAGAAAAGATGTTAAGTGCCTTGTTAAATCCTGTTGAGGCTGGTGGGACCAAAGAAAAAATGCTTAAAGTTAAGCATGTTGTTAAATGCTTTCTAGGCTTGAACTATTACTGCTTTTCTGACTAGTGCCATGTTCTTGAAGGCCATTTCATTCCTTGGAGGCAGTGCAAAGAGAGCACAAGGCTCTTGTCTCTGCAAGGAAGGGATAACTCTTTGCCCCAGTGCACTTCTCCTCTGTGTTAAGCGAGTTCCAGAGAAGAAACCAAGTATTTCACCTTTATTTAAATTTATTCTCCCGTTTATATTAAACAAATCTAAACCAATGCATTAATTACATAACTACTTTGCTCTGGAGCAGTTGCCTCCTGTTTACAGCTGACTAAATGGGAGCTGGGAACTTTATAACAGAACAACTACAAAAACAAATGAGAAGAACAGAGGTGCAATGAGCAGCCCACTGACTCCAAAGAGAGCTGACTTACAGGAAGATAAATCTGGTGCACAATCAGCATGTTCACAAAATTCGGTCTCCTGCCGGATAACTAAAAGGAGCTATATTGCCTAGTGAATGTCTAATATCCCTATTAACAGCAGTGATCAGGGTAGCAAGCTCTGCAGGCAGTAGAAACAATATGCAGGCAGTAGGCACAGCATGTGTGGCTACAAACAGATATTACAGCAGCAGAATAATAACTTTAACCTCTGCCTTCAAAAAGTACCACAAATTCTATAGGTCGTTATTCACAGGAAACATTCTGCATGAAAAAGTATAAACATGGCTTTAATGCAACAATATTGCATTGTCAGCTCTTGGTAATAGGTTTAATTTTAACTCAGGAAAGCCACAAAAACAAATCAAGCTTTTTGTGTCCCTTTGCATTCTTACGGTTACAAATGAGATTTCCAGCAGCTTAAATTCCAGTGTATGGTGGCTGCACATTGAATCATTAATTACCTACCTTCTGGCAGAAAAAAAAAATCAGATTGAAACCCTAAGCTGCGGTTTGTATCTTTTTAAAGAAATCCCATCTGTTAGTTTCTACTCCAGAATATATAGAAATGCTTGCCTGAGGGGAAAGAACCCTACAACCAAAAATGTCATTGCAGTAGTAGGAGATGGGGTTACCTCCCACTATGTTTTAAATTCAGTGCGGCAGTTCTGGCCCTCAAACCCATCTTGTGCAGTGACAGGTCTGAGCTGCAATATTGAACTTGCGCAGGTTTGGGGAGCCAAAACTTTATGTTCCTTAGCATAGGTCAGAGCACAGCTAAAAAACTGCCTACAGGGAGTGGTCAGGGAAAAAGGGCAGATGAAAGCAAAAGGGCACTTAAGTTCTGTGTGAGAACATGAGGCTTTGAAAATATAAAGAAAACATTATCGTTTTGGAACAAAGAAGAAACTTTCTCATGGTATTTGTGTTGGTGTCTGTGCCAGGGAGAACGCTGAGCACTCAAGGGTCTCTGTGCTGAGCACCCTGTGAGCACACCAGTAGATAGTCCCATCTTTGGAAAGTTTTCAGTCTAGGCCCTTTCCTTCTCTGCCTTTTGCACATATTAAGTAATGCCTCCTCATTTAATGGCAAAGAAGCGCTGTCAAACTAGATAAAGCAAAATGCCTGCTGTGCTTACCATCCCTTTCAGAACACATTTTATAATCCACAACAATAAAGTGTAATTTATGCATTTTTATCAAACTCTGCATTATTTTAATAACATCTGCAAAGATCAGATTGCAATGTGCTCTGGAAGATATTGTTTTGCCCTGAGTTCATAAAATGTTATATCTTCCAGTTAAATCTCCTGCCACAATTTCATCTGCAGTTATGCGTAATTTTTTATCTATTTTGCCAGATCTTGTTTTGAGTAGTAAGGGTTCTCAAAGCCAGATGATTTGCAAAACTTCCTTCAATGGTCTGTGAATATTGATTTAAAGCAGGACAGAATCAATGACCATGGCTCATTTATTGGGCATCTTTCTTAAAAGGACATATGTAAAAGAGGCATGAATAAAACGGTCTTTTGATGTATTTAAGTAAGCCCTGCTGTGATGGAGGACTGTGCCCAAATGAAAGCTTTTCCAAATTTTCTATAGAGTGTGCTAAAAAGGATTTCCCACTGAAAAATAGACTATCCTCTGCTCTCACGAGCATTTTTTCTCTTATGAGAGAACATCAGGCACCTGGAGTAACCACTTGGATCAGTTCAACAGTGAAGAGGTGCATCCTTCATGCCCATCCAAATTACTGCGATATCTCAGCACTTTCTCACACTTTCATGCACTGACCAGACTTCCAGGGACTATCCCCAGTTTCTCAGTATTCTGCTGTTCCAAGCTCCTGAAGCAGACTGTGGGAAGTGTCTGAGGTCAATGGTTGTTAGCGAAGTGGCCAGGTCATTTCCATAAAAGACAGAGGTGCAGGTATTCTGCAGTTCTGCTCAGATGAAACCATCTGGGACTAAAAGAATGCTTGCTCTTGGATCAATAATTCAGGCAAGGAGGTTTTCAGCAAAACCTGTGTAGCAGCCAAAGCTGGTTTTGCAATGAAAACCTGCCCAGGGCAAGTAGCCCACCTCTCATTTCCGAAGCAAAATCCATTGTCCTCCAACTGCTCTTCCAGGGAATGATCAGAACTGAGCAGACTCATCCTTTATTTGGGGCTATTTAGCCAGAGCTGCACAGTGAACCTATCAGGATTTTCCTTCTGATGTCAGTCAGGACTCCACCAGAGCACTAACATTAGAGGCCTGTGGCATGTTAGACTAACAATAAGGTATTGAACTTATCAGTTCACTCCTGTCTCACTTCCCCCACTCCTCATCACTAATCTGACACTGCAGCAACCACGAACCCTACTTGGGAGACCAGGTGTTGTCCTCACACTAGTGTGCACACACTGAATTTGCACTTGTAATTGAGGAAGGATTAGCTGGTAGTTTGCACTAACCACTGAGACAACTTCCAAAAAAATGCTGCTTATTAAAGAAGTAATCAAGACAGCTGCTTTGCTTTATGACTCACAAACAAGTATAGAACTTTTTATTGTACTAGAAACTGTAAGAATTGTACAGCTAATGTTATCTTCAAGGAAACAATAGTAGGAATTTTTGAACCACTGGAAATACAAACCCCAAACCTTTTCTTGCCCTTTTAGATATGTTCTACACACTTCTTTCATTCTTTTGAATCATAAAAAAACACACATAAATATGTTTATAAAGAGGTAATTCCATCCTTGGGTTCTGAGACCTATAAACCAAGGCAACGTCTCTTTCCTTGTTACAAACCTCTTAAGATCAAGTTATACAACTAGACATAGTTGAACATATATTTGTGGTTAAGTCCATTTAAAATGATTTGGGGATAGGAAAATATATTTGGAATGTACTGCTGGTATCCAAAAATGTGAAGTTATAATATCCCAATGGTATAAAAAAAGAGAGAGTAGGAATTTATATTAGGCAGTATACTGCAACAAGATCTCACAGGCCTAGAGCAGGAGTAGGTTAAAAGTGGAATAGTGCTAGGAGAGGCGAGGTAGAAGATGAGTTTATGAGGTGACAGCTCTATTTTGCCGAAGCTTGTCTGGAGGTGAATGGAGAAAAGAGCTCTCCGAAGGGGTTTCAGTATTTCAAAACGTATTTGTGCTCCTAAGCAGGTTTTACCTGTCCATGGGCAAGAAGGCGAGGCTGGCTCAGGGGACATAGCAGGAGCACCAGAGAGAAGATCCTGCAGAAACAACTACCAGGAGAACATTGAAATTCAGGGGAGAGGGGGAAACTGAATGGATACAGGTATAAATACTCTTACTGCCAACTCTAAATGGCCTCCATTGTTCCTGATCCCACTCCTTTATTCTCTCCATAAAAAAATTATGAGACCCAACTATTCATACAGCATTTCCAGAAATTTAATAGACCGTATAGATTAAACTCTGAGGGCCAAGCGCTGGTGTCAGATACACCCAATGAAATCCCATCTGAGAACAGAATTTGGCTCAGATTCAGCAGGCAAATGAAAGGTTTTTTTCCACTTTCAGAAGAAACCCAAGTATGTAAAGTTTATAGGCACTAGTAGGAGAATAAATCAATTTAAGTCCATGTCACACCATTCTTTACAGTTTTGTAACAAGGTGTACTTTGTTAGATTTTAATCTGCATACATTTGAGACAGCAAAGCTCTTCAAAATCATCTTTTAATGGCATCGCAATTTATAGACAGTAACTAATTTCAAACTTCATAGCACTTGGCTTTTATGATTATTTCAAATCATTTAAATGCAAATGAATTTCCAGAGAGAGAAAACATCAAATGCCCTTGAGTGGCAACATGTAATAGAACTGCGAGCAGAAATCACAGTAGGAATTTGAAGCAGTCTGATAGGGTTTGACGGGAGGTCTGTATAAAAGTGTTTGCCTAAATCCAATTTACATTTCATTTCACATTATATTCTATTTACCCATTTTGTCATTTTAATATGACTTATTTACTTAATCCTGCTCTGAAATCCAATCTACTATCAAGAGCAAATGTGGAATTCTGGTAAGGATAGGACTTACAGCAATTTTGCATTTTTGGACAATGGTAATATAGTTTCTAAAATAGAGCTAGCTAGCTTTTTCCCCACAGTTAATAATGTTACAGCACCACGCAGCCAAAAACATTTGTGCATGCCTTAAATAATTACACTTCTTTCAAGCTAAGCAATTGTTTGCCTACTGACAGAGTAATATTTCCTGGGAGGCATTGCTAAGCTACAGTACATACAAAATATTTGGATACAGAATGCTGAGAAAGATCTGACCTCTCCTTGATGTGACTGTACTCAGAAGGATAAGAACTGTCCTGGAACTCCCCATTCAGCAGCGGTTACAACAAAGCACCATGGGCTGGTTTTTTTGGAGCCAGATGGATTTGCAGGAGGCAGCAAAAGCTGGTCAACCTCTGGTTTTTCCTGTGCTTCTGGATAAGCAGTGCAGGTAAGTACCCAGTCACAGCTCGTATTTTGGTACCATCCATCGCTCTGCCAACATCCAGCCTTTAGCTTAAGGAATGCACATGTTCTTTTTCTTTTACCTGAGATAAAAAATGTAACTGTCCATGTGTGATTGCAAAATGACCAAATGTATTCTGCCCTGCCCTACTCTAGTGCAAATGCTGCAATAGCAGGCTAAACTATGGCATTTAGTGATTGTAGGCAGGCAGGGACAACGATGCCGTTTGCACAGCTTGCCAGGGGATTTGGTCATTGTGTGGGCCAGACTCACACATGTAACCAAGGTACACGTGTCTGTTCTGAGGAAAGGAGAACTCAGTGTCCAGGCAGACCCTAATTTCTCCAAATATCTGTTTTCCAAGCCCACTATTTGAATGAAAAGGCAAAAAAACATCTCAAACTCACTAATTCCAGCAAAGGCTATATGCAGTATCCCAAAGACCTCCAAGTCCTCAGGAGAGGAGAAAGGGAGGCCATGACTTTGTGGTGCTGTGGGTATCTGAACATTTTCTCATTTCCTAGAGATGAACTGCGCTACTTAAGACTACTGTAACAAAGTAAAAAATGTAGATCTCACGTATTTTCAAAATCTGTCTTTTTAAAGATAACAGAAGACACAAATACCTTCAGATATTCAGGGCTATTCATCATTCTGTGCCACACTTCCAGCACATAGTTTGCAGAAATCCATGAATATTTTCATTTCTTATCAGATATAAATTACTGATACAGTCAGCACAATGTTTCTTGGTGAAAACTCCTATAGTCAGGTAAACTGAGTGATGGATTTGAAGGAAAATAGGAGTAAAATATTGTGCTTGGGATAGAGAGATTACTAAAATTGTGCTATTCCAACAGTAGCCAATTTCACAATCAAGATGTCTTTTCTACTGTAAAGGCAATTTTTATATGTCTCCTGCACATAAATGTCACTCTTTTGTTTATTACGTGTTTCTTTTTCATTTATTTCATTAATTTTGTATATATTTTCTGTGAAAAGACTTCTAAGGAAGTACATTTGTCCTCTGTTTTGAGCAATTTGTCTTTTGCAAGGACAATATAACTATGTAAAAGCAATAACACAAGGCCTTTTATCAAAAACTTATCAGCACTGTACAAACAACGAGGCAGTTCATTAGATTTGAATAAGCTAACTGCTGGGTTAGCTTTGGCCCTACAGTTTGTCAGGTTAGGTGTTGGCTGTTTTATTTTTTCATTTTTCAAACTTCTTGGAAAGCATTACTCAGATAAAGACTGGTACATTGACTAGCGATGATCAAACAGTAACAAATCTTTAATAAAGATCTCAAATATTTATTAGCATGGGTACACTTCTACCATCCAGCTCCCCAGCTGGCTCCCTTGGTGACTGATCCCTCCTGTTTCATCAGTGGGGCTTTGCTCACACGTTCTGCCTGGAAAATTTCCTCTTGGAACAACCCAGGATGAGGTCTAGCGGCACAGCCCCTTTCAGAGGCCACCCGCATTGAGCTGGATGGCCAGGCTGCAGAAAGTTTTATTCCCTGTTCCCTGGCCTTTCCCAGTGCTCTCTGCACCAGCTGCACCCCTGGACATGCGTATTGGAGTGTCTGACCCTGACAAACCCAGGGCAGCCAGTGCCACTTCACCCAGCAGCAGGACCCACCACATGCAGGGGGAGGACTGAGCACTGCAGACAAAGCCATTATTTGCTGAGATCATCAAATCACAGTTTGCTGAGATTTGCAAGGTGCAGTCCCTTCACTGCGAGGTTATGCTGCGCAGAGGCCATAAAGGGCATGTCCTCCAAGACACCTCTGGATCCTGACCTCGGTCTCTCTGGCTGTAAATAGTTTTAGGTTTCACTCAGTTCTGCAGTGGTGAATGACTTGCACAGAGGTACCACTCAGCGACTTCAGGGAGCTGCCCCAGGTATTTGCTGTGAGCATACAGCCAGGTGCCCTCTCAGGCAGTTGAAGTTTCTCAGTGAAGAGCTGAAATCCACTGCCAGAAACTTTTTAACAGTAGAAAACACTCTTAATAAAATATGTGAAACCAATGTCAAAACCAAAATCTGTCAGGAAGCAACATAACTCACTTTTCCTTATTTACACACAATACTAAATTCTCTTTTTGATTTCTTCCTTTTTCAACTACTTTTTTTGCATGGAGTAATAGAATGCTTCTAATAATACCTGAAAGCCCCTATTTTAACATCTATTTCCTTTTCTGTGACAGAATTAAGATTTTTCTTCCTGGAACTGTTGATAATATTTTCTGAGTTTAGACATGGCTGTTACACGATAAAAGAAATAATAGAAAGTTTCACTGTGAATAAGAAAGTGCAAAAAACCCCTAGACTTTAGGCAATACACTTCGTGCACTTACAGTATACTTCAAAGCCAGGAAGCACCAGTGTTAACATAAGAGCAGTTGCTTTTCAGACATCTGATACCATTCTCCAAAACCTGCTGAGTGCACTGCTTTTTTTCCTATGTTTGTTAAACACCGCTTTCCCCGGATGACTTAGTATCAATAGGTCATTTTACCCCCAACATAACCACTTTGAACAAGTTCTGTATTTTTAAAGCAAATACTTCAGTGCCTTTTATACTGATGGAAAGAAGGAAGAAAACACAACAATATGCAATTGAACTATAATCTTAAAAAGCAGCATGGCTGAGAGACAGATCTCTAGTTTTATGACTGGACAAAAACCAGAAGGAGAGGGGGAGATGTGTCAGTCCAGTTTCTATCCACAGATTAAATACGATGTGGTAATATTAAAGATTGAAGAAAGAAGATATCAGGGCCAGAACTGAGCAAGTGTCCTACCTCATCACAGAGTGAAAATAAGGGGCACACTTCCATACAGGACACATACAAGTCCCATGTGTATACTACATTATTTACAAAATATTCATTAACATTTCAAGCTGACATGAAAATTATTAGGTTGCGAAGAATATCAATTAAGTGCTCTTCATTGCAAAGATTTCTGCAATGAAAAGACTACTGGGGAACTCACAAAACAGTTATTCACCTAGAAAAAAAGATATTTAAAAATTTTTAAAATACATATGAAATCTAGCTCTGTGTGTATGCATGTGTGACTACATACACACAAAAAACTAGGTATTTAGGATAAGAATTAATATTCAGTGTCTGGCAAAATATTCAACATTTTCCCTCAGTATAATCATCTTTTTAAACATGGTAGGACCTTTTTGCAGGTCAATCACAGTTTTCAGGCAAGCTGTAATTTAAATCTGCTCCATTCTGCATCTAATGTGGATGTTTCACTGAAAAATAATTAAAACTAACCACACTACTTGTGTCTCTTTGCCTGTCAGACACAGACCACTGTTGTGCATGCACATTGCTAATCGCAGGAAAAGAAGCCTTGCAGAAAGGACAAGGAGGTGACGAAGCAATTGCCGCAGTGGGTGATTTGAAGAGTTGTAATAAAGAGGCGCTCCCTGCTCACACAATCTTCATCTCACCTGAACTCCTATTTGGTGACTCACTTTCATTGCCTACACCACCCTTTAGGCTAATAATGGAAATAGATAAATCTCCTGGTACGCAACAGACAGTATATCAGAGCTATCGACTGTATCTCTACTTTTTCAGCATCAAGATGGTTCAGTTTGTTCATCAAAAGGGTGTCAGCTTGTTTAATCTCCTTTTTCAGCCCTGCTTCTATCTCAAAGCTTGCAAAGGCTCCTGCTCCTTAAATTTCTGCCTTCATCTGAGCCGGTGCAATGCATATTTCCCCTTTCTACAGAATGATGTTTCGATGCCAAAGAGAGGGAGCATGAGAGAGAGGAATAATCTTGGCACTCGTTCAGGTTGTTGTGAAGAAAAAGAAGGGAAAAAAACCCAGACTGCCAATGGGGATTTCCTCTGTAATAAGCCAGATGGCATCATAAGATGCTTGGGGAGACTGTTTCTGTCTAATTCTCTTCAGTAGCAGAAACTGCCAAGGCCTGGCCTTTGTGGCAAAACGAGTGACTAGCTATTTTATATTCTTTCTCTTTGCTGTGCGTGCTGTCCCCACCTGTCACTAATGCCTTTGTAATGCAGTCTGTGCCTGATACAAGCTCCTTCCCCTCCTTTCTCTGCCTCACTTCTGGACTCCAAATAATATTTTCTTTCCACCTACACCAGAAACATGGCTGCAACATTTGCTTTATATCCCGGTGACATCAAGATAATTTCTTTCTTCAAGTGCAAAACATTTCACATAGCGTGGGGAAAACCAGCTGTGAAATTTCTAAAGGTTACCATCCTGGCAAGAGACCAAAACAGGGGTCGACACAGGGAAGTGGGGAGCTGGTGTTCTGTAAAACACAGACATTCAGAAGCTCAGATATCAAGATGGACAACCCACTTGAATTTCTGGTTGAGGTTACAAGGATTTTTTTAATCTATATTTATAAATTTTATTTATATACATATCTATCTACCCGCTTCTATTTTTTTTTTCATACCTGCAAAACTTTGGTGTTTCTGTTGCATTCTGAAATGTGGGTTCAATCTCTCTGTGTACCAGATGCATAGTAGAGACTTGGTATTCCAAAAAGATAGAAAACCTTCTAGAAATCTCATCTGTGATTGCTGGAGCGTTTTTGGTTCCTTAGAGTCAGATCTATAAGCTGTCTGCTTGCCTTGAGGGCTTGTATATCCACTGTAAGGACTAAATTGTTTTTCCTTTCCAGAAGCAGTTCTATCATGTATTCAGAATGGAGCACTTAGATATTTTAAACTCACTCTTTGCTGAGAGCAAAGTAGCATTTTCCCACAACTTTCTGAAGCTGCTTCTTTCTTCTTGACATAGTTCTTTGTCTCCAAGTAGTCATCATGTGCAGATATCACTGCAGCAGAGTAAAGAAATACATCCCAGAGTATCGTTTCATATAGGCAATAAAGCTGCTAATGGCTGCTGTAGCAAAGGCACTTACAAAACTTTGCATGCTGTGCTGGCAAGGAAGGCGCAGAGCTAATGCAGAGATGTCGGCTGAGATACAGACAGTGCTGGTCGGCAAAAACAGGACTGCAAGAGTCATAAAAATAACAACATTTATAATTTGATAACGACATGTTCATTGATACACTGTCAACTGGGATAATCTAAAGACAATCAGAAATTATTTTCTTTATCTAGGTACAAAATAGCAGTAAACAGGCTTACAGAATTTTTCTAAGATGCAATATTTCACTACTTCTTGGAAATAAAGCCACGCAGATAGCTGTCCCATTGAGCAGCTGATGAATGTTTCAAGATATAAATGTTGAGTTTTTTTCCAATTAAATAAAGATGTACCTTTCCCACACTTTTGGATGAATAACAATAGTCTATATCACAGCAGGTTTACTCTTTCAATATATGAAGAGAAATCTGAGTATTGGCAACTTAAAAATGGCAACCAACCTCCTGCTCCTCTCCCCAGCAGATTTCCGCTACTCCGGCAGCAGAACAGAAACCAAACCACAAAATCAAGCCCTGCACGGTGGCAGGCCTGGTCCCAAAGTATCGTGAGAAGACTGGAGAGAGCCTCCACCTTGGTCTCAGCTGCGACTGGGGACAACATTTGTCAGAAAGGGTCTCTCGGCAGCACCCAACAGAGGCAGGCTCAGCTGCGGGGGATCCAGATGGTGCCCTGTGCAGGAAAGTAGAATGATGGGCTCCCCCACCACCCAGCACCTTGTCCCCTGAGGGAGAGAGCCCAAACACCCCCAGCAGCTCCCTGTGTGGCCCCCGTGCCACCAGCACTGCTTTTCCCTGCTCCAGCCCTGTCGCATCCCTCGCTGGTGCTGGCACAGCTGTGCACACCCCGCCGGTGCCTCGGCTCCCCTCCTGACTGGCCCTCCGCCCACAGCAGAGCAGATTACGGTTCCCAGAACTGCTCTCCAGGGCCAGGATGAGCAGGAAATCAGGATTTCTTGACACTGGTCTAATGCTGGAAGAGAGACCAGCCAGGCAGAACTGATGGGGCCTAAAGATAGCTTAACATCAGCTCTCGCCGGGTGCGCCCCTCTGCTACAAAGCATTGCAGCCAAGGCAAAACTCAAAATCCAAGCCAGTACGTTTGGATAACGCAATAACAACACAGCCATTTTTTTCTGCTCCCAGCTGTGTGTTGAGTGCTGTTTCATGTTTACAGCTCCACTATTTGGTACAGATTGCCGTCCCCGTGGCCAGCACTCCCTGCTGTGGTCCCCAGGGCCAGCGCAAGCTGGTGCTGCCAGCAGCCTGTGCCTGTCTCTGCAGGAGCTTTCTTGGGCTCCAGGTGATCCCATGTAGTGCCTTGGGAGCACATCCAAAGGCAAGAAAAATAAATCCTTCCACCCCACCAGCAATTTTTAAACCCGGTATAGAACACACCAGACTGACCTTAGCTTTGAGTGAGATGTTTATTTTCGTTCTGGTGAGTTTTATCCTAATAAAACCTCTGAATTTGCCCTAACTCAGGTTTACTTGGGTTCGAAGTTACAGATGACAGCTGGGCAGACTTCAGCAAAATGATATGTTTGTTCATTCGCACAGAGTTTTGGTTAATTATGCAATGAAAGATGTAGTTTAGAATCAGGACAACAGGAATAGCTATATCACTGTAAATTAGTGGGATACTTCTGGGACATTAATGGAATCAGATGACAATATCTGTGTTGGTTTAGGAAAGCTCTATATTTTGCCTCCAAAAAGATTCTTTGCCAATAGCAGTAAAGTTCATGTTGTCAGTTCCATAACATAACATAACATAACATCTATTTTCTAAATATATATATTTCTACTAATGTCCCCATGCTATTGAACATCTGTGAATCCTTCCATACTCCAGGCATTTGTGTGTCCTCCTCTATAAAAACAATGCTGATTTGGGAGGCAGTGACCGTTAAATGTAGAAGTAAACCGTCTGCTGTGGGAGATTTGTTTCGACTACATGATTATAAAAGTAAGCTACCAGGAAATCTGGAAGCATATTGTCTCTGAAGCAAGAGAAACCTTTCGTGGAACACAGGATTTTTGAAAATTGGTATAAATGGCAAAGTCTACCCTTTGACTGTATTTGTGAACTGGGCTTACTTATGGACACCCTTCCATGAAAAGATAATCAGTAGAGCTCTGCTATTGATTGTGACTGTCAAATACCTGGGAAATGCAAAGTGTCTCTTGGAAGGCCTAATGCAGTGAGGGGAAGGAGCTCAGGCTGAAGCTGCATTATTACAATTTCTAAACTGCAGTCTCGCTGCTCTGACAATGCACATAATTTTAATGTGTGAACACAGTACCATGAGACCTCTTATCAATATGTTCACTATGCAAGTGGAAGCTTAAAAAACTTCAAAGCAAGTTGATAAATTTCCATAAAACTGTTGCCAGCCCATAATCAGATGGCTAGGAATTCCCAGTTGCACCAAAGATAAAAACTGATGATATTAATTTGTCCTTGTTTGAACCAGGCACTCGTACTGAAATCAGCAGTACCCATATGTACTAATATCAGTCCTTTGCCTGCAAAAGCTGTTTTTCTGCCAGTCCACAGATTTAGAGATTTTCTTTATTTCTCTTTCAAAGAGTGGAAATTAAAAGAGAACAAAACACAAAAACTCAAAGGACTCTATTCCATTTAGATTGAAGTTGTTTATTTGGCAAGCCAAAACCTGCCTTTGGCCTTTATTTGACTTTCTCAAAGTCATAGTGTACTGCTTCCTTCTCTAAAATTCAAAGGCAGTACCTATTGGTGAGATACCATGTTCTTACTCAGTTGCTTCCAAAGCAATTCTGCAAAACATACTCTGTAATTTTTCCAAATCTGGAAACTGAACATTTGTTTTATGACTTGTTCCCACCAGGAAGAATCCAAATCAAAACCTTCCTCCCATCTCAATTTTGTGTTTTTCCTTTTCTGCAACTGCCTCACAAGTACGGGCAGCTGCAAGCCTGAGAACATGGACATTTAATGCATTTTTTTAAGATGGAAAGGCTTACACCGTAGGAGAGCTAATTAAAGCTACTTTGTAGTGAAAAAGAATGTCATAGAAACATCCAATTTAACTGAGAAGGTAGAGAAACGTAAAGACAAAGCCAAAGTCTTTTTCTAAACTTCCTTTAAAGAGAAACTTACCAACAGGATTCAGAAGTTTTCTGCAGTTTCATCCAGTTCCTTTTTGCCCCCCATTCCCCGCCCTGAATTATTTAATTAAAGGCCAGAAAGCCTCGCTTTGCCAGTTTTGTTCATCTTAGTTGATTTATGTAGTTACCATCTGGGTTTTTTTCCTTTGTTTGTTTGCTTGTTTGTTTTGTTGGTTTTTTCCCTGGATGGAAATGTATTTCATAAAGCCTTTCCCCTTGACAAGAAAGCACCGAGGAACGAAGGATCCATCCTCATTCCCAGCAGGTTGCTGCCGATCACCCCCTGGTAGCAGTGTGTGTCCTTCTCCTAGCTCCCAAACCCAGGTGGGCAGAGCAGGAGCTCGAGAAGTGATTTGGGAATAGGAATTGCTCAGCACCTGCCCTGCGTCACTCAGGCACAGGAGGGAAATAATCTGTCCTGGCACAGCAGAAATTGCTGCTCCTTCTGCCTTAACCTGGGCATGAAGGTAACACCACAGCGTCAGGCAGCTGCTACAGCAGACCCTGCAGTTCCTGTAAGCCCCATGGAGTGATTTGATTTTTACAGTTGTTTACTTAAAGGCTTCACTTTTAATAATTCTGAGAGAAGGATCAAAGCAAAGCAGGGAAGCCTCCAGCATTTTCTCCTGCCTCTTTTCTGTACTGGCACAAAGAGGAAGAAGGCATTTCCACAAGGTCCTGACTCAAGTATAAAAATAAAATTTACATTTATCATATTTGAAGGTAGCCAAGGAAAACTCACCTCATGGTATGAACTCTAAGAAAGCTCAGGAGGGAGAAATTAAAACAATTAGTAGTAATTACCACCAAAATTATGGTACTGAATAGGACAGTGCCTAATAATGAGAGGTCACAATTACTAATGCGCCCTTCTGTATGCTCATTTGTCTTCTCAGGATTGTAGTCATTTGTGTTGTCCTTTTGCACAGCAGGATCCCCAGTGCCACACTCCTTTCCCTTTCATAAGAAGTTCACAATAAACAAGGGTTCAACATGTTCAGAGGAGCAGGTCTGTACCTTCAGAGGACTTGGATTACTATGGGCTTTACTTTTAGTCTCTTTGTAAAGAAACTTTACTGTGTGTGAGCTTTATTGTCTTTAATTTTATACATTACAAGGGAATGCAGCTAAAGGGTGAGCAAAACTGCACTAATTTTTATTTTCACCTTAATAAAGGGAACCAGAATCAAACTTTCCGTTCTTCTTCAGGCACACAGGCTTTGCGCACACTAGGAACGTCTATCTGTAGATTTTACTGATGGAGCTAATTCATAGAATGGTTTGGGCTGGAAGAGACCTTAAAGATGGAGTTGGACCGAGTTCCAACACCTCACCATGGGCATGGGCATCTTCCCGCAGACCAGGTTCCTCCAAGCCCTGTCTAACCTGGCCTTAAACACTTCCAGTGATGAGGCACCTACGCACTCTGTGGGGAACCTCTTCTAGTGCCTCACCACCCTCATCATTAAAAATTTCTTCCTTCTATCTAATCTAAATCTGACCTCTGCCAATTTAAAGCCATCACCCCTTGTCCTATCTCTACATGCCCTCATAAAAAGTCCCTCTCCGAGTTTTTTGTAGACCCCCTTATTCAAGTTACTGATGGAGCCAATATAGCTAGGACAAAAAAAAAAACGCTTTTAGTGACTTCACAGTATAAAAGTGTTTGCACAAAATTTTTTATCAAACTAGCAATCCTGATAATTTAATGCACTTACTTTTGGGACTTAAAACTTGAAACTCAGGATTGCCTAGAGAGGTCACCTACACTATATGCCTACTCTGAAAGATTCTTACAGATTCATGGTAATTCTGCAATTTGTAACATTGGTCCAAAAGCAAATCAACACAAAGACATCTTGTTACTTAAAACTTCTTAATCAGAAAAAAGGCATTTTGGGTCAACCCATATCTACTTAATCAAAATGTTTTCTTTCAGCACAAATATGAAAGTAAACTTCAAAAAGTAACATTAAAATGATAAATTACATTATTCTATTCCAGAAAATTCATAACACATTATATCAACTCTATATAAGCCATTTTTCACAGCCGGATCTCATTCAAATCAATACTGTCTTGAAGGACATTTCTATTTCAACATCACAGCATTTTCCAGAGGACAATTATTAAAAAAAAATTGCCATAGCTAAAAGTGGGCATAGCAGTAAAAAAACACACAATGAGCATAGTGCATTATGTTGTTTATAATCTAGGGATAACAACAAAATTTTAAAAAGATCTTAAAGTCCAGGACAAGTTATTCCCAGGAATTGCCATCGGATACGGTGTAGACAAACAACAAACTTCTTCCCTTTCCTCTTATAGATCCATAAGTGCCAGTTCAATCACGTCCCTTCTGGAGGCTACAGCCTTCATCAGAGGGCTGGCAAAGCAGGCTGTCACAGCACTCTAATTTACTTCAGGAAAAATCAATTAAGATAGCTTAAGTGACTTTAACTGGGAAATTGCTGGGGACAGTAATCACCACTGCAGACAGTGATGAGTACACAGCAATGGCAACTTCTTCCATCAGCTTGTTTGTACCAAAATGGGCATCTCTCCATTGGTTCAACATCTGAGCCAAAGCCCACTCAAATCAACAAGATTTCCAGAATTAAAGAAGTAGAATGAGTCTGTATTCAATATTTGGCTAGGAAACAATGCTTCTCAAGGTATTCCTTTGTCATACTTTTATAGATATGTATATATGTGTGTATATATATATATATATGTATATGTAGTTGCCCAGGCACTCTTGCGATTTGAGTAAACTAGATTGAAAGAGAATGTCTTGATAAAGTCAACATTGTGTGTCTGAATCAGTACTACAGAAAACAACAAATGTCACTCTGCTGCTTCTGCCACTTCAGCACCACTTTAAAGGTCACCAATTCCTTGAGAAGCTGCCATAAATAGCCTGCATCTCATACAGAAATGTTCTGCCAAAACATTAACTCAGAGTTGCCTTATATTTTCACCTTCAGTCATCATTACCTTTTGACAATCCTTTGCTAGAACATGCTTTCCATCTTAACACCTTATTAATTCCATGGCTATATCTTTCCCCATACTCCCACAGTAATTGCAACACTCCCACTCAAGTTTCACTGACACCAAGAAGTGGAAAGCATTCTTCCCAGATGGGAAACTCTCTTTGTAGTGATGTGACTCCTGGTGATAGAGTTATGTTTGTGTTATTCCTCCCCAAAAGTTAAACTACACCAGCAAAGCCTCTTTTTGTATGTTTGTTTATAATGAGTCCACACTAATGATATTGACAGTATTAAAATGGTGGAGGGGAAAAAATTTACATCCAAACCAAGTAGTTCAATAGGAACAGAGCCAGCACAAGCTTCCAAAGATTATGGAGGATGTTTTCAGAGAAAAACATGGGCACAGTAATCCTAACAAACACAGGAAAACATTATTGGGCAGCACAGTAAACACTGAGCTGGAATAAGTGAAGGGCTTTGCTTCAGGGAAAATACTGTAAGTAAAAGAAAAGTGAGAAGAAGGCAGCCATTCAGAAACTGTATTATTAGGATATGTATTAGGATATGGGCAAGTCCCATATCCTGCCCCTCACTAGTGCAAATGCGAACCTTGTTGGTTCAGAAATATAAAGGCTTAGAAAAAATTAGAAGATCTCACTGGATGAACCAGGTATAATAGACCAAATAATTACACTCAAATAAAGCACTGAAGATGCTTCTTTGAAACATTTCATACAGCCTTTTCATGCTTGCAAAAATTCCTAACACTAGAAATAATCTAGGGGATAAAATGCAAGGCACAAACCCTAAAAGGTATGCTACCCAAGGGATGAATACTGTAATTATCTAAAACCTGTTATGGTACATAATAATGTGTGGCCTACCTGGAATCAATAGGACTAACTCAGCAGGCAGACAGCAAAATCTGTACCTTAATTTCTTTTCTTACTTAAATTAAAAGACTCACTTTCGGTAGGATTTCCAAGGTCCTTGTAGTCTTCAGACTTACCCTTGAAGTTTTCATTTTCTTCTGCTACTGAGCAAAGTCTTGTTTTCAAATTGGCAGCTCTGTACTGTTGCCTCAATGAATGATTGCAGCAACTTAAAGCCTGCAATGAAAACAGCAGCAGTTTAGGTGCAAAGCAAAATACAAGTAATAAGTAAATGTATCGTGTAATTTCCACTGTCATACAGCCTCTCCCCTATTAAAGGCCCTTTTCCACACCCTTTGTCCCACAATCAATGACATATTTTCTTCTTGTTCCTCCTTCTTCCAGGAATGCTGCTAAGGTTCAAGGTGCTTGTGAGGACAACCATATCACAGTGGAAATATTTGCGCTCATTTCTCAAAATGATCACGCTCATATTAAAAATATTTTCACATGCATCTATTCAGCATATATTTCTATTTCTTTCTGTTCTACTTCTCCTGTTGAAGCTGGTTAAGCTACTGGAAAAATTAGTTGAACAAGTGGAAAAGGTTGAAAGCATTTCTTTAGAGCTCATCCCTGTGTTTAGCTTTGGTATCTGAGTTTTGCTGACTCAGTTTTGCTGATTGAGTGGCTACCTTGACACTTTTCAGCCCGTGATTAGTCACAGGTAAGACTTTTATACAGTTGAGTCAACTCTCACTCACCAAAAGATTCAGAAAGTTCTGAACATTGACATTTTTGGTTCAGATTAGTCTCACTATCCCTGAGCTAGCCCTCTGTGCAATATGGTAAGTACTTTGGACTACCGTTCTACTGCAGATGTCAGCTAAAAAAAGAAAAAAAGTCTTAAATCTCACCTCAAGGTGCTTCTGAGAGACACAGCATCAGAGATCTTTTACCAATTTAGATTTTTGGGTGTTTCCTTGTGGTAGACAAGGGTGGGAATGCTATGCCACTCCCACACACATAACAGAAGAAAAATGGCCACACCTGATGACCCTAGCTAGGTGGTGAAGGGATACAGAAGACCCATTCTCCAATTTCCTAACTCAAAATTTTTCATGTGTTGCATAAAGAAGCCTTGGAGAAGGAAGCAATCCCGTGTCTCCCTTTGCCCAAGCAAATGCAAGTCTTATTGGGCAAGAGAATCCCGTCAAGGCTTGCTTTCTTTGTTTCAATAACTGTGGAATTACTTCTTGAGCAGTGGAGATGATGCTGGTGCTGCAGAGTTTTCCACAGATGCAATTCTCCTGGCGTGGGGGGAGCTGGAGACCATCGGGACCCTGCAGACATCGCTGACGCTTCCCCAACTCACATAAGTGCTTCTGAGAACCCAGCTCAAGGCCCTGAAAATTGACTCGGAGATCATTAGGGAGCCAGCAAAGTGCCTGGTACATGGATTGATGTTTTCTGAGAACTGCTGCAAAGGAAGCAGGTGGTTGCATCTGCCAGCTGCAGTTTTTCCAGATTCTGCTTTGAAGGCAGGATGAATGTTGTTCCAATAATCAAGGCTGCAGAGATATATGACTGGGATGGGTCCTAACTGGAAATGATGGGCTGCGTTGCTCTTGCAGGTAGTGAGGTCCAATGTCAGCTGGGCTTACAGACAATCCCATCTCTTGCGGGCTCCTCTGAAGTGCAATGCAGTTAATATGGCAAATAAACTGGGATTCTGGTTGCACAGCAAGAGGAATGTGTCCAACTGGCAGAGAGAATAAATACTTCTCCAAACAGGCAGTAATCAGTTAACATTACTCTAAAACAAACATTGAGAAAGCACAGCACTTTAGCAATTAAAGGTCCAAATTTGCAAAATTAATTAGTGTTTCCCACAGCATAGCACTCTACTTATGAACAGCTCTATTGTAAATGTATGATGCTCTAATATGAAAAGAGAGCATTCTTATGTTAATTATCTAATTAACTAATCTGGGCACAATTAGCAGCTGAAACAGCACAGCATTACACTCTCTTCCTTCTTCCCTTCCGGATTCAAGATTGCCTTTAAATACGTACTTTCAAGTGGCAGGGGACCCTGGTGACAGGGCTTGCTACCACGGTAAGCAGAGCTTGGTGCCAGCAGAGGTTCCAGTGAGCGGGCACTGAAACAAGAGAGGCAGAAATATCTTTGGCATGTAATTTAGGAGGGGGAAAGTCAGCTATTTAATCTCACCCCTAAAGCTAGCCAGCCCTCCAGGGAAGCCATCCTTGTCACTTCACAGAAAGTCAGCATGAAATGCTCAGGAATACAGTTGTCTGTTTCTCTGTCCCTTTGGAAACCCAACACTACTTCACCAGATCCCCCTGACAGCAGTATTTTCTGAAGGATGGATCAGTGACTATTTTAGAGCTCTGAAAATAGAGAGCCTCTTTCATTTCTACTTTTCTGCCAGAGTAGCTATTGACTTCACTGAAGTTTACTGTGGCATGAAGAGAATTAGAGAACTGCGTGCAGATCTCTGACAAAAACTTACCAGGGAGAAGAACATTTGCTGAAAGAGTCTAAGTCAGCCTCAGAGGATAGCTTAGATAATGTCCCAAAGTCCTGACTCAGATTCCACCACAATGATCCCAAATCAGGGGTAGAAATGAAAGAAGAATATTCATTTCAATATTTTAACGTCTGTACATTTCTGCATCCGCAGCAGATAGCCTTTTAGCAGGAAATCAGTTTTGTGTTCAGTAATTAAAAAGGGCAGAAAAAGGTAACATAAGCTGAAACTAACAAGTTCTATACTGAATTGTACAAAATGTTGATAAATTTAAAATATTTTTACCTTACCTTTCTTTTGGGGCATTTTTCCTATTAGAGTTCTGTTTGTCTGCTAGTTTAGGATTTTCCATTAAAAATGTTTGGGTAGATCTACTGTAAAGCTCCACCTCTCCCACTCATTCAGTGCATTCTGACAGGGAAAGGAGTAGTAGTCACACACCTTTGCCAAGGCTGGTTTTTAGACAGGGCTGATCTACTGTGCATTACAGAATCACAAAATAATTTACCTTGGAAAAAACTTGAGTAGTTCATCTAATCCAATACCAGCAAGATCTGCTGCACTAAGTCTGCATACTCTGGACTTGTCCTCTTGAGTTCTGAGCATCTCCAAGGATGGAGACTCCAGCACCTCTCCAGTCAATCTGCTCCACATTTTCCTGTTCTTACAGTGAAAATATTTCTTAATAGCTAACTGGAATTTCCTCTCTTCCAAGCGGTGTCTGCTGCCTTTTGCCTTTTCACTGTGCATCTCTCATAAGAATCTGGATTCATCTTCTCCACAGCTTCCCAATAGGTAGCTGCAGGCAGCCAGGCGACCTCCCTTCAGCTGTTCCTTCTCCAGGCTAAAATAAACCAGCTGCCTCAGCTTCTCCTTCTACATCGCTTGCCCCAGCCCTCTGCCACCCTGGTGATCCCTCCCTTGGACTCACTCGGGGTGGTTGATACGTTTCTTGTGCTGAGAAAGACAGCCCTGGAGTCAGTGCTCCCACTGACCTCTGCCCAGTGCCATGTTTTGGAAATGATCACATCCTGCTGGCTGCTGCCTGCACCTCTGCCCAGGCAGCTTCACAGAGGTGCTCTGGGTTTGGAAGGCTGCAGCACTCTGGTGGACAGGTTCTGAGAAATCTGAGCTAATGCTGAGGTTGGCCTGGCCGTCACAAAGCAGGGGTGCAGTCAGCCAGCTCCACATCCCTCCTGCATTAGTGCTGTGCAGATCTGTTCAGCTCCCCAGTGGGCTGCAGGCACAGGCACCCACCTCCAGCACAGGACCCCGTCCCTCCATACCAGATCCCAAAAGATCTACGTGGACCAGCAAAGCCTTCCCCCAAAGTCTGAGAGCTCCAGACTGATCCCTGCTTCATCCCAGCATAGTTCACAGCATAGCCCAAATGAATAAATCCCATAGGGGGAAAGAATGACTCATCTCAGCAGTAGCATTGCACTGATGGAACTCCTAACACAAGCAGCCAAAAGCTGCCTTGCATGCCCTCGCATCCAAGCCAGGGGTCTCGCACTTGTCCATACTCTGAATAGTCATAACCAGAGCCTGAGATTATGAGCAGCCCATAGGCAATGCAGTGGGGAGGGGAAAAACGCTAAACAAGAAAAGAAAATAAAAGAGAGAGCAGACTATTCCCAGACACCATCACTAGGTCATATATCCTCTGGCACGTATTGTGTAAGCTCTTATTTAAAACTCTCTCTTAGTTCTTACATTAAATTGTTTGTAGAAGGTAATCCTGTGAACGATGTGTTTCTGGTGTGACAGCTAACCTAGTAAAGGACTTACCACATTATGTCTCTTTGAGGAAGGAAAGGGGACTGTTCTTCCAGGACCCTAAAATACAGTGCTGGGCACCTATTAATAGCTTTCGTCAAAGTGAATCATCATCCTCGTCTCTTAAACAATGACTCATGAATTCGCCACACAAATAATTGCATCTACTGACCTCTAAAGCAGAAATTTAAAAAAACCAAAATCAAAATTACATAAGCCATATAAAGTTCCACCGTATCAAGAATTAACCATAATTGACTAATAAGATGACAAAAAGAACTGACTGCCTTTGCTGAGGGATAAATCAGCATACTTAATATACATTACCAAATGACACCACATTTTCACATGTTTTATTTGAGCCTTGCGTGATTTGCATAAATCCATAAGAACCCTTCTGAAACTCTCCAGCTGCCTTAGAAGGTACCACAAGATGCTCTGGATACCTTTACGACACTATTTCTAAAGCATGTATTGGGGTTGTAGAGCTTTTTCTTACAAGCTGCAATGAGGCAAGACACCTGCCAGTTCTCCAGTCAAATACAAAGTCAAAACCTCAAATCCCAGCTCTTTCACAACACGCCGGGGTTCCAATATTCATGGTGGCCTCCAAACACAATAATTGTCCTACTAACTCATAAGAAATGAGTACCAAGAATCCTGGAGAATGGTTTATAATATGCCTTCATTTTGGGAAAATTCTCTCTTCTTTTAGAGGAGCACAACACTACAGGGGCTTTAGGGGCACAGGCTCCAATTTTCAGTCATATCTTCAGGGATTTGTCAAACCAAATTTTCAAGCTAGAGGCACTAGAATGCAGCTGTATGCCACTGTAAGGTGAAGCCTTTGGAGCTCCACTAAGGAGTTACAAGGACACCACAGAGTCCAGTAAGGCATCTGTCTACAGACAGAAAGCCTGGTTTTTGTCTAGAAACAGCCATTACAGAATTTCTTCTTTATCCACGCAATTACGGAAAATATGTGGAAAAACAGAACCCTGTGACTTACATTACAAATTGCTCTTAAGCAACAATCTTCGGATTTTGCTATGTGAGTGCAAACTTTTATCATCAATCCAGAGGAAAAAGTATTTATCATATATACATAAGAGACACTTGTGACCTGCTTATGGATATCCCACTAGCTGGAAAAAAAAAGACACCATGCAGCATTAATCAAACATATGATTTTTTGGTTTATTTCTTGAGTATGAGTCTTGAATTGATGGTTCTTTTTGGGAAAGATCTTCTTCATTAAATAAGTCATGAAAGTACTGAAGTTCATCGTCTTTTGGGACCTCTAAGCAAGCATTTCCAAATTCCATACGTTAACACATCCGCAGAATTTGTTACAAATATTACGAGTTTGTGCCAGAAAGTTTATAACAAGATGCTGGCTGGCTACCAAACCACTAACTCTCTAGGACTGGCTTAGGGACAATTCAGTGTGTTATTTAATGAAAGAGAGTACATGGCCTATGAAAGCCTGTAAGATTCTTCACAGCGTGGTTAGCTCACTCGGTGATCTCGCTTGGCAGCTCCCTGCTCAGTGTGGAACCCCACCCAGGCCAGCTATGCTAAACCCAGACTGTCATCTGAGCCATTGACTCTCTTTTTTGGCTCAGGTTGCTTCAAATTGCATTCAGACTCTCCATTTTGAAATAAAAGCAAATGGTGTGCACAGACATCAATCACCCTTTATGTAGGATGGAGTGCTGATGCTCTACTCTCATTCAGCAAGCAATTATAAAGGCTGCATTTAGTGGTAAAACTGAACTTCTGGTAAGGCTCAGATACTTCATTTTAGGGTTTGGGTTTTCCTCCTGTTTCGGAGAGGAAGATCAATACCCTGCTTTCCTTTCCCATTCTGTCTTTCATCCCAAAATATTTCCCAGTTTAAACATATGTTTACAGGAACTTTTTTTTAATGTGTTCCTAACCATGGGAATAACAGAAGCACTGTGGTGTAATGTGCAGAGCATCACTACTTTTAAATTGAAGTGGCGAAGCAGTGAATATTGCCTTTATCTGGGACTACAAGGGTAATTAAAATAACTGGAACATCAGGTTAATTAAAAACCCTGTATGACCTAGGAAGGTTCTTACTGAGCCCAAATGACCAGATCCCTTTTTTAAGATTGTCTACATGAAAGAGTTTTTTGTATAAATAGATGCTGGTACTTTTCACATTTAAAAAAAAAAAAAAAAAAAAAAAAAAAAAGAGTGTGCAGATCCTTACAAGGTGTTTCTGGACTCAAAGGAGATGTCTGTGCATGCTGACTCTTCATGATGCAAGTTAAGGATGGCATTTTTGTAGAATTCTGTTTCCTTGAACTATTAGCCTTCCTACCTATCTCCCAAATGTTCTTCTTTGATTTAAGATTACAGATGAGTTTGTTCCAGGATTATTTTACAGCACAGAGCAAAAACTGTATCAAGGACTCAATGAACACCTAGAAAGCGGTTATTGATGACTTATCATGCAACCACCACAAAAAGGCTCTGCATTTTGCCTTTTCCTCCTACCTTTGAGTATTGTCTTATCCAGCTTTTCAGATGTTTCATGGAACGTTCGAAACTATGCTCTTAATTTTTCTGTAACATCTGCCACACTGTTTATGCCAAAGACTCTACTGAATGGCAACACCTCTAAGCCTAAGGGAGATTTTCTACAAATCTTAAGATTTGAGGCATAAATCCGGGATATTATGGAGCAAAATGACTACCAAGACCTCACCATTCCTAGCATTCAGCATGGTAACCTCAGCAACCAGAGGGGAGAATATACAGCAATCCACATTCAAAGTAGTCACCTGCCTCTTTTGTCTCCCTGTAAAGTCAAATTTACTGTTGTTCTTGTAGTTTAGATACTACTGGGATAAAAGTAACTTTAAAATACACATATTCTCCAGAGATGTTACTCACTAAAACTTTTTTGTCTCTATTTCACTAACACTTGTACAGCAGATGAAGTCATCCATGGATTTGTGATCTGCTTTACTGCTGTTTAAGCCATATGTTGATGATAATATTTTGGAACCAAAATGAGCCAATAAGCAAGACTGAATTTATTTCAGCCCATCTTGGAGTAGCAATTCTCAGTCCCTAACGATGCAGGGTAATACCACTTAGGGAAGGAGAGAAGACTTGTAAATGCTGGTCCCACCTTATTCATCTCCATCACTGAGTGCTTCCTCCATTCTGACAGCTTTGGGAGGAGAATGGTGTTTATTTTATGTCAGTAGGAACTTGGGGATTAGATAGGGTAGATGGGAAAGCATCGAAAGGCAATATCTGCTTGCATGGTATGATTATCTGTTCAGATTGATTTGATTATTCCCCTTCCTCATCCCTGGGAAATGGACAGCCGAAGCATTGCAACCAGCTGAATTTGTGCAGTCATACCAGAACTGTAGAAAAGTCTGCTCTTTCTCTTTGTGGAGTTGCCCAGGTCCATCAGCTCAGGCAAGGCCACTTTTAGACCTAAATGTGAGAAGCTGGGTTGTGAGGGAGAGAAGATTTCTGCAGTTACAAGCAGAATAGAGATGAGGTTAATCATGCTGGGGAGACAGGCAGGTTCTAAATACAGACATCATGAGTGAGCCTGGCTCAAGGGCTGCTGCAAACCCCCAATAGAAGGGATTTGCAGGATGCAGTAGTGAAAAAGGGCAGCTTTGGTGGAGATGCTGTCAGGATAACTGGAGAGACAGCAAAGCACTGGGCTCTGTGGGAGCCAAGGAACTGCAGACAGGGCCAGAAGAGCACCAACATGGGTGTAGAAAACTGACAGGAAGGAGTCTAAAATAATGCACCAAATAAGAATGGGCTGGCAGTCATCACTTAGAACGAGGAAGATGCTAACTTTGAAAGCCACAGAGCATGTCTGGCAGGGGCAGGAGTGCTTTCATGGCTTTCAGGGATGTTTTTGAAGCCATTTGTACTGTGCAATGACATTCATACCCTATTCAAATATTCCTTCCCCATTGCCTTCTTAAAATCCATTGTTTTCCCTAAGAGACAGAAGAGTTTGAAAATACCTTCTGGTGTGTTTCTGGCAGTCTTGTGCTTTCTCCAGCTATTTCAATAACGAAGAAACAACAGTAGGGGCAGGGCTGTGACAGGTACTGCCTCAAGTGATGTGGGGCACACAGGTTGTACTGGGCTGTGCCAGTGGCATTATTCTTTCCACATTTTCAGTCCTGATATATGGTAAATCTGCATCTGAGATAAATAGCTGAAATACTGCTATGAAAACAATTCTCTGTACCAGAGTGATACAGAAATTGGTGGAATACCTATTTTTCTTCATAGTTATTTTAATCTTTATTTACAAACCAAAAAAAGAAATAAAATTTTAAAGATACTGTTGAAATTAATGGAGTCTTTCTTAGTCAGTTCAGCCTGGAAATAGTTGAATTTATATTTATGCAATTCATAATGGCTCTGCAGCCTACCATCATCCAAAGAAATCTTTCCCTTATAGGAGAGGGGAAGTTTACGTAGCTGCAGTCTTGGATTACATTGATTCAGTCCTGAGGCAATACAGATGCCAATTATATGATACACATACCATACATCTTTAAATTATTTGTAAAACAATCCCTGAGAAATAATGGTTATTGTCATTCTAGTCAGGCACTGAAAATACAGCCAGCACAATTCCTTACCTGTTGGTACAAAACTAAACTTTTGGTGTGTCTGGTAAAAGCTTCATTCTTTTTGTGTATTAGTTACGGTACAACAGTCGTGGATTGGTCTGTAAAAATACTTGAATTCCTTTAGTAAGTACCTGTCAGCCTACATGCTTCCATACCCCTTCAAGTGTTAAAGTAACTGCTCATCTTCCTCCTCTTTTTCTCTTTATATTAAGACTTCATTTGACCTTCTGGGTTTTCACTAAATTCTTTGTTATCAATAAGCACCAATTACTCTTATGCAAAGAGTTAAACAAAGATTTTAATTTCATTGTGTCGAAACAGGATTTTTTTTAAAAATCCAAATAATTTTTATGAAGGCATAAAAATCATTGTCGTTCAGATTGTAGACTATGATCTTTAGAAAACTAACCAAGGCAATTTCAGTTCGTTGAGGTTTTTTCTTATGAGCAAAGAGGTTTCTCAAGCCCTGTTATCCAACTCAAATTGACTTAGCCAGTTTTAAAAAGTACCATTTTGCCTCACCTACTAATTGTGTAGACAAAACTATGTGACCTCTCAGTTAAATCACCTTCACGTTAATGTCATCCTTGCCACTGTTTGCCACCAGTCTGTACCTCTGTTCCTCTTTCCAAGGTGGCATCATAACCTCTTCTAGCATGCCCAAAAACTAACCAGTATTTCAGCTTTTCCTCCTGATTTAGGTCACAACAAACTTTAATTAAATAACATTCTTTATAGAACTGTCTCTAAATCTTTAAATCTTCATATAATTATCATGAGTGGTAGCCCACAATCTACCTCCTGTTAGAAAAAAAATATTAATAGAGTGTTAAATCTATGTGAATGAAATTAGCAGACATATAAGGAAAAAAAGTATGTACAGCCATACTCTCAATGCTCTCCAATTTTTTTCTGAAGACAACAGTCAAAATATTCTCATTAATGGACTCAAAAAGACTTTGAACCTTGTCAAAACATTATTCTGAAGAATTTACTTATCATCCTAACCTAAGACCTATACCAATAACTAAATATAAGAAAACCCTATTCTAATGAAAATTTCTCAAACTTCCCTTCCTTGCAGCCTCCCAACTTTAACAAAGTCATCTCAGATGTAAACCTCTACAAACCAGGAACCTGACCATGCCTGAGGAATAAATGCAGGACCTGACAGCACATCTCCACTGCCACCAGCATGGAGCCCACAAACACACAGCCTAAAAGGTGTATGACCATGGAACCTTCTTTCCCCATTGAAACCACCGTCGTGAAACCTTGTGAAAAGTCATGACTGTTCCGCAAAGCAAGCTCAAAAGTAAAACAATATTGGACAGTAACATTCCGGTACCAGCAGGAGAGCACTCCTCACTCCCCAAAGTATTACACCATTGGTCTCTTAATCCTGTTACTCAAGAGAGACATCAGCCTTCAACACAAGCCTGGAAATAAAAGTCCCTAGTTCTACAGGCTGTTTGAAATCCATGGATTCACTAGACCTACAGAGTTTATATCACATTATAACTTTCCCCACTGCCTTCCACACACTCACTTTTTACTATGGACAACCACTCTATTGCCAGCCTCAACATTTCTTCTTAGTGATCCCTGAAACAATGCCAGCCTAACCTGAAAATTACACTGACTACCAGCAGACAGACTGAGGTTTGATTGAAGCATACTTTTATGCATGTGACTACTTACAAGGGAGGCAAAGGAGACATTCACATTAGGAAAGCCTCCTGTATTAAATCTCTGAATAAAAGAATGGGCATTGTATCATGAAAAAATTGGGAACGTTGAACAAAGAAATTACTTCATTGAAAGCTTCATATTAATGTTCTAGGGATTTTTATTGCATTCAAGGTAAGAGAACTTTTATAGTCTTTGAAAAGGGAACATCTGACTCCATAATTTCCTTTACCAGCAGAAAATATATTGCCAAGTGTTTATGCAAAAAGGAAGGTAACAGCAATAGAGCTGGATAAAAGGGATGATCAACATTAATAGGCTTTCTTAAAAAGGTCCCTCCTACTGTTACACACAGGATATCTGATCTGGGAGATACTGTAGGATAAAACTCAAAGATAAGTCCATGCTAGGCAACGGAAGAAATAACACAGACTGACAAACACCAACACAAAAGGGAGATATATTCCAAAGCACTCTGTTACAAACTACATAAGCTCATTCACACTTTGAAATCTAATCATTTGGTTCATTCCCTCTGTTCCATTTCAGCCAGGCTATCTGTAAGACGTCTACCCACTGTTAAATTGGTAGCCTTCTCTGAGCAAAATTGATCATTGTCATGACTACTACTTTTCCTTTATCATTCAGGGAACAAGTAATTCTGAACTGTATTATGGCAGGCTTTCTGATTTGAATTTTATTTTCTGGTTGTCTTTGCTTTTCGTCTGCTGTCATGTCTTTTCCTGGGCATATATTTTGCCACTTGGGAAATTCTGAGAAGATAAAACACTGTGCGATTCCAAATTCTTAACAGTCCAAAGCATGTGTGTTTGCATTTGTGGAGGTTCTGTATTTATTCTCTGCCTCCCTGGAAAAGCTCCTAGCTTTTTATTTCGAGCTCATCTGTGGCACTTTATTTGTAACATGCTACAGGCTTCCAAAGACAGACACAACACAAAAAGGGAGAGGAAAAATGCTGAGTTCATCACCATAAATTATTGATGTTTCTTCTACTTAACTTACTCATCAGGATTCATTGTTAATGAGGTGTGGATTTTAGTTTTAAATTTACCATGAAACCAGATGATCTTTAAGGTTGCTTCCAACCCAAACCATTCTGTGATTCTGTGTAGCACTGCAGGCATTCAGTTTGAAGCACTGCATTAAAGAGGATTTCTCGCCGTGTGTGTCTCTGGTTCCATTTTCTGCAGTAGGTCTCTGCAACTGTGACTTGGCAGGCACTGGTGGTATTTATCCAAAACAGAATGTAATAGGAAACAGAAAGACAAGAGGAAGATTTTTATTATGTAACTGATAAAATACAGAAACAGATGCTGTGCAATTTCTCTGGAATTAGTTGATTTATTTAAAGGGTTAATTGACTCATTGTATTCCTATGGGGTAAACTGGAATTCAGATGAATTGCAGTGATCCAGTGTCTGGGAGCACCAGGAAATCTGCCAGCATATATTACTGTTTCCATCTTCCAATTTGCAACTAGTTTAAATTAGGGCCAGATGCTGCTGCTATTGTTGTTCCTCATGCTAGACTCGCACTGCCTTCAGCAGAAACAGAAGCTGGCTTGTAGGCTGGGGTCAGTGCTAGGATATCCTCAGTTAAACAGCCCAAATGAAAAATGGAAGGGAGGTGGGAATGATCTGGTTTGGGTTTACCCCAGAGGGAGATTCCACCAAAGCATCCTAAAAAACCAAAATGGAATGAAAAATTGATTCACTTTAGGGTTTTTCCAGAGGGCTTCAGAAGTGGAACTGTCTGAACTGAAAGCAGTGGGAGCTTTACCAGTGATTGTGGGAGGATCAGGAGCAAACCAGTGTAGCATCTTTTGGAAAACTCCACTTGGCCCATTGTGGGATGAGGCTCCATGGACTGGATGCCACTTTCAGGGATCCACGTGTCACCTACATAACTCCTGATACAGATATCAGCCCCAGAGTGCTGGGCGGGAAAAACAGTCCAAGGAATGAGAGGCTGAAGTTCAAAATCCTGGTCCATCGCCTACTGCCCTGGGACTTCGGGAAACCTTCATTGTCTGACTGTGCCACAGCTCCTTATCTGTGAATTAATACTAGCAGGTCACTGCCTTAAAGATCTATTGCAGAAATAAATACACGATAGCTTATAGAATGGTACAAGATCAAATGAGTAGCTAAGACAGGCAGCCATGAACATCCTGGGACTTTTTTTCATCCTAAATCAGGCAAACTAGCAATTAAAGTGGCCTTTTTCTGATACAGAGTAAAAGGAGTAGGGGAAAAAAGAAGAAAAAAACACACTTGAAGAGCTGCTCCTAAAAATATAAAACGTATTTTAATTATGAAGGGGAATTAATTTTAGATTGACTGAGGAAAATCTCATGGGGCATTCAGCCAACTCATCCATCTCCTATCACCAGAGAATTTCAGCTTTCCAAACAGCCCTGTAACACACCACTTCTTGGGATCTACTCTGAATACCGAGCTTATTATCTTTTGACTCCTTCATTATCTGTCACTGACATAAAATGCGGCATGTACTCCTAAGGAAATTAAACACTGAAGAAAAAAAATGTATTAGTCTATCTAATCATCCTTCCCCTCCCCTTTCCAGGGTTTCTCCCTACTGTATCATCTTTGCCCTTCAGCCACACGCAAAACCTTGTCAGCTTTGCCACTGCTCTTTCCCTTTCTGTCCCTCCATTTTTTGCCACTTTGTTCCTTAAATTAAAAATACGTAGCAATATCTGCATTCAGCTGTCTGGGACAATGTCAGGTGAGTGAGGACATGATGCTATTCAGACAGGGTATGGTCACTATTAGCCAAAAGGACTGAGTGCTCTTCATCTTGGTCTCCAGAAGTGTTATTTAAAACTCGCAGTTCAAGCTGATTCAAAAACCCCACACATCGCCCCTTGGTGCTCTGTCCCAACGCCGATGCTCAGGCCCTGTGCCTACAGTAATGGAGAGCTTTTGGAGAGTGAGATGAGCCCCAGGTTTTGCCATTGGCCTGGAAGATGCCTTTGACCAGCTCTGCCTACCCCAGCGCCTTTCCCTGTACAAGGAGATGCCCTTCATCAGCACCACTGCATGGAGAACTGGGTGCTGGTAGCAATGGCTCTCACATCATGTTCATGTAAGTCAAAAAACGTATGGGATATTTGGGGATAGTTTTTATGGATATCCTCATCTTGATTAAATGCGTATTTTTGTTAATTATTATCGATCAAATATTTAAGAACTGCAGATTTAGGGCACAGTTATGCAGTGATTGATGAGGTTAAAATAATTGCTGTGGTTGGGACGGCCTTAAGCTCTCTTTGCAGGGATTCTATTCCGAGTAGAATCACACAACTTTAATCATGCATGGCCAATCCTAAATTGCTCTACTTTTAAATACTTTTTAATTATTTTGTGTTTCTGCTCCATAGTTGTTGTCCAGTGTGCTAAGATCTGCTGATCCTCTTTTGAGAGTATTTTAATTTATCTATGTGAAGAGACCTTGTAAATTCACACTTAGTGATTATTAATTTCCCTTCTGCTCCAGACAGTTCTGTGTAGGTTGTCTCATCGGAAGATTTTTTTTTATCTTTTTTTTTTTTTTACAACTAAACTGTTGTCTTTGCCATGCAAGGATGGCTGTCAAAACATCCAAATCTTGCTATAAGGATCTTGCTATAAAGGGGCCCAGAGTTTGTGCTTGAGGTGATATTCATGGAACTGACAAGCTTAAACATAGTTCTCTGGAAAGAGAATACACACCAAAAAAAGTAGATTGAGCTGTAGGATATTGGCTGATTATCCAAAATGTATAAATATTGATGCAGCAGGTTGAGCAATATGAAGGGAAACTGTGATCTGAGGTTGCAGAAAGCTGCTTTAGAGCCGAAATCCTACTTAGGTAATGAATATGCTGCCGTCATACCCTCCTGCTCTCACTCCCATTCAGTTATCCCTCTCTGTCAAACAAAATAAATGGCACATTTCTTGTGAAAATCGCATCTGCATTAACTTTGTTATTTTTTCACTATTTTTAAATTGTTCTATATATGTTACAGGTCTTTAATTAGACACGCAGACAACATGGCAACAGATCAAACTGGTGGATGGTTTCTGAGGTTCCAGCTGCTTATGTAAGTGTCATTTTAATTTCCTCAACCCCCCTTTATGCAATTTAATTTTTGGATTAACTTTCTGAGGCTCCCTGCTACCAAAGCATTCATCCTTAGCACTACTCCCCAAGTGAAATAAACCTAAGGTGATATTGCAGCCTCTATGCCATGCTTGCAGCCTTGCAATTACAGCTGACACTGCTCCCAAAATGGAAAGTATGTTTAGAAGTTTTTTAGAAAATATCTTCCATATTCATTTTCTTTATCAGAAATATGCATAAAGAGCCTCCTAAGTTCTCAAATTGGCGAATGATGATTAAAAATATATTGTCTCTGCATTGCCCCAAATGACAGGGGGGAGAAGTAAAGTAGGAAACCAAAAATTAAATATTACTAGACACTAGCATTTCTATTTTAAACAACAAAGTATTTTAAAAAAATCTCAAAAAGGTAACATCCAAGAAAAAATTTCAAAAAAACCCCAGTTACACCATCTTCTCCCCAAGCCAGTTTTTGCCTTTTACTCATTCTCATCTTCTACCATTCTGTGTCCACCTTAAATTGCAATATGCCAACAGCAGAGATTTGCTTTGTCCCGATTGTTCTACAGACACAATACTGAATATAAAAATACACAGCAAAAGCAACTTGCCGGCCAGGTGTGTTCTGAAATGTCGTCTCTTTGACTGAGACAGAGCCGACCAGAATTGAAAGATTATCATGGAAAGCAAAGCCCTGAGTAGGAAAACAGAAAGTCCAGCATAGCTCAAAGTAATCAAACAATATGTTTTGGGTTGGGTTTGGGTCTTTTCAGATTTGTTTGCAAGCCAAAGTAAATCATAATCGGACTTTTTCAAAGCAAAATAACTTGTTAAGTATTTAAAGGCCACAAATTTGTTCACTGAATTCTCATGAAGGTGAGCGAATGTGAAGTCCATAGAGTTTGCTTTGCTGGGGTTTTTTTGTTTTTTTTCTTTTTGCTTTTTTTATGACAGAACTGAAGAGTCTTGTTGAATTTAATGATTGAATGAGTACATAAGTCAATGTAATATTATATTCCAATGAAATACTATATGCAGATGAAAACAACGTAAGTGCCAATGTCAGGTTCATCTCTGGCCTCCCTCCCCTCTGCTTCCTAAGTCATTACCTAGTATTTATTTACAAGACTGGAGAAAAAAAATATCTTGGAAAAATAAAGGCTTTGTGCTCAGATTTCAGGCATGAAATGGTGTCCCACTGTGTCATTTTGGATTTGCCACTTAAAACTTCCAGTGTGTTTGCTTGAGCAGTCCCATTTTGCAAGAAGAGGAATTTAGTTCTTTGGAATCTGACAGTCTCAGAAGAGCTGCTCAGACGTTTTTATTAATTAGTTAATATTTGTGCAATGCTTAAAGTATCAGGCACTGCATAAATGTTAAGCTATGCAATTTGGTCCTACAATTAAATGGCAATTATAAACAACAAAAAATACATATTTATATATTTGCTAGGAATTTACATGAGTATGACATATTTGATAGCTTAGCAGAGAGCTCCTAATCTATCCAAAGCCATATAAAGTTTAGGGATATGGCTAACAGCCTATTTAAATAACATAGCAAAAGTCATCTTTTCCCTGGTGTTTGCATGTTAGCCTTTAAGGCTCCAATTAAAAGCAATTTAAGAACAGAACTTTCACGTCTGATTTTCCCATGCAGTTGCCGTCTACTAGGGTTCTCACATATGCAAAATAAAAATTTGCCCCTGAAAACACATTAAGTGTGCAAATTAAGAAAAAATAGACTGCACACACTTGAGTTTGGCTTAAAATCTACAATCTTGAAAGCTTCCAGCTCATCTGTTGACATTACAAAAGATACAAGTACCAAAGAAACAGAAGAAAATGCTGAGTGCCTTGTTACTTTTCCTGGCTTTTTCTTCTGCATATGACTGTCAGACTGTTAATGAAAAGACTCTTAATGAATCAACACTCTCACAACAGTGTCACTAATGAACTACTGGTAACTGGAAAAGGAGACTAAAAATACTACATCTCCCTTTAATGCAGAGTTATCTTATCAATATGCTGTAGCCAGAACTGTTAGGCTGAAAAATGCATTTACTTACGAAAATAACATCACGAAGCAGAACCAGGGTAACAACAACATTTCTGTTGCCAGAACACACTTGTAGTTGGTGGGTGGCTTGTATAACTTGAGCGCTTAATTAAGTGTATTTTTCCAATAAATACATTGGACATTAATTTTTACTGATGGCTAAATATCTGCTAAGTAGCTACCCTGTCTCTTAGGCAACCAGGCTAGATTTTAATAACCTGCAGGACAAAAGAGCAACAGGCCCATAGAGTCTGGTAAGGATGTCAGCATTTCCATTATAAACCCCATTTTAGCACTGGGGAGGGTTCTCAAATTTCAACATTAAAACATGCTGGGGATAGCTTTTATCCAGGAGTGATTTTCTGGTTTCTGTTTTTCTAAAAGAAAAAGAGCCATTCGCATCCATTTAGAAGAATCTTAAATGTATGGAGTTTTCAGGGGGGAGGGAAAAAAGCTTAAACAGGGAATAAAAAAAAAAAAAAAAAGAAATCCCTAAAACAGAGTGGACTTCAGGGTATAAATGTAGTATTGAGCCTCAATGTTTGACTCAGAGAAGCCAATGGCAGTAACAGCGAAGCTGAACAAGGATGGGCCCAAGGTCGCGTGGGACCTTTAGGACACAGGTCTGTGCTGTAAAACCTGGAGGTGCTGATTTACAGTGAAGCCATTGTTGGGCTTGGAAACCAGAGGCACAAAATGCTGCTTGTGATGGTGGGCTGAGGTAGCCTTTTGGAAGTAGAAAATTAAATCAAATCTATGGTCAGTCTGTAAATCTGAAGGATACAGGACTCTCTCTTCGGTGGAGTTTGTGTGTTAAGTTCCACTGTTGTAGGTACTTTCTAATTCCAGCTTAACATAAATTTAAAATAGCCTTCACTTCTTTTGCTAAATATATTTTCAGAAGTTTTATATGTGTTCTGGATCAGCTATGAATCACCCATTCCATATAAGAGCATTTCAGGTATAGATTAAAATGGTTCTTATATATTCAGTAGTTTGATATATATTTAAAGCTTGTAAAGTTGTTTGTAGCAAAAGTTGTTTTATAACTAAACTACATTATCACTATGAACTCAACCAATAATTTGTGTTTTAAAGCTACCTGGGTACAAGTTTACATCAGTGGTTCAGTCACCATCCATATCTGTAAAAAATAAAACAATAAAAAATAAATAATGCATATAGGACATGCTGTCAAAATTCATTTGGGCAGTTCCATTTTATACACATTTCATTTCCTAGATTTTAAATACTGAAATATTGATTTATATTGTCAAGGCATCCTAAATGTACAGAGAGAATAGGCTTCAGAAACCTTACAGACTTTCAAATACCCTCAAACAGTGCAGATAAAGTGGCTTCTATACAGACCTTCTTATTTTCATGGGGGTTTTTATGTTTGGTTTTGTTGGGTTTTTTTACTAACCTGTATTTCTAGGATTTTCTACATTACAGTTTTCATGTTGTCCCAGGCACTCTGTACTCCTTCAGGGTCACATATGAAATTAAAAGGCCAGGCACTTACTTGTCACCCAGTCTCCCAAGAGGGCATGGAAAAAACTATCCACAAAAAAGCAAAGAAGTGCTCTCCTGCAAAAAACTGTGCTTACAGACCTTGTGGTGAAAAATAAGTCCACTGACATATATAGAAGTTTCAGTCCTTTGTCCATCACTAGAAGAAGCCAGCCACAACATAAAATGAACTGAAAACCAGAATTTTCTAAGCAACGTTTATTCAAATTTTCCCATTCATTCTCAAAAAGGCAGGAAAATGATTGGAAATATTTTAAGTGGTAAGTCCATGCAGTCCCCAGCAAGTCCATCCATTGCCTTCCCTACGAGATTGCTGCTTCTCAGGGGCAGTGACTGCCTTCAGCAGCATTTACGGACATGTGGTGGGGCTTTGCTGCAGAATGCATGTGGTGGTTCAGAAGGCATTATGTCTTTATTTTCTTATGTTGCTGGAAAAGAGAGTCATGTTATTCTCATTTCAGAGGAGAGGAGATGAGGCACTGGGATTGAGGGCTTGAATCAGACACCGGTGACAGCAGCCAGAAGACTGGCAGGAATTCAGCAGGGCTGTCCCTCTGGAGAGCCCTCCTCTGCCCCCAGCCAAACCTGCCTTGGAGACTAAAAGGCAGAGAGAGCCATGGGGAGTAACATTCACCCGGCCACAGCTTTAATTTTGCCAGCTCCCTCTAGAGTCACAGTGAGCAAAGCTCCCTGATGCTCTGCTGGCAAGGGGAGGCTGTGGTGAAGCCTTCAGAGCCATCCAAAACTTGCCATGCAGCTCTGAATCACACTGATTTTCCCCAAAGCAGGCCTTGGTACCTGTGTATGCCAACTTGAGGAAGAGTTAGACACTTCCCTGGCTATTTGCTTAGTAATGAGAACTCTCATATTGTTTGGCCACAGTTTTGCAGAGTTTCTGCCTCCTCTATTTTACTGTCAGAGACTTGATGGCCAATTACATCCTTCAACAGTGAATGGGAACACTGTTCACCATGTCTACATTCTCTATCAGCCCTTAGATAAAAAATCTTATATATGTATAAAGGAGAAGAGAGTAAGTCCAATCAAAAATGACATGCTGGGATTTCAGGAGGATCCAACTCCTCGAAATGAAACTTGAACAGCTGCTGGATGATATAACCTGAATAAAAGTAATTAAAAGAAAATGAGTTCTGCCCTCTTGTATCCTCCTGACTCATGCCTCATTTTCTACTTCAGGATTTAGGAAAGCAAATGTCTATTTCTGTGTCCATCACCAGAGCGACATCACAGCAAGTTAATTAGAGCACATGACAGAGAGGTGCTATTTTTGCCTTCAAATAAAGATCTTTCTGTTGCGTATGAACATTTTTCTTTCTGAAATAGGGAGAGAAACTTCTTAGCTACCAGCTTTCTCCCAAAGGTGTATAAAAATTATGCTTTTTCTACAGCTTGCAAGCCTCACGCTTAGAATTGTCAACTGTGGTGTACTAAAGAGGATACAGTCAGACTTGACTGATCAAGCTTAATTTAGCCTTATGTTTGTGTTTCTGAAACATGGTAAACAATTTTTTAGCATGTACTTGCTTACTGACTTGCAAACAAAAAACATTTTTCCCTATCTGAATAAAAATGAAATCTACAAAGTCATGACCCGTGTATTAATTACGATTTTTATATTCCATATTATATCGCTTCAAGAAGAGGCCAAAACACTAATATTTATTTATATGCCTTGATAAAGAATATTCTGTGCATTTGCCACAGATAAGCACTGTTGAAGCTAAAAGCCATATTTCCCCCTCGGTTTGGTGTCTGTGTCGTCATGTGGAAACAGCAATTTGTACCATGTGGGGACTGGTCTTGACTGCAGGATCCAGAGTGGTCCTCTGAAAAGTTTGTTTCCCAGACTGTGTCTCAAGCTGGATGCCCAAATTCAAATCTAACAATCTGAAATCTGTGAGTGAAAACATTACTCAGAAGCATATGACATTGATCATAGCCCTTCGCTATCCAAGTTGTTTTTCCCTTGGCCTTTCCTTACCTTCCTCTCCATCCTCAGAAAGGAGGGCCAATCACATCTGAGGAGACAGACCTTCCCCACAGTCTAATGAGAGGTCTTGGTCCATTAGGGAATTCACATCCCTAAAAATACCATCAGTAATTTATGAAAGGATCTGTGCATAAGCAGTCACAGGTCAGGCAGCTTGTCAATTTTTTTGTGGAGATAACGGTCCACACTACTCCATCAGTCAGCATTCAGAAGGACTCAGCTCTAGTTTTTCTCTTGATGTTTTACTTAGACCTAGTAGAAGTGCTCAAAGGAGACCTTGGATTATGGCTTCTGTCTGTCTCAAAGTCTTAGGGACCATAAACCAGGTGATGGTTGCAAGCAGAGTCCCATGTTTCTCTGGCCAGTGATCCAAAAACCTCCAAAAACACATCTCCATCTCAGAGAGACCACATTAAAAAAACAATAGGGTGAGAGATACAGTATATGGAGAATTGTTGTTAAAGTACATGACCAGATGAGGAGAAAAAACAGAACCATTGTGATGGTTTTATGGACTTTTTGAATATATTCCTAAGTGTCACGCAATTTTAACATTGCTCTGACTGGTTAATATGTGCAACTTGTCTCCAGGGGCTAAGATTAAGTAGCAACAAAGCTGAAGGGAAAAGCATTGCCAATAAATGGTGAGAATTTTTTTTGTAAGCACTCCTTCTCTATGGTAATGTTTTATTTAAGTAAAAGGGGGAAAATTGCAACATGTACATGATTAAAATCAGACTCGTAACAGGCAAACTTTAATTATTATTTTAACAATGTGACATACATCACCAGTAATTTTCTTTCCAAAATTAACATAGTTTTTAAAAGACTCCAGCGTTTGTGCGTTTGATCTCCCTGTGGCTGCCACCCAACCTGTGGAACATGTCCTAGATCACATGCAGGGACAGTCCAGACCAACAAGGCATGGCCGTGATCAGGAGAAAAGGAGTGCAGGGAGAGAGGGATGCAGGGATGTCCCAGTGAAAAGCACAAGGCATGGGTGATATCTGAGCTCTCTTAATGGCAGAAGGACTGTCTGCTCTCCGGCCCCCAAGATGGGCAGTGCTGAGGGAACTGAGCAATGGAAAGGCAGGAAATGAGCAATGCCAGAACTTGTAGAGATCCATAGTGTTGGCAAGGATGCTATGAGCAAGGACGAGGACTGAAAGGCAGAAACACCAACAGCCCCCAGAGAGGGTGCAGGGCAGAATCATGGCCACAATCATGCAGGGATCATTGGGTGTGGTAGCACAGGAGCTATCCAAAAATCCTGCTCCTTTAGTAACCCATCGTAACTGCTGCTGAACACGTCCAGCTGTTCCGAAACATTAGTGTCCAGAACAAACCACTTTCATTAGGTGAGGAGGCATATTTTCCAGGTTCTCCCAGTCAGGCCAGCTCATCTTTATTTCCCTCTTTGATGTAAGGGCAATGTGTTTTTAAGAGACATTTCTCAAAGAAGGAAGAGCAGTCATTTGGCAGATGAAAGAGAGCAGCGCCGTGAGAATAAGGGACCGCAGAGCACAATGTGTAGCAAGAGCAGACGGAGCACAAAGGCAGCAAAAACAGAAGGCCCCTTGGAGTAGAGAAAACAATAAACAGCAGAACCCATAGACAAGGACGCCGGTAAGGGGCTAGGAGACACACTGGGGACGGTGGAGGGAGTGAAGGACAAGGGCATCAGCCGTGGGGTGGTTGCACTGGCTGGGACAAACACACAGTGCTGCCAGAGGGAAAGCTGCCCGGTGGCCATTGGGCTGGGGAGGGGAAGGTGGGCTCACAGGCGAGGGCATTGCCCCCTGGAAAGCACAGGGCAGCCCTTGTCCTTCACTGAGCTCGGGTGGTGGGTGACAAGTCTGAGCTGAACTGCTCCCAGGAGTGTATTTCTAATGTTGAATTTAGATGGGAAAGTAATGAAAAGCAGGAGGAAAACACTTTAGTACCATTAATTAATTGGTTTCTATATTATATTTAAAGTTCTTGGACGTTTTTTTCAAAGACAATTAACTCAGCTTTACATTTCTAGTAAATAAAACTCTCCATTTTGAAGCAGCCCCTTTTAAGCTGAGTGGAAGAGGAAATCAGACCCCTAATTCTGACCCATACTCTGCAAATCACCAGTTTCTTCCACAGCAAGATTAAATGCACCGTTGTTGTTCTGCCAGCCCTTAACGCAAATTAATGACTTAAATTACCTTTCATCTCACCTTATAAATTCTACCTTGAAGCAGCAGAAAGCCCAAGGGCTCTTGCATAACCAGATGAAGACAAGTTCACTGCCTCAAATCCTTCCCTTCTTGCTCTACTTTACATCAATTCTTTATAAGAAGAGGTCTCCAGGGCTAACAAAGGAGCTGGCCATGCAGCAGAAGGTGCCGTGGGACTTCCAGGGGTAAAAGCCCGTCTCACGGTGACTCAGTGCACTCCATTAGTCCTAGGAAACGCAGGGCACATCGAATGCAGCAGATGTGCCCTCACTTGCCAGGCTTCAGACAAATGCAATCAAATCTATTTTAATCATCTATGAAATGCAAATGCGTTCCACTTGCGCACCCGCAAGATCCATTGTCTTCCTCACTGAAGCATGCGATAATGCCAATTAAATGCTGTTGCTAACTTAATAGGTGTTCTGATTGCCTATGGGAAATTATCTTTACTTTTTCATTAGTAGTATTATTATTAGTAGTATTATTTCACATCGCAAAGATTTTTAAACGTTTTAATAATTGTGCTGGGGCTTGTTTGTGCTCTCCCTTCCACTGGCTCTGTGGCCAGCACCTACCCAGACTGAGCAGTGAAACCTGCGTTTGCACTCGGAGAAACAACGCTGTGTAATTCCAAGTATTAAAAATACCCTTCTCAACTTCTTCTAAAGGGGCCCTACACAGAACTGACAGTTGCATTAATCTGCTGGCAATTTCACTCACACACACAGACTCCCCGTACATGCACACAGCCCCTTTGTTACTCTGCTAGAAATGGCCAGGCATCTGTAAAGATGTTTATTCTCAGACCCACATGAAAAATGTTTGTAGTATGTATGTAGCCTACAAAGTCAAGAATGATAAGCATTTAAATCAGACTGGCCATGCAAAGTCAATATTTCGATATCAGAGGAATTGATTCTTGATCTAGTGCCAGCACTGTGTACTCAATGTACTGCAGAAAAATCCTCGCCCAGTCTTCCTGCCAGCACACTGTTAGGGATGACAAGCATGCAGTTATCTGATAGAGCAGATATTTGTTCCAAAAGACGATTTTCATTTCAAAGACAAAACATGAAAAGGGCTTACTTGTGGGGAAACCAAATACTGTATTCTCCTCTTGATAAATCAAGCTTTAGAGAAATAATGCCAAAGAGAGCAGGATTCTGAAAAGAACTTCTGTAGCTCTTTTCATGCTTTTTCAGCTACTCAGCTGGCTTAACTCTGCCAACTAATAATCTTGTGTTTTCCTAAGATGTGTTGAGAAAGAGTTTATTTGCAAATAATTATTTAGTGATAAGGATGCATGTCTGTTTGCTTTTAAACAGTTCCTTCAAAGCTAATTAGGGGTTTATCATAGAACACAGGGTTCTATACGGTTTATACCTTAAGCTGCTAATTATGGGATTTTCAATAACATCTCTTTCTTTCCTTTGCAGAGGACTAAGACAGTATCACTAGACAATAAAAGCCCTGTTTCAGTGAAAAAGGTGAAATTTCTTCATGTCACAGGCTTGTCAGCTCTCCTCATCACTGGATTTACATAAAAGTAACCAAGTATGAGTAATAACAGACAGGACAGGGAAACATCTTCATACCCTCTGAGACCAGGGACTAACACAATAGTCCTTTTATACTCTGCAAAGACATCTTTGCTATTTGGCCGCAGACCTCCAGATACACTGTCTAATTACAGTTAGCAAGCAGCATGCCCTTGACACAACACAGAATAAATATAACCTGCCCTTTCAAGTGTGTCACGGTGCTCAATGCTTATTTTATGTCTTCACACTACTAACCAGACCTTATACAAAGAAACTTAACCATCCTTGTACCCACAAAAATTAAATGGTATCCCATTGAATGCTACTTTATTTTAGTAGGACATAAAGAGGGATTGATACTGAATCACTACCATCCAGCTACGTTAAGTGAGGGTCTATCTCACTGAGCTCTTCCTTGGGGCATAATAATTACCTGCATGCTTTATTTCACTGCCAGTCCTTTATACAAGTGCAAATATGAAGTGTCGGTCCAGTTTCAAAAAACAGTTAAAGGTAGACTGCAGAGAAAATTAATCATAAGCATCTCAGGACATTACTGGGATGCAGCCCAATTAAATTCAATACACACATCCACTGTGGAGGTCATTAATAAGCTGCTAACAATTTCTGTATGTCCCTGCTGGGCTTTATACAAAATTTTGCCCCAATAATGAACTCTGCAGTCTTTACAGGTGGGATTTTCAGAAGTGTTCTACACTGATCCAGATCCACTCGCCTTGAAGTCAGCAGGAATTTTAACCACCAGCGTTAGGGGGGAGGTAGCAAAAGGTCAGCCTTGACTGCTTTTCAAAATCCCACCCCACCAGTCTGCTTAAGCCCCATGCAACTCCAAGGGGAGAGAAGTTTTTCTGTATTTATTGCACAGACTAAGGAGTCTTTGTATACGATGAACATCAGATTATGTGCTGCAGAAGCACAGAATATTTTTGCATTGTTTATCTGTAAAAAGAATCAACCTTCAAAAAAATACATAAGCCTACACAAAGAAACAAATCATTCCTACCCCGGGAAGGTAACTGTTTGTGTGCGCTTGTGTAGCCTAGAGACCCAATACAGTTATTGATCTGGTCCCTTAAACACAAAAACTATCAAAAAACAGGATTGTACACAAGACTGAAATGCTGAAAGGAAAAAATCAAACTTAATAGGAAAAGTCCCTGAAATTTTAAAAACTGCTTGCAAGGATCACACTCTCTGACAGACTGTGGGAATCCAGAGGAAGTAAGAGCAGTTCCACTAGTAGGTTGTTGATCCAGGCTTCAAATTAATTATAAATTCATAATTAATTATGAAGTGCTACCCCTTGCTCTGCTTTCCTGTGGCCTGAGGAAGAGACAGCTTCTCAAAAGCTCAGAGCCAATTTCCGTTTTATTTTTAGCCAGTCAATCTCACAAAAGGTCTTACCTACAACTTGGGGACTTGCTCTTTTATATTCCATTCATGTATAGGCTAATCAGCTGGTGCAGTGATCTGTGACACTTAAATAGGAAAGACGCACATAAAAAACAAAGGCAGAGCAGAAGGGACCCAAATATTCTGCTAGGGCCATGGCAAGGGCAAAGCAAGAAGGGTGTCCACACTCAGCAGCTCCTGCTGCTGTTGTGCCCTGAGAAGTGGGAGCAGTCCATGCCCATGGATGGAGGAGGATGTGGGAGGGGTCTGTGGGGTGGAAAGTGCCTGGATGCCAGGGTGTCCTGCAGAGATGGGTGCCCATGGCCTCATTTCTCCCGGCAGCATCCACCTCCAGCTGGGCAGGGAAGGACTCTCTTGTTCCACAGCACAAATCTGATGCGCTCAGAGCCAAATCCTCATGGATGCTCATAGAATCATAGAATGGTCCTGTGTTGGAAGGGACCTTAAAGACCATGGGCAGGGACACCTTCCACTAGACCAGGCTATTCAGAGCCCAATCCAGCCTGGCCTTGATGGGTCTTCTGTTCTTGCACCTAAGCCACCACACGAGGAATGGCAAAGCTCCTTTTGTTTCTCTCTGCTGAGTTTATAGCTGTCTGATCTTAAGGTTCCATATTTGTGTTGTTTTTTTATGATTATTTATTCTCTAGACTTTTCTAACCTCAATAAGAAGCAGTATCTGTGAGGATAAGGGCTGGTATATGAAGCTCAGTAGCTTGAAATCATCCTTTGTTTTGGTCATTATTGAAGGATGCAGTGGTTATAGCATAGTTTTTGCTTACAATTACAAAATCAACATATAGTATCTAAATAACCTAAAAAACTTTCAGTGTCCAGTAAACATTGAGCTCTAATCCATTAAGTGAATTAATTTCTGGACTGAGCAGCTTGAAATAAAATACTGTCCTATGAATCAGCAGCCTTTTCATAGATGACAGAAACAAAAATTATCCAACCATGTGGTATTTCCAGCTCACCTGGCACAGATTAGTAGTAATTCTGAAGAAGAATAAAGTGGATTGGATAAGTAACAGCCTGGATGGCTGCTGAGAATGAAGAAATGGGCATTCATTTGTGAGGTCTGCCTCCACTTTCCTGTGCAATCTCTAGCAAATCACTTATCTTGTTTTAATTTTCAATTTTAATAGGAATATACAGAGTTTCTCATGCTTGCCTGGTCTTCAGAACAGTAATTGTCTTTGAACATATGTATGTACAGTACTAACCACAACACAGTCCTTGTCCCTGTCAGAGCTGGTAGCTGTTATCAGAGGAAAAATCAGTAAATAAATCATGATGTGTAAGAAAGCCATGCGGTCTGAACCCAATAGCACGTGACCAGAAGTTGGCAATATCCAAACAGGACTGAGGCAAGCATCCTTATGGGGCACACTCATCGCAGTTCCCCCAGGTTACCCCCACCTCCTTCTGCCAGCAATATGAAACCTCCACAACCAGCTGAAATCACCTTCTGAGCCAGGAGTAGGAGTAGGTAATTTAGTTTCCATGGTAATGCAGTTCTGGACCATTCTTAAACAGAAGCTGCCAAGTATGACAAATGGTAGGTGCTGATTTTTTTATGTGAACAGCTATTCACTATGAATTGAAATGAGATTGCCAAATTCACTTTCCTTGGGACTCGAGCTAGGGTCAAAAGCTATTGTTACATTCAAGCCATAGTCCAAAACTAGCACTTTAGCCACCCATCTCTAGCTGCAATACAGAAATTTTAAAGTCATAGAATAAAAATGAATGACTCAATATCAGAGTTGTCAAATAGATGAGACAGATTTACATCAAGCAATTCTGAAATGCTCTGTAGCCATGAATTAAAGGAAACATATGACAAATGACTCTTATTCATTCCCTCATGGGAAAGAAATTCTGTTTTAAGCATTGCTGAATGTTGTGCAGTTGCTATTATATGTATGTATATATGGAATCTGCATTAGGATAAACACATGAAATGAGAAGGGCTTGAATTCAACTACTTTTCTTCCATGAGCCACCACTGTACAATATGCCACAGTAGGTTTTGCACTCTGCTAATCTCCCAAACAGTACATAATTGGTCTTGGAATATGCTGTAATACTGTAATTAACAAAATGACAAATAAAAGAGGAAAAGGCCTTTTTATTTTAGTCCTGTTTTCCTTCAGAATGAAGCAGTAGGAAGAACAGGCTGCCAGATCAACTGTTATTTAACACCATCTCTGCCATAAACGCAGCCCAAAAAGCAGCTGAGTTTTGCCCAGGCTGGGGAAAGGGGAGGAGGATGGTCCTGCCAGTCACCACCCAGCTGAAGGTGGGTTAGTAGGGTGCTGCTGGACTGCCAGCGGGGGCTGCATGGCTGGGGCTGGATGGGCTCCCCAAAACTGCCCCAGCAGCCCCAGCAGCCAGAGGGCACTGAAAAGCCATGAGGATTTATGTACTCATCCATCAAGAGCTTCCTGTGGCCTGTTTGTGGACCAGCAGGCTCTGCATGGCAAACCCATGGAAAAGTGACTCCTAGAAAGGTTCTTCTTCATATTAGCAATTCGTCCCGCTTGCAATGTTACCTCTGACAAATACAAAGAAGGGAACAAAACATTGTAAGCACTGGGGGAAGAAAAAAGTGAGACATTCCCAGCTCAGTGTTGAAAAGAGAAGAAACACAGCTGAGAAGCATTGTGACAAAGCAACATTTTCTGCCTTTATAGCATCTTTACAAACCCTGGTACGCAAAGTCTTTTGTAAATGTTCATTAAATTGTGCATTAAAAGAGTAGTTCTGCCAGACATAACCTATTCTCTATTTCTTCTCTGTGAAATGCCTGGAATAAAGGGAGCTCACCCATTGTTTGTATTTTAGGCATTTGCACAGACACGTTGATAGCAGCCCGAATTGAGACATGGGCAGGTGAATGGGTTTGTTTGGGGCTACCCTGGGAGTGGTTCTCAGAGGCAGGGACAGAAAATCTGTGCATGAAAGGGGCGCAGTGGCTCTTCCCACTGACCCCAGGTCAGACATGGACTCAGTGCACCCTTGAGAGCCTCCCAGCTCCCCCCATCAGTGCCTGACCCGCACCAGGATCCCCCAGCCTGCTGCCCGTGCCCTGCCGGTGTGTGCCCTGGCGCTGCACTGAGACACTTCAGTGCTCATTTATGACTCCCAGAAGGCCATGGCAGGTCTCACAGGGGACTGGAATCCTACTGCAGTGCAGAGGTGCACTTGTTATGAGCTGCAATGAGCAGGGACTCCCCAAAAGTGGACTGTCAGTCTCAGCCGAGCAGTCTCACACACAGCTAGAGCTGAAAGGGAAGTTGCTTCGTCCTTGCAGTGCTGAGGGAGTGGGTGGTGGCTTTGGGTCCCAACCCAACAACTCAGGGATCACCCTGACTGGGGGTGTCCAAAATTTGAGGGACATAATATTATTTCAGAGCAGGTTGTTACTGTTATTTAGCAACTAATCTCTGCAAAGAACAGCAAGTTTTTGGCTGGCTGGCTCAGCGCCAGACACTCACGAGTTCTGCATAAATGGACATCTAAGATGCAAGAAATAGCATGGATTACACCACTGGCAGGGAGTTTAACTAACACACATGAACTAATAGCAGATATTAAGAGACAGGACTTCTTAAATTGCCCTGGGACTGCAGCTGCTCTTCATATATTCTGCAAGGAATGCCAGAACCTGTTGTCACTGGCATATCAGGTTAGTACTAGCCAAGCCTTCTTCAAATAACTCATAATGATGCAAAAGGCTGTACAATTTTTAGTTTTGCTCTTTTCAGAAGTGGAGGCTTTGTTTTCATCCTAATGTTATGGTTAAAAAAGGGATGCCTGTGCCCCTGAGTGCCACAGACACTTGGGAAGTGCTGAACAGGTTACTGGGGAAAGCACTTACAGACAGCCATGTAATTCCTTCCCTGCACACAAAGAGGGAATATTTGTGGCCTGCTGACACATAGCACTTCAGAAAGTCAGGAAAATTTGTAGGACAGTAAGTAGGTGCTAGAAATCTTTGCCAAGAACCTTGTTGACTATCACGAGTTTCTCCTCTATGAAATGCTCTTACAACTTCATCCACTGACTCTGTCCTGCCTCACCTAGACAGTTGTGCAAGAAAAAGGGAGCAGTAGGAAACTGCACGCTGCTTTTCTCAGTGGTCTTTTTCATTTAACTTAGCCACTGGGCTTTATACTGCAGCCAGCCTGGGACAATACATTAATAGTCTCATTCTACCAGTGTGACAGAACAACAAAGAGCCCAGTATGTGCTGAAATATGCACTCCCCTTGCTAAGCCTGTAATCCCAGCTTTGAATTTTTTTTGTTTAAGCAATCAGCACAAACCTAGTGAGAATGAATCGGAAATTGCACGCTTAATTTCATCTTCTGCTTGACTTCCATCTTTGATCAGAGACTGAAGAGAATGGACTGAGGGAAGCTCATGGCTTCCTCCACAGATGATGTTAAAGGACAGTTTGTCATACAGAGTAGCCTCCATTTTCTTGGTTGTAACCACAAAATCCCTCCTGTCTTTCCTGTAATTTCCTTGGGAAGGACATCAAAAGTGTAGACACATTTCCCTTATTTGGGTGGCTGCTGCCGTTCTGCTCCAGAGTTGCTATGTCACCTGCTGTCACCTTTCCTCCAGCTGCAAACAAATCTCCGAGTTATGGCCCCAAAATGGGTGATCCAGATATGAGACTCAATGCAGAGGGGTTTCAGTGTCCTCGCTCAGAGCACCACCACCAAGGATCTCCTCTGCCACCATCCACCAGCCCAGGAGTGAGTGTGCCCTTGCTCTTTTGCTCGATACTCACCTGGGGGCTGCTGCCACTGCTGCTGCTGAGAGCATCCATCGAGCTCTCATCGCTGACAGAGCTTCAAAGAGTTGCCAGGCTACAGCTGCCATTTTCCATTCCTTGCTGTTTAGAAGCTGTTTGTGAACTTTTTAATGAACTTCTGATGCAGATCACGCAGCCCCCACCTTCTCTGAGTCTGCAGGATGCCGGAAGATGGACAGAGGGTCACAGCCCTGGAGGTGGCTATTCAGCACCTTTGTGAGACCCTCTGGCCAGCTCACAGCACCCTGATTGAGTGAGCTGAGCCTGAGGTGATCCAATTACTGTAAAAATGAGAGAGATCATGTGGAAAGAAGGGTTAAAGGCTGAACGGTGCACAGCTTTACTGCAGAGGGAAGCAGAAAGGGTGGAAAATGCAGACCCAGAGGACTGAGGGGTAGTAAAATCTGATCACTCTTCTGCTTCAAGGACATTCACATTGCAAGGTAAGGAACTGCAACCAACACCAATCTGGGCAAGCAAGCTTACCTTTAAAGTGTGTATGAGCTTATCTCCCCGCTAAGGTCAACAGAAAATTCCCATTGATCTCGTGAGGGCTTGGATTTTCAATTAGTGCAAGGCTACTGGACTTGATGTGCAGTTTTGAAGCATTTGTAATTATTAATTTATCTCCTTTCTGACTTCCAGTTGACTTCTGAAGGGAGATAATATATCATCGCTTAAGACTGAATGTATATTTGTACTTTAAAACACCATTCTCAGAGATTAAAAACCATGAACTGACATATCATACTCTTCTGGACCAGTTTAAGAAGCAGCATGAAAATAATCTTATTGGACACATAAAAATGAACTGTGAGTCTGCATGCTTGAATCTAGTTACTGTACCATTTTACTTATATTTAACTTAAGGCCTTTTTCTGGTGTTAATACATAACTGTAACACACTTTTCAGAGGCAAGATGCTAGGTGTGGGTTTTTTCCAATCTTTAAAAAATTTTGTTTCACAAGCAAGATTCGAATAGTCTGCACCTGCTGTTTCTAGGACCCTGAGAAGGTGAAAAAACCCCTGGTGTGTCTCAACAAGTTGCTTTTTTACATCACTGTTGAGTAGTCAGAAATTAGCTGTTCATCTCTTCCTCCCATTTTTTTTTTTAAATCCTTTCCCAGAAAGTATTAAACTCCTGTGTGAATATTGGAGCTTATGCATTTAGAGTTACAGAAGTCACTGAGTGCTGCGATGAAGGACAAACTGTTCTGGCACAGAAATCTCTATACAGAGCTATAAGTGAAGAACAGTTTTCTTCTCCTTTGCAATGTACCACTCCATACCAGATCCAAAACAATGGATGCGTGGAGGCTTCCTGGAAAGCAGTGGGACTCCAGAAGCAGGATTTCTAGAAGATTAACTGAATATGCAATATTTTCAAAGTTGAACCGTGAATATTGTCAAAGGCCAAAGAGATACCTGAGGAAGCAGCTAAACACAAAGACATTCTGGGGTGCCAGCTGTGGGGGCCTGAGGTAGCTGGGAAGGAAGGTGCAGGCTCAGGACACAAGTCAGAGGGAAAATCAAGTGCTGGAGACAGGTCCAGGCAATAAGCCATGCTGGCAGCACATTTGGTACTGCTGATGAGCCAAGGAGAGACGGAGACCAGAAAGCAACACTCCAGGAGGCTGGCAGGTGATGCTCAGACACAAGCCTGAGTAAGCTGTGTCACAGGGTGAGCACAGGTAAGGGTTTGGCAGCAGTGTTTTGGATCACTTCAAGGGAATATAGTGAGAAATTGGGGAGGCCAGGTAAAAAATGGTCTGCAGTCAAGTAGGACCAGGCCTTGGAGCTGATCAAGATCTTGGAGTAAATCATCCAGGTCTTGGTCACAAGCAAGAGAAGAGGAACCACTCTCCAAGACCAGCTGGAGAAAGCACCATCAGCTTTAAGCAGTTACACAAGTGTGCAGGGAAGGAAGAGAAGGTGTTAGAGCATGAAAAACTGAAAAGGAGATGGTCATTTACTCAATTTAAAACCTGCTTTTTTTTCTGCAGCATTCCTCACACAAGTATTAAGCACTAGAGAAATAGAAACAATCTCCTCTTTTTTGTAGGTGCAACATTTGCACGTAGGAAGATGAAACAAGTTCCCTAAGGTTACCCAGTGGCAGAGCTGACAAATGAACTCAAGGATCACAAATCCCTGTCCAGTCCAGGTTTTGAACCTTGTTCTCCATTTGCAATTAGTTTAACAAAAGGGAAAAAACTGTGCAGGTTGCTTGCAATTGTCCCAAAATCATACATACAATGATCTTTAACAGATGAACATATTTACTACCCATTGTTTTTGCTGGTTATTCACTAGTGATCATTTGTGGTGTGAGAAGTCAATCTTACAGCATTATTTTTCTTGACACCCTGACTGGGTACCAATTCTCTCGCAAAGCTAGTAGCTAAAAAGAATGTTCATTCCTCAAATACATCAGAGTGAAATCTGTATTCTGCTCAGGTGCTTCTGACCAGTCATCAGTTGTGAGCTAAACACTCAAAATACAACAATTATCTGCAATGTCTATTTTGCCATGTTTAGACTACTGGGCTGAAAGATGAACACAAAAGAAGACGCTGTTCATGTGCTGCAATGGGGGAAATGGAAAGCGGCTGGCAATCAGTCTGAAATACAGAGGTTTTTCTCATATCATGCTGGAGTATGCAGGCTCCCAAGCAACAGCCCTACTCTGTAAAAAGCCACTTTAAAAGGATGTATCTTGACTCTAATGCATTGCCTATGCTGTGCGAGAAAGCAGTTATTGAGGAAAGAAATAAAAGAGCACATCAGAACATCAGGCAGTAAAATGAAAGGGCAAACTCGGGACTCCATTCTGCCATCTAAATACTCTGCCTCATGCCATGTGAATGCCCCAGGTGAATATCCTCCATGACATCCCAGCCACCTCTCCAAAACGGCGCAGCTAGTTCTGTGCTTTCTGCGTATACGTTGCCTTGCATCACATCTGGGGCTTTAAAGGCCTGATCCAAAGTCCATTGATTTCATCTCCATGTCCCGAATCAAGGCTGAAATAAACACATCCAAACATTTCTTTTTTGCTTCACCTTGAATTTCTTGCATGCTCTGCCCATCAGCCAGCCTGAAAATCACAAGCTGCTGCCTGTAACAGTAATATTTTGTCCACAGAACAAATGCTATCAGTCTTCATTGTCTCCCCAGAAAAAGTTTTGATTTTTCCATTTCTTCTACAAACAAAATGAACATATAATTTATGTTTGTGAGCAAAGTGATTTTATGGTATTTCTCTTTGTTGACAGAATGATTGGAATAAAATTACATTCTGTTGACAAAAAATGTGATGAAATGTCGCTTGTACATGTTAGGAACAAAAGAGTTCGACAAAAAACACAGTTTGCCAATGGGATGTAGTAAACGTTTTAACAAAATGAATTCTGTCTGTCTCCTATTTGTCCCAGGAATGACATGTGAAGCTTTTCCAAATCCACTATGTCAAAATAAAACATAAAAATTTTACCTATAAAAAGACTAAATACTACTTTCATAGAAGCCATTCCTTCTAGTGCTTTAAGCCATATAGCTCTAGGTCACATCTCTTTTTTCCCAAAGTCTTTGACCTCCAACAGGGATATGCTGGATTCACGTTTTGGTACATATCCACCCCACACAACACCATTAATTAACAGTAGTAGGCTTTCACATTTTCATGGACTTTTGGTAAATTGAACAATGAAGTAGATCTTTGTGATTTTCAGGAATACTAGATATGTTTAAAGATAACAGTGTTTGTTCTTGGAAGTCATCATGCCTCTGACAGCAACACAAGTACTCACATAATTTAATTCTTTCAGAGCCTAAGCAACAGTCTGACAGCATCTGGCAAACATGTGCCAAGCTATTTTCTCTTTGAACTTTGATGCCTGACATCTTTACATGGACATGAGCTCATATGAGGATGGACAGAAAGGGAGGGGAATCTCTCTTTGGTGGGCTCAAGTGAATGAGCTTAGACAAGGCTGATTTACCCTTGGTAGCAAAGGGCCTTTAGGTTAAAAGAAATTTGATGGCTCTACGGGGAGCGGGATATAAAAGCACAAGGCTCAGAACAAAGGGTATAGACTTAAGTCACCATCATGAAATGGTTGAGCACAGAGCAAAAAAGGAGCTGCTATGAAAGGTTAAAGTGCAAAAGAACAAAAGGAAAGGTCGAAGAAAATTATGTAAGCATCAACATATTAACAAATAAAACAAAAAATAAAACTTGCAGCATAAACAGAGCCAGCTGCATTGATCCTTCCCTTCTTGCAGATCTTTATTAGGCCCAAAGGCTGTAAATCAGTCCAGAACCAGTGACTGCTCCTGGCCAGGGTGATGGTGAAGAGCAGAGCTTCTCTACAGGGCTGGTGTGTAGGACAAGCTCGAGGGACAGACTTGGCTAGTTTGATCCCTGGGTTCTGCATAAAAGGTTGTCAGTGCTTCCAGGGCTCAGGCAGGCAGAGAAGGAAGCCGACTTTCCTTCCAGACAGATAAAAATGAAAGAAAAACATTATAATCCCATTAGGACTGGTGGATTTCAGTCTGATCCTTCATCGTGCAGAGGAATACTGTCCCCACTGAAAGCACTGGGATTTTGGCCATACCCAACAGCATATCAGCTAGCTAGGGCATGAAGTACCCTTAAATCCATTTAATTCCCCTGTGGCTAAGTGAGGAGAAACAGAAAGGACACAGACAGAGTCTGGCTAGATCCTACAGTGCAGACACACTTTAAAACGTTGGCAAGTTTGAGCTTTTCAAGTCACTGGGGCTTCACAGAGTCAGGACTGCAGACCTGAGTTCTGGACTTTAACATCAATGGGCTGAAGAAATCTGTGGGCTTGGGGCCACCAAAGGTTTTGTCAGGCTTGCTTCTGGCACTCCAAGGTCATGGTAAGGTAAATGATGTTTAGTTCAACTGTGCATGGGTTAAAGATCTGGAGGAGACCCATCTCTGTATGGATTGGCCAGTCTGTACAAATATTAACATAAAAAGCAGTGATAGACATTTACATTTATCAGCAAATGTCTCTTAGAGCTAAAAATGCAATTAATTGCACTGCTTGCACTAAGGCTTTTGTTCTTTCCTTCCCTCCCTCGCTCCTCCAGCCCCCACCCCCGACAGAGAGAAGACAGCTAATGTGGTAAATGTTTTTCCCCTGATTTTTCCCTTACAAAAGGATAAATGGTATTAAAAGGTAAGAAATGTTCAAACATAATCAACACACACATACATTCTAAAGAAAATAGCAAATTAAATGCAAAGCCTATGCTAATGCATCATCCAGGTTGAGATTTTAATTGCAAAAAGTCAGGAAATGTAAAGTTATGGTTCTCGCAATAATCATCACTCAGCCTCATGAACACAGTTAGGATTTGTATTCCAGGCAGCGTGCGGCGTTAACTCGAACACCAGCGTATATCTGCGTTCTCTGCCTTCATTACAGTTGCTGGGGGAACCATAATTCTGCATTTGCTGACTTTTGCTCAATTAATTTTTTTCCTTATTGCTGTGCTACAAGATTCTTGCATTTAATTTCACTGTATTAAAAAAAACAAACACGTAAAACAATGAAAAGAAACTGGAAATTTCCATTGCATATTAAAGTTAGGAGATAATCCATTCTGTCTCTGCATCCTAAGGCTTGTGTGGGACCATGCAGTCATTTTAAAGTACAGATACATGAATAATAATAGCAGTAGTAATAATAGTTAATAATAATTACAATAAATGCACATACCTGGAGCTTTGCCACATTGTGAAGTGAGTGCAAAAAGATCAGAGAATTGATGTGCTGTGGACAATGCCTTTTTTCAACCCACTGTGATTACTTATATTGCATTTCTTTGCAATGGAGGCAATGTCGAGGTCCCGTTCTCCCACCGAGGCTACCTCATGTGTTTCACCACAAAAGCAAATTCTGTGCCCCCACAACCTGCTCAGGACTTCAGGATAATTTTGTCTGTAATCCTCCAACTACATGCTGGTGGTGGGATGCACCTTCCTGGAAATCTGCCTGGTCGATCTACAGGAGCAGCCATAAAAGTAATTAATTCTAGTGGTCTGAGAAATCAGTTGGAAAACAATGCTTTCCTCCTCAGTAACAAAGGAGTTCTCAATCTCAGCTTCTCCTCTGACATATATTTGAAGGCACACATGCAGACAGACACCAAGTAAGCCTCACCAGCATTACAGACATGGTCTCTTTGTAGCAGCAGGAGCCCCACACCATTGTGACTTGTTTCTACCCACCTCTCATCCTCCTCTGGGCTCCTGAAATGTGCCCACAAGGATGTATTGGATGTTTCAAGGTCAGATTTCCAAAGTGGCTGAAGGATATGAAAATGAAAATAAAACCACTCAGAGTTTAAATAACTGAGCACTTGGGTAAATCCCACTAATCCCACCTTTCTTTTAAAGCTCATATGCATATAAAATCTATTCCTAGGAAAAGCCACCCCCAGAAGTCACCATTCTCATGCAAACTGTCATGCCAGGGGCTCTCTTTTTCTCATAGTAGTGGGTCTGCTGGTCAGACAAATCCATTAGCCCTAGCTGAAGCAGCCCTCACTCAGAAGATGCATACCCATATAAGTCTCCCCAGCTAAGACATCAGTTTTGTCTCTCTTTGATAAATCTTGTCATTTTCTTCTAAAAATATTCCATATTTTAGAGCTTTATGTTAGCTAATGTGCAAATGCGAAACACAGGTGCCTTCTGTGCTCTGGAATGTCTCTTATAAACTCTCCTCTCCTGATAAAAAGAGTAGGATTTGTGCTGTTAGACCAAAATAGCCACAGGTGAGCACTGGCCTCTAATTTATAAAGAGCTATCAGACATACATGGTGTGACCACGTGCTATGTTTATTGCAGAAAATATTGGGGTTTTTTACCTTGTAAATATGTGAAACATTTTCTAAATATAGCTCTCAGTAGTACTTACTTGTTAAAAAGAAGGGGAGTCACAAATTTCTCACTGAAAAATTGCACTTTTCAAAAATATAAGCAAATCTTGGCAGAAACTTCATGTAGGTTTTTCAGTATCTCTTTCCCCTCCTCAAAAAAAAAAAAAAAAAAGAAAGTTGAAAACTACCACTTTTTGTTATTCAGATGTTTTCTCCTTCCCCTTTTTTTCCATTGTAAAGAGAAAGGAAATAGGAAATTTAAGATGGCAGAGAAGGAATTATGGAGAAAAATTCCCATGGACTTTTTGAAAATCCCGGTCTGGGTCATTTCTGTTCCTTCCCTGGAATATGTTTATTTGGTTGAACTGTAAGCCTCTAGGTCAGCCTGTTCTTTGGAGTTTGAATGCAAAGAGCACATCCAGCCAGAGGTAAGCATCCAAGGTTCCTGGCAGAAAACAGCATCAGACGGAACAGAGGGCAGCTCCTGATCATGCCAGAAAGAAGAAATGGTGTTGCCAAAAGTGCAAAGAGTTCATTCAGCTCTATTTAATGCTCTTTGCCAATTTTCCCCAACCATAGTAAAAAGAGTCCAAATTCTCTGTGAAGTCATGTCAAACCTATGGTTGGTCCACAGCATTGTACCACTCCTTTCACTCATTTCAAATAAAAGCATGATGGTCACACAGTAAAAAAAAATTGGCAGAGGTCCCCTGATCTAGAAGATGTAGGAATCTTTGCTTTCAGGGGTATGCAACATGTAAATATGGCAGAGAGCCATGGAAATAGGTCTAACATAGGTTGTGAAGAGAAATAGTGGTTATCAATCATGCAGACTTTAGACAAAGTGCCATGAAGGGCTCATTTCCATGGTAAGGAATCCCCACAGAGGACCCAGGGCAGTTCCATCACAGCAAGGAACAAGCGTCACCTTCTCGCTCTCCCTACTGAGGAAAGAAGCTGAATCAGCTGAAACATGTCACCAAACAGAAAATCTAGATCATGGGTGGAGTTGAGTAAGCAGGATTTTGGTGTGTCCTACAGGAGTCAACTCCTATAAATATCCATGGTTGTTAGAGAGAACCAGTAGCAGCCTTAGGACTATTAAAGAAGAGATTACGGAAATCAGTATTAGGTGCTGCCTGGAGTATGGTGCTTGCCTACTGCTTTGTAGCTCAAATGAAGGAGGCAGAAAAAAAAGAAATAAACGGTCCAGAGGTGCAAGATGAGTGAGAAGAGGAGGCTGTAGGCAGGGTGGTTACTCAGGCTGGGTGCACCCAGGAGGAGGCAAACGCCAGGGGGACATGAGGAATGTGCAATAAATTGATAGGTGAGAGCAGGGACCAAGTTGTGTTTTATATTCTCAGGACAGTAGAAAATTTTCACCAAAAGTGAATGGAAGTCACTAGTCACTAACAATGACACTGTGGATAACTTGCCACAGCTGGTGCACAGAAAGATTCCCAAAAAGGTGACATATGGGTAATACAGATTTACATGTTAAGAGGAGGGAAGACACAGGAGACACCACCCAGCTCCTTCAGCAACCCCCTCATGAAAAAATTGTTTTTCTGACTACTGGTTGTACCTATTTTTACTTAAAATAGACTTGTCCAAGGACAGGCAATGCATGCCTGTGGTGGAGTAATGTTTCCTATCCAATTTCTGCTTCAGATTTCACTTTGAAAATCTAGCAGTTCAAAAAGAAACAAAAGCATCCCCACAGAATGATACCAAAGGACAAAGTTATTTTGGGAATACAATTTTAATCAGTGCAGTACCAGCATTTAAATCTGCTGCTGTACTGACATCAGTGGGGAAAAAAAAATAATTAAAAACAAGGAGTCCAGAGGGACTGGCAGTTTTGGAAATGAATCTACACCTGTGTCACCTTAACATGGGATTACTGCAATTCACTCTTGATGCAGAAATTGTGGGGGGAGCAAGAGCTGCCAGCTCACTTATTAGGATGAGTTTCTCAGTGAGTGACACCTCTGCTCTGTGATGTATAATGGCTAAAAACCGATTTCCATCTGACTCCCTGCATTAGGGACTCAGCAAATTAGTCACCTCACTCTTTATTTTCACGTGAGTCCATGGCATCCAGATTACTGCAGTGAGAAGACAAATGAAATCAATAAAATCTCTGTTCCCAAACAGATTTCCTATCAAAACAGAGTGGCAAGGGAACAGAAAGGGTACAGCTAACAGGGGTGACCGCTCACCAGATACGGGTGACATGTGCTGAGTACATTTCCTTTGTCACCCAGGGACAGGAAACCAATTCCTCTGAAGCACACTGCCATCTTATCTGTGTGTCCCCAGCGTTACCCTGCCCAGGGACAGGCAACACCCCAGGCTAAGGCTCAGCATGGAGCCAGAGCTGGGGGCAGATGTTACTGGGACCATCCTCTGGCTCTCCATATCCCTTCAAAAGCACCTCCCATCCCACACCAGCCCTTTGTTCCACACCAGTTCCCAGGGAGGGAGCAGCCACCCTTCTAGCCAGGCTAGAGGGATCCACAAGAATCACTTGGACATTGACCTGCCATTGCAGCAGCACACTGCAGTGTAGGCAGCTCAGGGGATGACAACCACAGCCTTTGCTACCATCTGTGCTGATGCTTCTTAATCAGCTACGCAAATCAGGACAGCACTTGGGTGAAGTTTCAGGCCTTTATTTGCCTAAAACATTGGTTTTCCACAAGATAAAAATCCCTCTGAAAGCATGGGGACACTCGTACTTGTCAGAAGTTTCTTGGTTTTGATTGCTGCATGTTGTGAGGAGAGGAAGTCTTTATCCTTCTTCCATTATGTTTTTTCCTTTATCCTCACTCTATAATTGAAGTAAAATCTTGGTGATATTTTCCAGCGTAAATCTACTGTTCATCGGTATTTCAAATAAAATGTATTTCAAACTGAGCCCAAACACCCCCACTCTAGAATTTCCTAAAATTTTCAAATCTTTTCTTTGACACTTCAAAATGAAATCTTTCTTTATAAAATCCTTGTGAGACATCTACCCAATTCTGAAAGGCTTGAAGAAACCACAAGTGAAGTAAAAAGTTGCATTTTGGATAACAAAAAACAAATAAATATTGCAACAAAACCAATTTTCCATGCAGTTTTTCAGCAGGGTCATCACTCAGTCCTGGGATATGGCTATATTTTCTTTAGGGCATAAAAGAGCTGAGCTGTATCTGCCAGAAACAAGGTGACAAAGTAACACCACCTCTGCGAGTGAAATGAGCCGTGTAGGTAGAAGTGTAGTCTGAGCCTTAAAAACTCCTGCCAGAAGAGCTGTAGCACTTTGGGTCCTTGCAGCACACGGCAGACACGGTGCATGCCCAGCACAGGCAGGGGATAGGATGCACTCATACATCAATCACCGTGTGAGCAGTCAGGAGAATCACCGCTGCAGCTGATGGGAGCAGCACCGTGTCCCACAGGTTTTGTTTCAGTGCTCTCCTGGACCTCAAGGGCTCTCCTGCCCAGGTAGAGAGCAGTACTCAAGCTCACCAGCAAGCTTTCTTCTTGGAGAGATGCAAACATCTACAAACCCATCCTCCACTGACAAAATGGGCTTGCACAGACCACTGTCCCCTTTCCCTGGTGGGAGAATTGGAGGCATTTTTGTGTCCACCAGGATCCTTGAGATACAATTGTAAGAGGCCACCTCGCTGCCGAGTACAATATTGCTGCAGCCAATAATCATGCTCGGGCAGTTTTCAGCTGAGCTCATGATCATTTTAGGCATGAACCTTCACAACCCCTCTGGACGATAAGGGAAAGGTGGGGACAGCAAAGCTAAGTGAGCTGGTGGAGGTCACTGAGCAACCTGCAAGCTCCAAGCTCGCAGCCCTGCTGCTGGCCAGGCTGCCCTGAGCCCTGCGTGAGTGGTGGCAGAGCAGAGCCACAGAACACCTACACATTATCCGTAACTTGTCTCATAACTGCTTTTGCGGAACAAGGAAAATCTCCACTACCCTGACTAGGAATATGATCAACAGGATGGGCAGGTTCTTTGAATCAATTTTGTTCTAGCTAAAAGCTTCTTCAGAGGGTGTTCAAGTGTTCAATCACTGTTTATCTAGTGCTTTCACACAGATCTATAAAACAAAGACTGGCAGAAAATGGCAATTGTTAGAAGCCTTTGGCTTATCATTTATACAGAGAAGTCAAAGAAGAGAGCTGGTGGTTTTCCATCACCTACCATCCCTCCATCCTGGCTGAACTCCCCAGTCCCCAGTCCCTGGCACTGCCACAGCAGCTTCCAGGGGACAGACTCTGGAGCTACAAACCACAGACATATACAGACATGTGCAAACAACAGAACAGGAAAAATTCAGACAGGCACACTTTCTGCACGAGCACACGGCAGAACTGAAAGCTGACAGAGGAGAGGCCCTAAACTCTTTGCCAGCATTACTTACAATTCACAGGCACCTGGATAGCTGTTACCAATCTGGCTGCCTTTATGTGAACTTCTGCTGAATAACCCCAGAGGTGCCAGCTAGCACCAGAGATTTCATATGCCGTTTGAACAGAAGAGGCTCAAAAGTCAGCCAGCAGAGCTGATGAAAAGCAAATCACCGAGTCAGTTTACTACCAAAGAGCTCTATTAAGTGACTGTAATGTAGTTCATAGCCCTGAAGTAGTCACTGTCCCTCGCTAATCTAGCGGTAGTGTTGACAAGGATCATTTGCACAGCTTCCCTTAAAGGTTACTACTATTTGTCAGGACTCTCTGTGCTCTGGATGTGCGCGTGGCCCTCATTTACATCCCAGGCTTGCCCATCCTACAGCAGAGCCGCGATCCCGGGCGGCACCGACTCCTCTCCGCACAAGGTCACACTGCTGCAGCCAGGCACTGGGTGTGCACATCCTCCAAACATCTGCTAGGGATTAACAGAGACAGCACAAACCTATCCTAAGGGCTGAACTAATGCGGAGAAATTGGTTGTTCAACAGCAGTACCTTGCCACCAGGTATCAGTTAATCTGCGTTAAGCCTACCCAGCTGTTTCTCGTGGTCAGTGGACATGCTCCCCTAATGCTCAGCCGTATCACAGAGTTATAGTTTTATGTCCTTGATCATTAAGGGCAACCACAGCTTAATTTTACATCTTCTATGTAAAAACGAGAAATAAAAATCACTAGTCCCTCAAGCATCATCTCTGAGCTTTAACATGCAAGAACTAGCCCCAGGATTTTGAATACATGGATCTTTCTGGCTAAAATGTCTGCTTTTCAGCCCCATTCCTTCTCTGTTTTATAATGATAATCTGAATTGTCCAAATATCCCTTCTCTATCTGGATAAATTCTCACCCCTTCAACATCCAGCTCTGTCTAGAAAATGAAGGAAAACCACAGCAACAAAGCCCTCCTGATGCAGATGAAAGACAAGAAGAGCTAATGTGGACAATGGGCACCTTAAACCCTCTCTGCACTTACAGTGTAAATAGATAAATCAGAGAAGCAGTATTAGAAGTATAAAATTACCTTGGTCTTTTAAAAATAGCTGAAACTGCTTAAAAAAAAAAAACAGGGAAAAAAAACCTTGTTGAAATTCTACTTAGCTTCCCACCTCAGTTCACAGACACAGGCAGATGCTCCAAAGGTGCTGGAGGCTAGTTTTTGAGATAGTCTCACTTCGAGAGAGGATCAAAGGATTGGGGCAGTCCTTGGGATGTAATCCACAGCAAAGAGGGAGGAGATTAGGAGAGAGGCAGCAAGGGAAGGTCTCTCACCTCCGGCTCTCTCCAGCCCCTCAGCGTTGCTCCATGCTCTCCTGTGTCCATACTGGTTGAGACACTTGTGTCTCTGAGCAGAAACAGGCCGGATTTGCCCCATGGTAGGAGGTGTTTGCTGAAGGACCTCTACAGGCACTGTGTCATGGAGTTTGCTTATTCCTTCCCCCAGACAGCTGTCACAGAGCTGGTCCTGCTCAGCTCCAGGGCCAGCAGCTGCTTCTGCAGCTCCAGCTCCACAGGGGACTCACGGTGGAGCTAAACCAGGATCCTGGCATTCCATGCTTGTGAGCAAAAACATACAAAGCAGACGTGAAGTTTCAAGCTGAGTAGAGGAACGTGCCTGCCTGCCCAGGGCTGTGCACGGTGGGCATCCCTACTCACAGGGGCATCTAAACACTCCATATCTTCTGCACAGCCTTGGGGAAGAGACCAGGTCCCAAAGCCATGCCACTTACACCAGAGCCCAGCAATCCATGATTACTCCTTCCCAACGCATGCAGGAAGGTTATTATTCTCCCTTTATTTTCACTTTTTTCTCTCCCATACCACAAGTAGCTTGCAGGGTCACACCAAGGAGACAAAGCACAGCAAGCTGAGGAAATCCACCCAGACAGTGTTACTCTAGTGGGAGGCAGGCAGTGCTGATTCTGCTCCTACTGAGCAGCACATAAGAATAGTCATTAAGTTCAATAGAGCAAGGCCACACAATAAAAGAAGAAAAGATTACCTCCCTTTTCCATTTTCTTCTGTAAACACAGAAGAAGATTTAAAAAAAAATTTTCTCACTGTTCCCAGCATTTGCATAAATGTGTGCTCTAATGATCAAATCATGGATCTTAGACACAAAAGCTTTTGGGCCAAATCCAACAATTAATCAAACCTTCACAGCCCAGGTGAGGATTCCCACCAGAAGAAGAAGTCATCAGGTCTTACAAGCTGGGACAGCTGGTGCAATGGTATCCCAGCCTCTCTCCACAGAGAAAGTTTCACTGACAGCAAAGCCTCTGCTCCATGGCAAGCAACTGAGAAGCTTTTGGATACCTGGCCTGTCCAGGACCAGGGAACTGCCTGTAGGTCCTTTAAGTACTAAAAACACAAGTTGAGCACAGCTGAGAAACCAGTTCTTGGCTTCCAGTCACTCTAGCAGCCCATAGCCTTTTCTTCCTCTCTGAAAAGAGGATACTTGCCTACTGGCATCATGTGCTGTTAGGGCCGTTAGTTTCAGGAATATAAACACATTCACATCCCTCTCCAAATATCCTCCACCTAATCCACCAGTACATTTATAAATTATTACACAACAGAGATGCTGAGACTGCCAAGTCAAGCTCTCCAAAGACAGGAAATGCAGAATTAAAGCTGGTCACTCACATGCTGTTTTACTTCAAACACAATTGGTGCTTCAACTGGTGCACCTGGAAAGAGCTGGGTTATGCAGTGAATTCAAATGTTGTCCATGGCAGGATTTCCACATTTGCCGCAAAAACCATGAGGGGAAAATGCAGAAGATTAGAGAAAGAAGAAAAATACTTTAATTGCTAAAAAAGAAATGTCATTTAGAGACAGAACTCTCGCTGAGCATTTGCCAGAAGGACCCCTTCTGATATTAGACAGCGTTTTCAGACCAAGTTGCAAAAGAATGGTTAGTAACCCATTTCACCTTCGTGTTGTCCAGAGGTCAGACACAGGTGGATGTTCAGTGGCTATGGGGGGGATATGCAGCAGTGAGGAGGAATGCTCCTGGCTGTGAGTAAACATGCCTGGACTTAATTCTGTGTTCTGTGGCCCAGGGCCTCAGTGCCTCAGAAAATACAATAAACGACAGAAGGTACTTTCAGCAAGCTAGTGCTTATTTTATAAGTGACAAAATGGGAATTATAGGAGCACCCAAAGCTCACAGCAAAGCTGCAAAGATGGTAGCTTAATGCCTGTAATGTTTTTGGTGATACCGGAAAAATGTCCCAATAACAAAAAACCCCAGCTCTTCACTGAGTGAAACAAGAGCCCTGTGGAAATTGCAGTATGGGGTCAAGCCTTCCAAGGTCAGAGCATCCAGGACTGGAGCTGGGGAGGCTCCCCCAGCCACAGGCCCAGTTATGGGTGTTCACCAGCTGGATGAGCTCTCCCTGCTCCCAGTGCTTCTGGGATGGCCAGCCCGGGCATCAGTGCCTGATCCCCCACACCAAACATTCCCTGGGCCTGATTCAGGCTGGGGCCAGACCTTAGGGCAGCGCCAGGCACAGGAGGCTGCTGAATCAGGAAGCAGCTCTGTAGAGCAGGGAATGCAGTAGGCATTAAGCACCACCAAGCTTACAGCTCCAGGCTAACGCACCTAAACACATCTGCTCGCTCTATGCAAAGTGCCGTGAAGATGAAAAACATGAGGGTATTATTTTGGCAGACACCAGGATCCTAAACGCAACTCTATTTTTTCCTACTTCATGCTGAAGTTGTTAAAATTCTTCGAATATTAAATGTCCAGCCCCACTTTCAGGGTTGACTTAAATGCGGTTTCCAAAAAATGTGCTGAATATTATTCATTTCTCAGAGAATCAAAAAGCTAGAGGCCCTTTGATGGGGTTGCTTGCATTTTTAAATCACAGGCACACGCACTAGTTAGAAGACTTTGGCAATTATGGTTATATATGCCAGTATCTCAGACAAAAATACACAATGCAAATGCAAAATTCCTGATGTTTATAACTTTTCTCTATTATATTTTTTGTGTCTTTTACCTGAATCTCTCCTACATTGCACAGCACAATACCTGTGTCTGAAGAAATGCAAAAATGAAGCCCAAACTAACCAAAAAGTGTGAAGAACTGCAGTCTGCTACCTTCCAAAAACCAGCATCCATTACACTCATTAGTGAACAAAATGAAATAATTTTCCCCCAGTGCTAAATATGGATCTTATCTTGTATCTGTGTCTCAGAAAAAGGATTCAGCAACTTCTTTGGGGGATGCTTATGCCTCAATGATCATCACCTGAATGGATGTTAGTGAACTAAACTTGTAGGAGCTGATGTGGAATAAACTCTGAATCAGAACACTTGTTCCTGGAAACAACATACTTGAAGATAAAAGACTAATTTGAACAAAAGTTGTAGCACAGGCTTATGTGTTGGAGTATTTATTCACCATTCAGAAGAGAGTCAGGCTTCCCACTGACAAGGCGGGATTGCTACTGACCCCAGACTGCAACATTCACAGTAGAAGACTTCCCATGTTCAGCCAAATGCAGTTTCTAGACCAGCTCTCAGACTCGGCTCTCCTGGTCAGTCAGAAATTAAACCTGCAAAAGTACAGCACAAAACACTACAGTGCCTAACAGTTTTGCACCCAGACTCCTCAAAGCGAGTGCAGAGTTTAGCACTAATTTACACTGGGTTTATACAGGTAGGCGTGGGCTCCTCTGGCTGGGCTGGACAAGAGCCAGCTCTGGTTCAGAAGTGTTTAACTGTGTTGTGCCTGAGCAAATATGCCCTGCCTTTCAGCAGGATGTGTGGATTCAAGCACAGCAACATACTGTGCCTGCTGCTGGATCACAGCTGGCTCTCAGGTGGCCAGCTCGGGCCACAGGCAGAACACATATGGCTGTCTGCACTTGTCTTCAGAAGCATCTCTAGTTTGCGCCGTGGACAGGGAGCCACCTGGATTATCTCAGACCAGTCAAGGAAAGATGCAAAGTTTAGGTGCTTAGGAGAGTCTGGGTGGGCCCATGGCAGAGGACATCATCTTCTGCTAGCAGTGCTCTTGATCACACATGTTCTTTTGTATTCAGCACACAAGATAGGTTTTTCCCACAAAATACAGCAAGAACTTCCTCCTCCCCCACACTGCCTTTAGTCCAATATCCTTGTGACTAAAGACTCCATGTGAGAGGTAAAAGAAACTCTTTTTTGCCCAAAGTCTTTTAATCCAGCCTCTAGCACTCAGCATAGCAGTCTAACCACGAAGGTATGCAGTGGGTATTTGCAGGGCTTGCTCTGTACCTCCCTTTCAAATTGCTCCTCCTTTTTTGAAACAGTTACATATCTACTGGGGTGAAGCAAAAGTTGTTTAGCCAGGTTAAGTGGTTTCACACTCATCTGAGGGTAGGGGCAACTTAACAAAACAAATATTCAGTCAAAGTTGAAAAATGTAAATTATTTTGAGAACATTTGTCACAGAACAACCTGAGGTTGAGTAATTAGGCTTTTCTGGGAGAGAGACAGGCAAGTCTGAGTGCCAGCCATCAAGGACGGGTTTCAAATGCAAGTTTCTCATATCTCCACGATACCAGTGTCACTGATGTGTCTGTCGCCCACTGAAGGAGAGCGTGGGTATTATTTGCTGCTCTCCTGCACACGGGGAGAGGAAGACTCTGGAAGCCTCTTGAGAGCAGGACTTGCAGGCTGGAAGGATGGCGATCATCTCACTTGTCATCTCAGCAAAGTCCCAGCGTGCGTTGAGATTCAGCTCTGCAAAAATTTTAGCTCCATTCTGAGTTTGCTGCTGCCAGGCACGTGCCAGCCCTGCCACCGCCCAGCCAAGACCCAGCAGCACAGAGCCCTCTCCTTGCCCAAGCTCTCTCCCTCGGTGCTTGTTCCTCACTGCCCTGACACTGCCAGGCTGCCCTGAAAATCAGCAACACCTAATGATAGACTTGGGGACTACCTGGCAGGGAGGGACTGCAGCAGCTTTCAGATACAACTCATCCTGCTGGGATTTCCTTGTTTGTAGTAGAGCAAGGAGGGCAACCTTTCTCCTTTGTCAGGGACCTGTGTATGTGTGCCTGCCCGGCCCTGGAGATCACAATCGAGCACAGCCACTTCCTCACTGCGGTGTATTTTGGGGTACAGGCAAACCAAACCTATCTCCAGCCTTCTCTACAGTGCTGGGCACATTTGGCCTGAGCACACATATGAAGGAGAATGTTATTCCAGGTCAATACTGCAGACAATCCCTCAATGTTCAAAAGTCTGTGTGCGTGTTTACATTAAACAACACCATCAAATAAAGTGTGCTGCTTTTCCTCTCTCCTATGCTCTCTCTCTTTTCTCTCTGGTCTGTGATTTGTGTACCACTTCTGCTCAGTGTCTGTCTGAGCAGCAACAGGAGGCACCAAGAATAGCCCTCTAATCTCTACCTACTTCTTATCCCTCTGATACCTTCAGAGGGAATGGAGGATGCCTTTGCATTCCTTTCATCTTCTGCCTGGGCATGCTAATTTGAGGTTACATTTCTGTTCTGCAGAAGAAAATGTTAATAGCTTGTTTGGCTTTGTTTTCCCATCGTGACAGAGTTTTGTCATATGACAGTGTATGTCATAGTCTTCTTTTTTGGTAGCAGCTTCCATGCAGGTTCACAGGGTCACTCATCGTGCTGGTTGGTTTGAATTTTTGAGTTTAAGATATTTCTTCCGTGACTTTCAGAGTTTTCATTTTAAGATGCTTGTTTCCAGGGATTTGAATAATTTGCAAGGGAACAAAAGAAGCAGCCAGGAACATGGAATTTGGCATTGACCCAGCCCTTCATTCATAATAAATGTTTAAAAAAAAAACAGCGATGACTCAGCACTGGCAGAATTCACAAACCAGAAAGACCTGCTTCCCTACCTTACAATTGCATCGGTAGGTACTTAATCACGGCAAATAACACAGTGGATATTTTATTTTTGAAAGCATATGCTGGTGTGTTCATCTCCTGAAACTGCTGTAACACACGGCCTTTCATTTAAAATATCCTTGTCAGATATATTTGGCAAAAGTCATCAGATGAGGCTCACGTCATATAATTAGATGTATTCTATTAGGCTGAATGGGTAACTTTAATAGTAATGCCACAACATATGCTAACAAGATGTTTTAAAATACAAACAACTTCCATGACCTTCTTGAGGCATTAACTCTGATTCTCTGTCATTTCATTTTGGCAATAATCTATTAAAGATATGTTGGGCAACTTGTTTGGGCTCTTCTAAGCCTCTTCACCCAAGCACACCTGTTGTTGCAGATCCCTATACCCACACAGCTGAGCTCAGCCCTCTGCCCAAGCACCTCTGGCACGGGATGAGGAGGGGCTGGAGGTGAGGGGCTGGGGCTCTGCTCCCCACCCCCAGCACCACAGTGGGCATTTGCAGTGTCATGTAGCCAAACCACGGCACAGACTTGCTGTTCTTACAGGCCAAGGATCCTTACAGGCCAAGGATCCCACCCCGAATCCCTTGGATGCTCATCCATCACATCAAAAACAAGTTGTTTTCCTCCTTGCTGTTATGCATGGTAGTATTGCTAACAAACATAAAACAGCTTTTGCTTACCTAGTGATAACCAGGTACTTCATCTCAAGGGAAGAGGAAGCCTAAATTTTACATTCTGGAAACACCTTAACGAGAAAAAAGCAATGGCCACATGGTGACTCACTGCTTCCTGACGATATTCTGGTTTTTGAATAACAGTGTGGGTGTGGGTGTCTGGTTTTTGGGTGGGTTTTTTTAAGTTAATGATCTGAAGACGCCCCTTGGTTTACCCTGTGATGCTCCTGGCTTCCTGTCAGTGTCACAGTAGAGATGAGTTCATGATGTCTTACACGCCTCAGTTTCTCCAGCACCTGTGTTGCAACATCAATACTAGGAACTGAATTGAGCTACTGCAAGGAAAAATACAGCCATCCATTCCCAGAGTTATACATTGCTGGGCTGTATCCACATACAGGATTTTTAGGACTCAAAAGGTACAAGCCATCTCCTTTGGCCTCCACTTCCCCAGAGTAAAGCTATTATTAGCCTGCTAGCTCATTTCCCAGGAAAGATGTGCCTATTCACAAGGGCAATAATTCGAGTAAACAATCACACCCCTCGCTGACCCAGTTAGGCTCTTGGAGAAGCCTGGGACAATTTCTGACACGCACAAGTGGCCCTGCACACGCAGTGTCCCCGCTCGCTGTGTCTGCCCAGGAGTTGCTGGTGTGAGCAGGTGCAGGGTTTGGGGCTCAGCGCACATGCACTCACAGATATACTGCGTTATATGCACACTATAAAGTAGGGGGAGAATTCAAAGTTTTGCCATGCTCCTTGGAAACTGAATGTATTCAAGAAAGGTGGTGAAGAGCCTTGAGAGGAAGCCTTATGAGGAGCAGCTGAGGTCACTCTGTCTGTTCAGCCTGGAGGAGGCTGAGGGGAGACCTCACTGCAGCCCACGACTTCCTCACAAGGGGAAGGGAAGGGGCAGACACTGATCTCTTCTCTCTGGTGACCAGAAGGGAAAGGTCCCTAGGGAATGGCCTAAAGTTGTGTCAGGGGAGGTTTAGGTTTCATATTAGAGAAAGGTTCTTCACCAGAGGCTGGGTGGGCACTGGGACAGGTTCCCCAGGGCAGTGGTCACAGCACCAAACCTGGCAGAGTTCAAGAAGTGTTTGGGCAATACTCTGTAATACATGGTGTGATTCTCAGAAATTATGCTGTGCAGGGCCGGGAGGCAGATTCGATGATCCTTGTGGGTCCCTTCCAACTCAGCTTATTCTGTGATTCTGTGATTCTGTATTGCCAAGGGCTGCTAATTGCTTAGGTTTTGACAGCTAGACATATATACAGGCATCAAATTATTGCCTGCAGCTTGATTTCAGGTGAGAAATAACATCACATAGGGAGAAAAATATTACACATAACCTTGTCTGACTTCAGAGAGAAAATTATTTACTTCTAAAGACAAACTTCCTCCCTAAGAAAGCACAGATTTCTTTTCAACACAGCCTGGCTCCTTCCTCAATGCAAGTTAGACAGATCCATGTCACAGATACAAGAATTACACAAAATTAAGATGGTCTGTCCCACAGGAAATTCTAATTCATCCTGATCTGATTCTATCAAACCAGTAAGCAAACCTGAATTTCCGAAATGAAAACCTAGACACAGAAACATGGAAGTGGCAGCTCCCAGAAGGGGCAGGCTGGAAGGGACAGTGCTGTGCCCTGGCCCACTCCTGTCCCCTGTGGCTGCTGCTGATGCTTGCAGGGGATGCACTGCACACAAGGACTCATCTTCCCCTGGTCCAGCCATCTCTGACTTACACACCTGACGGGTGCTATGTGGTTTTTTTGCTACAGAGAGACTGACCTTTCCTTTTCCATTTAATGCCTTTGAGAACATTTATATTCCTTAACTCCACGTCATTCAGTAGCAATCAATTCTACATAATTACATACAGTGAGGAACAGATTTTCCTTGTGTTTATATGGCATTCTACTTAATAATTTCTGTGGGTGCCTCTGAATCTGTTGAACTACAAGAACAGCATGCAATATGCATAAATTTCTCTCTAATATCTCTAAGGTTTTACAAAAAAATGCATTATTCCATTCACGATACTTTGTCTTTTCCAAGCCAAAGGGTGCCAAAGTACTGTGAATGTCTTTCAGTTTTTGAGTTGGGTTTTTTGTTTGTTTGTTTGTTTGATTGATTGATTTGCATTTTTTTCTCAGTTTTTCTGTGTCTTTTCTTGAATTGGACCAACCAGAACTATTTCTAGTATATGGGATGGGTTCATGAGTTTAAATAGTGATATTATTATATTCCTATATTTTTCTCATCATATATAAGGTGTAACATATTTATTATACCTTTATAATTCTTCTGAATACTAATATGAGATATATCTGAAAATTATCCATAGTATTTCCAAGATTTTTTTTGGTCTGAACTGTAATAACAGAAATAGACCTCCCCACTACACATTTAAAACTGAGGGTGTTTTGTTTAAGTTCTAGTTTCCCCTATCCTAAACAGCTGTGTATTATCTGGAAAAGCTGTAACCTTATAATTCATCCCCCCTTTCTTGATTATTTGTGATTGTGTCTAACACAAATCCCAGGATAAGTGGTGTGAAAATTAAAGGAATGATAATTTCAAAAAAGCTTCTTTTCAGGATGCTGAAACATTTCATGGTTGCATCTTTTAATGAGAATCAGCTCTGTGATTTTCTCAAATCATATTTAATATTTGTGAAATTTAGCCAACCCAAACCCTTGTCTCGTTGCCATCAGTGTCCAACTGTAAGCATAACACAGAGCCCTGTTGCTCTGTGATGTTATCACATCTCTTAGCAGCCTGACCCTTCCCAAACACAGCCAGATGTCCAGTGATACCAGGGGCTTTGTTAAAGCTTTGCTGTTTCACGACATTTGTGTTGTGAGTCAAGTGCGAGCCCGTGGCTATCACTCTGGGCCGTACTAAACACAAAAAGCTGAAGTGAAACTAAAAGGATATAAACCTATAACCTATGTAAAACAAAACCCACAAAACCCCCCCCAAAAAACAAAAAACAACAAAAAAACCAAAAGAAAACAAAACAAAACAAAAAAACCAAAACAAAAAAACAAACCCACAACCGAAAAGAAAAAAACAAGGTTTCAAGGTTTTGTACATACAGAAACTTTTTAATTCTCACGTGCTATGAGATGTCTTACTCATTAATCTCTGTCCTTTCTTGAGCAACCTGCCTGTATGGAAAAAAAGACATCTATCCCAACATCTTCCAAACCAAGGAAATTATTATTTCGTGTATGTTTATTTGAAACTAGCACTGCTTCCTGAATTTATGGTGAACTGTTTTATTTTCCAGCAACATGAATGAGCAGGAGTCACAAGAACAGCCCATGACCCCGTGGCAGTGACAAGGCACTTCTGGTCTCTCTTAGCCAGGGATGTGATCAGCAGTTCCCTCACTGCCAGAAATGGAGCCTTGCCCTGTGTGCACAAAAAACACCCTAGAAAACCAGCCAATATCCCGCAGAGAGTTAACCATTCCCTCACCCCAGCTCTCTCCATTGCACTCCTCCTGAGCTCTGCTCCCTGGTCAACATGCAAACCCCAAATTTCTAATACTGGGGCTGGTATTGGAACTGGACCTCTGTTCACACTCAGTACAGGACAAAAGGTATTAAATATTTGCTCTTTTGATTATGATGAACTGGGGAGTTTTCTGGCAAGTTAACAGCTCAGCAGCTATGGAAGTAAAACTGAAATGTAATGGTCCATAAGACACTGAAATATTTGGCCATGCAGAGCCTTTCAGCACATGACATGAGCCAGTGGTTTGGATTGTTACTATTTTATTTTTCTTAAATAAAACTTACTGTTAACCTCAAGTTTATGTGCAAGGGATTTCTTGGCAGTGACAATAATGTATGTATCACTGCAAAAGGCAATTAATTTATTCCCAGACACCTTTCCTCCCTTCAGTCCACGTTACTCCTTCTTCAAGAAAGGTGACATCCTGGCTCTGCTGAAATGAACACAACTCCCTGCAGTTTCAACAAGAGTGGACTTCACCTTGCCCAAGATCTGGGAAAGAGTTGGCATCAGCCCTCAGATTAAAATTCAAGAGTTCCTGGCTCTCTTTTAAAGTGCACATTATTACCATGCTCCCCCGCTCACAGCCATCCATCAGCTCTGCTTATCCCACAAGAGCTCTGTAAAGGCTTCATTTTTTCGAAGCAAACTTCTGTCTTCTCATCCAGTTTCCACGTTTGGAGTATTTGAGCACCTTAGCAGGTTTCTGTCCAACTTTGGCAGCCTCTCCTGGAAGTCACAGAGAATTAATCACCTGCCAAGGAGAAATTAATCACTTTGTTGCTGCCTCCCTCATGCGTGATGGCAGAAATTCAAGCCTTTGGCTCCAGCGGTAGCAGCCACAGGACTTTCAGACCTCTTCAGCTCTCCTGCGTCACCTCTCCCACCTTTTCTCTGCTTGCAGCTAAGCTCAGGTTATTATTAGTTGGCATTAGTGACAGAATATGCTTGCTTTCCCCCCTGCCCTTTCTGCCAACAAGGATGCACTGTGACAAATACAATCTTCAGCTCCAGGCTGAATTACTGCGATTGAACCGCACAGGGAGGCAGTGCCAAGGCTTCGGCTTCGTGGCCATGGGATAGCTCCATCTCAAGCAGAAGGGAGAGTGCCCTGGGGGTCTACTCACTGCTTCCTCACCTATTCCCAGTCCATTTCAAAAACTAGGAACTTATCAACAAAGTTAAGCTGTAGCAGAGACCATATCTCCAGCTGCAACTCAGCTGGCAAAGGATGCTCCACTGGCAAACAGAGATAAGGCACACTTAACTTGTGAGTTCAGTAGCAAAACAAGAAACTGAACAAAATTAGAAAAATCCAGAATTTTTAGGAAAAAATATATTATATCTGTTTTCCAGAAATTAACCAAATACCATAACTGAATGAGTCCTTATTGTAGGTCAGATTTTTCTGTCTGGCAGTTCAAATAATCAACATACTGTTAGGATCCCTATTATTTTGTTTTTTAATCTAAGGAGTCTATAAGAGTGTCTGGGAAAAGTTTAACCTAAAAATATGCATACTTCAGCATGAAAATTTATAAGGATATATAAAATTTAAAGGTTTGAAATCCCTTAATATATATGTTATGCATACACAAATCAATGTAAGCACATATATTTAGTATTCAAAAATCATAATGTACTGGAACAGATGTTGCCTGTGTCATCTTAATTCAGTTTCCTTGTGTACTTCATACAGCTTTTAATTATCACCTTCTTTTCCTGCATAAAGCTGATGTTTTAAAATTGTACAAACTCTGAAGTTAAATTGAAGGTGTGTAAGAACGCTGGCTACCATCCACAAGACAATTCCTGATTTTTTGTTTAGGAAATCAGGAGGTACGTGGTAAGTGAAATGCAACTGGGTTTGTGGAACTTCATCTAACCTTGAACAGAGAGAAGGATTGGCAGAGTTCAGGTCACCCCTATCTCAGTAGAGGTGACTTTCCAGGTTTCTTGCTGACTAGACCAAAGAACATGATGATAGCAAAAAGGAGGAAATAAAAGGAGGAATAAATATATTAAATAAATATTTTCAGCTCAAGATACAGATGTTTGCAATGTAATAAAGTACATCACTATGACATCTGGAGAAGAGTTCTGCAACAGCCTCTACTCCAGTCATAGAGCCTCAGACAAAAGGGAATAAGACCCTCATTCACAAATTCACTCCAGTTTATCTTGTTGAAATCTGGTAACTAAATCCTTGTAGCAAGAATTGAAAATCCTGATTAACCTCCAATTTAGGAAGGTTTCAGTGGGCACAAATTTCAGAAAGTGGTGCTCTGTCATTCTCCATTCCCAGCTCATGGAGAGCTGAGAAGCAGATGCCTTGGATGCCCCAACTGCACAAGCAGAGAAAGTCCAGCCTGGGCGATCGCAACAGAGTGCAGGGTTTCCTCGAGCATCTGCCCAGCTTTATGTGCTGCTTGCAGAGTTAGCTTTCTCACAGTGGCTGGCCTGGGGCTGTGGTTTGGATTTGTGCTGAATACAGAGCTGATAATACAGAGATGTTTTTGTTATTGCTGACTAGGGCTTAGACAGAGCCAAGGCCTTTCCTGCTTTTGTGCTGCCACGCTGGTGAGGAGCTTAGGGGTACATGGGAGGGTGAAGGAGACACAGCCTGGGCAAGTGACCCCAACTGACCAAAGGGATATTCCAGACCATGGGACATCCTGCTCGCTGTGTAAAAGTGGGGTAAGAAGGAGGAAGGGGGGACATTTGCACTGATGATGTTTGTCTTTCCAAGTCACCATTACGTGTGACGTGGCCCTGCTCTCCTGTGGATGGCTGAGCGCCTGCCTGCCCATGGGGAGCAGTGAATTAATTCCTTGTTTTGCTTTGTTTCTGTGTGTGGCTTTTGCTTTCCCTATTGAACTGTCTTTATCTGAACCCATGAGGTTTCCAGCTTTTCCCCTCCTGATGGTCTCCCAGACCCCCCTGGTGGGAGTGAGTGAGTGATTGCGTGGGGCTTGGCTTCTGAGTGGGGTGAAACCACAACACTACAAAAACCTGCACCGACTGCAGAGGGAAACGCACTGGGTGTCTCTCGGTGACAACACCAAAGTGTCCTGAAGACATTTCATGTGTCAGTTTTCATGCTCAGAACAAATTGTATCCACATGAAAGGAATTCTGCCTTACGTCGCAGTCTGCCACAGAAAAACTGATCAGAGAATAGAAATTGACTGTTACTTAGGCCATTTAACAGATGTAATTATGTGCAAACAGAATTATACGCTTGGCTCTTTGGAAGTTCCAGGTTCACAAAGCTTGGAGTCGTTATGCACAAAATCACCTGGACGACGAAATTTAAATCAAAAAATTTCAATTATAGCCAGGAAATACTTAAGAAAAGTGATGAAAAAACATAATGAATAAAAATTCATTACATATATATATGTATATTCTCTATATATAAAATAATAAACAATCCAATGAACAAAACAGTGGGATTAACATGCCAACCTGTTCTTAAAAAGAGACATAAAGCAACCTTAAAAATATGGATAATAATTTTAAAAGACTGAAAGCTGAGAACAGCAAATACGTATCAGCTAACTGTTAAGAACTGTAGAAAGGTTAGCAGCAGAGGCAGAAATACTCAAGAAGAAGTGAGATCAAGGTACAAAAGGTTAAACATATGGAAATTAACTGGTCTAGCTAACTTGTAGTCTCAAAGTGTTAACAGCTGGTGGAGAAGGTCATCAGACCTTTATTACTGGTTTTTGGAAAAGCAGTCATTAAGTTGCAGCTACCTGGCAGAGAACTGATGTGACTGCAAGAACAATTGGTCCATCCTCCTGCTCAGACAGAGACTCCAGGGGCACAGCAGAAGAGCAGATAAAAGACCTGAGTTTAAGGCTAATAGTAGAAGCAATAACAAACAACAGGTTTATGGAAAGCAGATAGTAGCAAACAATATTGATAACTTTCAAAAATGAGTAGTTTTGTTGATAAAGGCCCCACCATTGAGACAATAATCCTGCATTTCTCTAAGACATTCAGCATTGAGTCACATAAGAATCAAGAGGGAAATCAAAGCCAGGTTCATATGAATTAAGTGAGAAAGGAAGTTAGTTCTTTGATAGTTTTAAAAGTTAAAAGGAAACAGAAAGGCAGCAATGTTTCTATTGAGTTTTCTCTGGGGCTAGGTCATAGCTCTGTGCCATTTAATATTTTTCAAAATGAAAAAAAGCTCAAATATTTTAAGAAAAATGACAGAACTGTTAGAAAAATATTGTAAAATAGAGAGTAACTGTTCCTCAGTAAAGGACTATGCAGATAAAGGTACAGATAAATAACCATTTTTAAAAGGAAAGGGAAACATCAGTGGTATAAAAATGAGAAGGAACATTAGTTCAGTGAAGAGCTGATGAGAAGGAGATCAAAAATATCTTCCCAGGACAAGGACTTCAGTTCTCGACAGAACTGGAAGAGCAGTCAGACGGCGATTCACCCTTGGGTGACTTCTCTCTCTTCCAGGCCAAAGCAGGAGTAGGTGCTAAAGAGATGAAGGCAAGAGAAAAAAAACAAGCTTTCATTTGGGGTCACTGCAAGAGAAACTGAATAACTGCTTTTAAGGAAATATATAAATTTTTGAAATGTAAATGCACCCCACCCACAGAGAACACCATTGTGGAGAGAGGTGTGGTGCCAGGCGCTGGTCTGTCTCGTGTAGTAGAGCAGCAGCAGGACTCTGGCAGGTGCTCTTTGGAAAACCCACTGACAACTGGACATGTTCAACACTCCCACAGGGAAACCCTGCCTCTGAAAACTCTGACTTGGAAACAAGTATTTCACTTAGAAAATGCAACAAATTTGGAAGGTATAAGGAGATGCATGATTTCGGGAAGAAAGGCATGTTAAGAGAGCCTAAACAGCATTGGAAAGTGCAAGGCTAAAACCAAGGCAATTTAAAAGAAATATTATCTCTTAGAGAGAAAAAAAAGTGAAAAAAGTGCACAGACTGACCACACCAACGATCCAGTCATCTGTAACATACCTTCTCCAACACGGATGAGACAAGTACAAGAACACCTTGAGATCCTGGACTACGAAAAAATCACCATCCAAAATTCGACCGTCTAAAACGACAAGCTTGTGGAAAGTGTCCAGTGGACATAACAAAATATCTTTTAGGAGTTAGAGCAACAGACTACAGAGATCTAAAACTGAGCCACTTGAACAGTGGGTGGAAAACACAGTCATTCACAGATGTCCTGAAGGATGGTATTGGCACAGTTGTCTTAAAATCACATGGCCAAAACTAGAAACCAAAGAGCTCTCCCCTTCTCTGCAGGTGTTACTTAAAAAAAAAAAAAAAGACAAAAAAATAACCAACAAAAAACCCCCAAAACCCTTGCACCGATCCACTCATCTAGGAAAAGCAGCTGCGCACACAGGGAGGGCACCAAAAGGTTTACGCTCTGCCTGCAGCCCACATTAACTGAAACAAACCACAAAACTGCTGTCGCTTCTGAAGGGGCCTGGCAAACCTCATTTTACCACAGAAATACAGAGCTTAGTTTTCAGCTTCAGTTGTACAATTTGCAAATTGAATGCAAACCTCAGAAAGACTCAGTTGTTGCAGATACAGTCTAAAGAATTAGAAATATGCTGTGGAGAATAGACAAGAGCTAGATACCAATCAGATAAAAAAACCAAAACAACCGCTGCAAGTCAGATTTCATGAGAACTCTGATTTTGATAGCTACTGCTAAGGTACAACCCCGTAAACTTTTGGCCCTGTTTTCAGGTCCGAGAAATAATCTCATAATCTGAAAAGCATCAAAAAACAAGGTATTTGAAGACACGAGGCGTTTAACTCTGAGATACCGTCGTATTGTAAAAGTATGAATGAAGCCTTTCTGGAGATTAAGCAAGCTAAGAAAGAAAAAGTTACCAGGGTGAAGGTGAGCAGGTTTGTTGTAATCAACAAGCAAAGCAAAAGAGCAATTTACTGATAGTGCTCTTTTTGTTGGTTTTGTTCTGTCGTAGTGCTCTCATCCCCAGATCCCAATCCTTCTTTAGTCTTCCTAAGCAGCTGCCCCCACTCTGAGAGTCTGAAGTGAATGGGGAGGGGGACACGAGGTAGGCAGGATGGACTCTCTGGGCTCAGTTCAGGTGCCTCGCTGCACACACACGGAGCACATGCAGATTCACCCACCAACCTTGCAAAAATCTCCACCAGCCTAATATGTTTTGGCCTCTGTTTCAGGTAGCCTTCTTCTAGCATTATCTGTTAGGTTTTCCAAAATGTTCTAACCCCCAGAGTCTTCAAAAGATACCTCTTCAAATACTGCTTTTTCATAAGCAGCAAAATTTACTTTCCGTTCTTTTTTATCTTCCTTCCCTCACCCTGAGAAGAGTTTGGACTGAAGTATGTCTCACCTGATGAGAACAGCGACCCCGAAGCACACCAGCAGCGAGAAGAAGATCAGCCCAAACTGCTATACCTCAGCATGGTTCCCTCCAGCCAAAAACACCCTAGAGAGTAAACTGTCCAACCTGCTTGCAAAAAACATTTCTCTTTACAAGCAGTTGCAATGCAAAATAGAGTGCCGTAGAGGGGAGGAAACTTTTTATTAAAAAAAAAAGATTGACTTCTGGAATTTATTTAGGTCAACACCAGTGGGACTTTCTCAAAGGGAAGGAAACTTTTTGTGAACTAAATGTTTACCTCCTTTGTGGGAGCAGCAAATTAGGTGTTTACTCCTTCAAGCAGCAACAGAAGCCAATACACCTGTTCCTTCCAGATTGTCCCTGCTTTTTTTGGCATGCGATACCCTGAAAATGGCTTCGGTGATCTGCTGCAGGAGGGCCAGGAGGTTTGATAAAACAAGTTGAAGCATTTGTTTCTCAAGCACTAAAAAAACCCCAAAACAGTCAATGGTTGTGCTGGTTAAGAAAAGATAATGCTTATTGCTGTATTTTATTATTTCTGTTATCAATCCCACAGAATATTGAAATTAGACTAAAATGAAAACTGACAAAATATGGGTTAAAAATAAACACGCCCCATATATTTATGAAAAAGCCATATATGGCTGTGCCTTTCCTCATGGGATAAGGAATGGGATCAGAGAGATGTTATCCGCGGCCTGATCCATTGCTGCCTGTGAACCATCCAGCCCAGTTCCCACCCCTGGGGAGGACACGGTGACAGGAAGGGCATCTAAAATCCCATCCCTGCTCTGCCAAATGCAAACTTACGAACCATCCCCACAAAAAGCCAGCAGCGAAGGACTGAAGGATGGAGACAATGTCAGTGTGAAACTCCACTTTTGAGCATCTGCATTCTCCTGGTGGCACCTTGCATCAGCTGTCACCAAGTCACCACAGACTGGCAGGTGACATTCAGTATATTTATGTACATGGAAAGCCACAGCTGGATTCAAACAATTTTGCCTAAAGAAGTGATGGGCTGAGAGCAGAGAAAATTAAACCTCAGGGTTTAGTTCACAGTCCTGAGAAAAAAAATCATTGTTTTTCTCAGTATCAGTCCAAAAATGCCTTCAGTGTCAGAAACAGTGCTGGTCTATGCAGGCAACCCAGCTCAGCCCTGGCCAACAAATCTGCAGAGTAAAGACACAGATTTAAAAATCTAAAGGGCTTATGCAAAGGAACCAGACTGAAAGGTGGATTGAAATTCCCTTTTGACCCTACACTCATCACACGCCTCCTAATCCCTTTGGAGCGTCAAGTGCCTCAGCCCTGGGAGGTGGAAAATGGTAGCTCATCCTCTGGGCACATCAGCACCCGATGGAGGTACAGCCCTGGCCCTGCCACAGCCAACACCCTGCGCAGAGAAACAGCTTATACCAGCAAAAAATGTTGTTTTGCTGGTAGGAATTAAACCAGTTTGCTGAACAGATTACATTATAACAACAAAAAGGCCTTTTGATGGTAGGACTGAACTCACAGTAGGGATTTTACTGTCGTAATTATACTATTGCCATGCCAGCAAAACTTTTTAAGCATAGACCAACTCGACCAACTCCCTGTATTTTTATCTTTTCAGCTTAAAAGGTTACACAGAGGCAGAAGTTATGCAACAGGTTGGCACCTGGCATGGAGAGCTGTCTCAGCCCCCTAGAAAGCAATTCATCTTGCGATGGAGAAGTCCCCCGAGACAGTTTCCCCAAGGAACCACAGGGATACACCAGCTTCAGAGGTGTGCCAGGGGACTGGAAGTTGTGGTCCAGAGGGTGTGTGGGTGTGCTCAGCTTGAAAATATTTTTTTTTAAATTAATATTTAGGTTGTTTTTTTTAGAGTACCTATTTTGAAATGTTTGCAGCTACTGTGTTAGTAAACCTGGGGGGAGCAGGGAATATTAATTGTAGGGAAGAGATTCTGCAGTGATGAAATTGTGTGCATATGCAGATCGAATCAAACTGTAATCCCTTGGGAAAATCTGATGTTTAAGTGCTCCCTATTCTGGATGTGTCAATTCAATAACATATATGCCTTTTTGTATAATGTAATGCAAGAATAAGATACTTAAGACACATTTAAAGAGAGAAAAAAAAAAAAGGGTGGAGCTCCTTGGCAACAGCTCTAATCCCTTTGAAGGCTCCAGCATCTGCTGAGTCAGGCACTCCCTCTCTCTGTTGTAGTTTACAATCAGACACTGAGTCACAGCAAGTTCCTGACTTCCCTGTTGGAACTACACTGTCATGAGCTACAGTTGCATATTTTCAGGGATTGGATCCTTTTATTTAATCTCTTTGTTTTTGATGTTGTTGCTCAATTAAAAATAAATAAGTAGTGAATAAATAAATTAAAAGAAAACAAAAGTAAAGGAGTTCTGAGCTCTCAGCTCTGAGTACAGCTGCAAGAGGCTTGTTCTCATAAATGCTGTCCTCGAGCCACAAAACACACTTCATTCTTTGCGAAATCCTTGGAGCTGGAGAAGCATTTTGCAGACCAGCCATGGGATCCCCACAAGAAGCATCTGGAGGCAGGATTGCATTAGCAGAGCTCTCTGCCCTGCTGGATAGACCTTGCTCCCCAGCAGCAGACTAACTAGCCAGGGTGGAGCCCCATTCTGATATAAATCCATGCTAGCCTCCATGTCTTTCTACAGTGCTTCCCAGTGCCACGCAGACACGGGGATGTGGCCTGGAGCCAGTCACCAATCCTGTCTTCTTTCCTCATCCAAGAATTGAAGATGCAGTCTGCCTGCCAGCAGAAACTCCCATTGTGAAACTAAGTTTGCTGATATTTGCAAAGCGTTTAAAGGTGTGTCTTAGTGGGAAAAATTGTGTCGGAACTCCAGGTAGGTCATAGGAGTAAACCCGTTCCTGATTTTAGCAGACAAAACAGCAGTGAGCAGCATTTCACATGCACACCGGTGAGCTAGGATTCCTCTTTAATCAAGTTAAGTCAGGTTTCATTCCTGCCCCTGCCAATTATTTAAATCCCATCTACCCACAAAAGCCTCCAGCCCTGCTGTGGTGGAGCTGTTGACTCACGTTGTTTCTCAAACAGGGGTTACAATGACCTGCAGTCATCACCGGCGTGGATAGGGAGTAGCTCCATGGGAATGTGTCAGCGTATCCTCTGGCACGTCCCTCTGCTGCCACGGCACATGCCAAGCCCACAGAGAGATCCCAGAGAAGCTTCCTGGGAAGAATTAATGTGGTGGGTCAGGCAGAAACTGCTCCAGCCATCACAGGATGTGCCACTGGAAACCTCAGGAGAGCAAGCTGCCGGTGAAGCCGCCGAAGCACTTGGGCTTCCCAAAAGGCATCAGGATAACCCTTGGGCTTGTCCAATGCAAGGAGATGAACTCCAGGCAACTCTGCATCAAAATATGCTCTGAGTTAACCCAAGCCAGGGAACTGAAACCACGACCCTGTCTCCCTGCTTCATGAGAACATTAGAGGGGAAATGCTGAGAAAATGCAACGTGACTGTTCATGGAAGAATGATTTCTGTCTTTTCTTTAAAATGTTTCTTGACTTTAATAGAAGCATCAACAAACTTAGCTATTAAGATCCCCTTTGCTCATCAGCAGTATTTCTATCTCTAGGCGGAACTTGATATCTGCTTAACAGTGCAGAGCAAATTTATAGGACAGCTTAAGGTAGGAAATAATGAATTCCACTTCAGCAACTGATAGCACATAATTGTGTGTAGCTACAGTTTGTCACAGTGAAATGCATCATAATATGTAAGCTCTGGGGTTCAGTTCTTATTTGCCTCTTTTTGTTTAAAGAAATAGAAAAATTAGAAATATTTTAAAATGGAAATAAGTTCCATTAATTAAGTTACTTCCAGTTCAGTAAGATTCTCCATTATTTTTTAAAATGTGCTCTTAACCTGTATTTCTTAAAATGTAATTTTGTGTGCTTCTTTCCCATTTTTCTCCCATCTTCTCTCAGTATTTTTTATTTCCATTTACATTACATGATAAGCATCCATTTATTTCATCACATTATTTTCTGCAACTTTTCAACATTTCTTCAGCTTTGGAAACATTACAGAAAGAAAATGAAAAATATGTATGTTTAAAAGACCTCTAAACTTTAAACTTGTATGTAATGGCTTTTAATGATAGCAAAGCTTAAAGGAAGAGACCAAAATTTATAAAAGCTAATATTTTACCACCAGTTTTATATTTCAATTACAATCCCTTAAACAGTAAAAAGCCCAGCATTTCATTTAAGGTTTTGAAGTATCAAACCACATATTTTCATTGAAAAAAAAAATCTGAAGAAAAGCATTGAACTTACTCTGAAAAGAGTGATGCTTATTGCTGAGGGCATAGAAATTAAAAGTAGTCATGTTTACTGAGGAGCTGCCTGTAAGGGGACAAGGTCGTAATTTACACATAATTACTGGTCTGTACTATCGTTTAACCACTACTGAGATAAATATGTTTTTCTTCCTTCCCTCTTCCTGTGCAGAAGTAGTGTTCAGTACACTTCTTATGCATTAGATGTTCTTGTGCAAATCACTGCTTTCTGTGGTTTGTGATTCAACAGCAAACACTGCTGTCACAAACAACGTCTGCATCTAGAGCTAGCTCTGTATTTTTTGATAATATTTTCAGTTAGCAAGAATGTGCCATCAGCACGTAATTACAGACATGCATGCTGTGATAAACAAACATGAAAATATGGCTGACTATACTAAACCAGGAATATTTTAAATATGGGGTGTGTCTGCCTTTGTACAGTCACACCAGACTCCTTTGCACCAATTTGCACAGAAACTATCCAGACAAGTATTCTGGGTGAGCCTATAAATAATATTTGTTCCATGAGGCTGAGAAATATATGCTTCTTGGATAACTTTTGAAGAATTTGAGTCATGATTTGAAAATGCAGGGTGCCCAGGAAGAGGTGAGCATCCTCACTCAGAACCAGTCCTCAAGTGAGGAAGACGTTTGGTGCCAAGAAACAGAGGGGCTCAAACTCACTGCATATTAGAAGTCTGACCTTTATATCAAAGGCATTTTAAAAAAAGCAAGATTTTGTGTTTCAGCTTTTGATGGTGGCATACCAGACACTCCAGCTAGAATAAAGCTATATGGATTGGTATCAGGTTTTGTGTGCCCAGGGGAGGGCTAGTGCCAGCCGCCTATTCAGTGGCAGCCCTTCCTGCCACAGCCATAATTCAGCTTAACCATGATGGTCTGTGGACTTTTTTTTCAGTGTATGACCCATAGTGCTGCAACTAGCTTGAAAAATAATGACAGAATATTTTCTCCCTCATTGATATCTTCAATCTCTGTTCCAAACTCTTGCTTTCAAGGGAAGTGCAAGGTTTGAAATGGACATGGGTTCTTGGGACTGTACCGGCTCCTCCTTGGCAGCTGATGTGGTTAGTCCTGATATGACACCCAAATCCTGAGCTTCACATTCAAAGCCACCTACACCTCAAAATTCACAGGGAGGTAGTTTGCCTGGGCTACCCAATCTTGGCCAACATTTTAATCACTCCTCCAACTTGCATTTATACAGAATTTCTAGAGACGAGATGAGTTCCAAGCTGGGATGAAATAAATTCCCAATTTCTCCACAAGACAGAACACTATTCTCTCCCTGGCTCTGAGAAGCTGATTGTGGGTGAGCTGGTGCAACCCTCCCATTCTTCTCCGGCTGCCTGTGCCAAGGGCAGAGTACTGTGGGGGGCATTCACACAGTGCACTCCAGAGCATCTCCCTGCAGCAGGCTGGCAGGATAGGAGGGTGTGTGGCTATTTATAGAATCACAGAGTTATTGAGGTTGAAAAGGACCTCTAAGATCCTCGAGTCCAACAGTTAACCCAGCATTGCTAAGTCCTCTGTTAAACCATGCCCCTAAGTGCCACAGCTGCATCTCTTTCAACTACCTCCAGAAATGGTGACTCCACCACTTCCCTGGGCAGTCTGTTCCAATACCTGACAACCCTTTCAGTGAAGACATTTTTCTAAATACCCAATCGGATGCCCCTGAGGTTCCGCTTGAGCCCCTATCACTTTTTACCTGAGAGAAGAAGTCAATGGCCATCTCATGACAACTTCTCTCAGGTAGTTGTAGAGAACAATACGGTCCCCCCCAAGCCTCCTTTTCCCCAGGTTAAACAACCCCAGATGCCCCAGCAGCTCCTCACAGCACTTGTGCTCCAGACCCTTCTCCAGCTCCATTGCCCTTCTCTGGACTTGCTCCAGCACCTCAGTGTCTAATAGGTCCCTTTGTCATAGAAGGAGATCAGGTTGGTCCAGCAGGACCTGCCTTTCATTAACACATGCTGGCTGGGCCTGATCCCTTGGTTGCACAGATGCTTGATGCTGGAAAGGCATAAGGAAAGCCTTGTGTAACCTTAATTCAGGCCTCTTCTAATCTTCCATTACAAAATCACATACTGTATTTTCTATGGGACCCTGCCTCATTCAGCTCACGGAATAGCTGGTGTTCACTTAATGAGCAACTATTCAATATTTTATTTTCTTCTCACTCAGTGTGTTGCCCTAGGCATGATTTACTAGATGTAATTCAAACCTAGCTGTGCAGCCAAAATTATTAATTTCAGCACAGCGTTTTTTCCTTTGGTACTCATCCTCACAGCACTCTTGAGTGCTACACAAACAGTAAATACTATATTTTCATAATACCACAGTGAGGGTGTTTTCATAATACCCCAGTGTGATTAAATGGGGAGGAGGGGTGGAATTATCCTCTGTGTTTCACAGGTGCATAGAGAAGGCAGAGAAATTGAGATATTACAATCCAAAGAATAAAAATATTTGCAACACTCTCTTGACAATTTGAGCCCTGACTTTTGAAAATTCTTAATATAATTCCAATCGAGTCAACTGGTATCCATGAGTGCTCAGAGATGGAGGAGACCTTCTAAGCCGTAGACTAGTTCCCTCCTATCACAGGCAGCTTTTTAATAATCTTATCAAATTGGACTGAATAAGAATTGGGTTTCTTGAATTCCTCACTCCTCTGATAGTTAGAAACCATTTTCTAATTTTCAGCCTAAATTTATTCATAGCCAGATTGCACTGATTTGTTCCTAGGCCAACATTGTCCTTCACCTTAAATAGTGTTTCTCCCTCTCTAGCATTTGCCTCTGCTGATAAATTTAGAGTGAGCAATCACATCTTTTACTCTCTCGGCATTTGTCTCGAGGAGCTAAATGAGCTACACTCCCTAAGCTGTCTCTCTCAAATTAAGCTGCCAGGTCCCCTGTTCATCCAAGGAACTGCTTCCCACACCTGCTGCAGCTTGCATTTATCTGCTCTGGGCATGGCTGACCAGGCTTTAGGCAGCACCAGGACTGCCTGTATTCACCCAGAGGCTCAAGAGGCAAAAGGGTAACTGGTGAGAACCAAACGAGTTAAAAGTATTTCTCTGCCTGCTCTGGAAATGGTGTGTCTCAGAATCAGCCTGGGATTTCCACAGCTACAACACATCAGTAGCACCCCAATGACTGAAGCCTACCAGCACCTCCCAATCCTGCTCCTTTTCAGTTTCTAACCAAAATTCTCAGCACTGGTTGAAAAAATCCGTGCATTTTATACCACTGAAATTCAGCTTGCTTCTCTCCTCCCAGTCCTCTGGATCATCACGGCACACCTCTGCTCCTGTATCCCAGTCCCAGCCTGGATGGTGATGCTGACCACAAAATGTCAGGGGCTGACTCCACTGGCAGCCTGGCGAACATACACAGGTACACACAGCTGTATATGAAGTTGATTTTTGAATGTGTCTGTTCCTGAGATCAATTTCAAAAAAACACCAGAAAAAAAACCCAACCAAAAAACAGCGCAACTATTAGAAAACTACACAGGTCAGCTACAAAAGCTCAGAACATTAGACACACTGATTTGATACCTTTTGAAAAATTCCTGTGCTCGCTGATTGTCAAATGTTGGTCACCTATTTGACATGAAATAAATTATATTTTGATTTCTGGGAAGATTACACTCCATCAAATGTAAGACTGCTTCAGTTATGACTTATATATGTACCTTTTGGGGATTCAAGTGTTTTTCTTTAAGGTGTGAATTGATATATGCAAGGCCATTTGTAGTCATCTTTTTTCAGTCAAACATCTATCTTAGAATCACATACTAAAATACCGGGTAAACAATGACCAGACAAATTGAATGAAACTGGAGAAACATAATACAAATTTGACAGCAAAAGAGAATGCCTAGGCAAGAAAGCCAAGGAGAATGAAAGAAAGGTAGTAAGTGTGTGACACCATGACTTAGATGAAATAAATCACTTCCAGTTGCACAGACTGCTTGTTTTTCTGGCTAAAAAATCTGCATATTTCAAGCAGAATATGGGAAGGGGGAGGATGCTCCCTGCACACTGCCACCAGACCACAGCCCAAACCTGGGGGAGTGGCCATAGCAGGGCATGGTGGAACTCATTGAGCTGCTGCTAACAGAAGGCTGACAACCCTAAGATCATGTCAGACTGTGTCACCATCCTCTCCACAGGTAATAGCCCCAGACAAGCTGAGGGGATCCATCCAGAGGTGTATACTGTCAGATTTAGGCCCCTTTGTGGATGCTCTTGGGTGTACATTGCCTTCAAAATGCCCAGAGACTGTTGTAAGCAAGAAAAAATTTCCAAGCCAACAAGTTATGGCGATTTCAGGATAACTTAGATAACCTCCAAGGTGTAGGAGGGATCAGATATGAGCTGGAGTGATCCAACAAGGCAGTGAATAAACACTGTGTCTCTCTGACCTCAGAACAGCTCAACCCAGACACATAGAAGAAGTTGCAAAATACCCTTTGGAGAGTCATAACCTAAATTCATGGAGACATAAAACAAGGAAGAGGTAATACATGAAGCTTTCTTTGTACAGGGTGCGTCGTCACATGTACTTGGGAAAAGAGAGAACACTTTCTAACATGCAGGGGAAGAAAAGCAGCAGCCATAAGAGAGGCTTGGGCACAGCAGAGGGCAGATGCAAGTGTGTAGGTGTTGGTGAGACAAGAGGCAGAGGAAGGAGCAATGTTTGTGCAGGCACTGCAGGTAGGAGTAGGCAAGACATGCACTGGAGCAGGGTGCTGGAGAGGGGGGACCCTCTGCTTCTGGCTCCTACACTGCTCCCTGAGAACAGCCTGGTCTTCGTTATCTGTCGGGGTTAATTTTGGTGCCTTTGCAAAAACAAACCAAGCAGATCCAACGAGCTCCTTTAAAGCACACAGTTCACCTGCACAATGGCTTGCAGCAGCTTCACCAGATCGAGTTTTCTAAACTGCTGCTGCTGGGCAGATGAGGTCTGGGGAGGTAAGGAGGGAAAACATTTGGTCCTGTGTTACTCCAGTGTGTCTGTCAGAAGTGTATTGAGTCTCCTCCCAGTGAATAGCACCTATTTTGGGGGCAGAAAAAAACCCAACTGTCTGACAAAGCCACACTTCGTATGCCCCTTATTCTTCCTTGAGAAGTATCTTCAGCTGTGAATACGTATATATACTCTAATGACAGTCAGCTGTCACGTCTGTAAACATACATTTACCTCCCATTAAGGGTTATTTGCCCCTTTTTGTGACCTTTCACCAGCTTTCCATACCCTAGCCATGTGGCACAGATGGTATAATCCTGTCAGGCTAAGGCAGGTGACAGTGCTGCTCAGTGTTTAGTAATCAGTGACTGTAATTAGCCAGACTGGACGCAGGCTCAGATAATAGGGCAGTCAAACAGCTGCCAGTCATGAGGCTTTTCCTGTGGACTGCAGGAGATGGAAGAGAGGATGATATAACGAGGCCATGCATTTTTCCAGCACACTTTATACAGAACCAGTGATAATTTTATATACGGTGTTCTTTAATTTAAAAAAAAAAATCCTTCCAGAGTGACCGATAAAGTGTGTTTCACATCACGAGAAGCTTTTAGTTTGTTTTTAAATCTGAGGGAGGTGTCTGGAGAGTGTTTAGCAGCACCAGAGCCTTTTCCTATTTGGAGACTATCTTGTCATGCTTTCCTCACACAGATATGTTCACACACACACAAAATGTGGATGGATGAAGTGCTCCAGGTTCATGATCTCCAAAGCAACTCCTTAAACACAGGAAGGCGCTGTCACTAAGCTACTATTTGTTTGCATTCAGAGATCAGGATTTAGACAAATAAAATTAAGCTTAGTTGTAGTGAAAATAGAGGAAAAAAAAATTAATGAAAGAGATATTATTTAAAAATCTGGAGGGTATTGAAATCACTGACTATAGGAAGTTATCAGAAGAAACTTTTTTAATGGTTTTAGTTCTTTTTAGAGATCTCAGAGATTGTCCTCATTTCTGATCTTGTGTTACACTACACATTTAGATTATAAGTAAGCTGCATACGGTGTATGTAAGAGAAGCAAGCAGTGTGCTGAACTAACCATATTTTCATATGAGAGATGATTCACAGTCTCCTGGATGGTAGAAAATTCTCTGTCCTAAGCAGATGCTCATGCTTACAGTTTGTGAGGGTGAAAGAGGTTTTATTAGCAAAGAGGCAACCAGTCATCTCTCGCAGAGGAAAGACTAGCATTCATTGCCTAGAAGGTTTTTTTTTCCCTTACTTCAATATTTCTTTCCTATTTTTAAACATGTGCCTATTATTGCAAAGACACTAATAATGAAATATATTTAATTTTTTAAAAAATGCACACATCGCAATTAATCAACTTCTTCTCATCCATTATTGCATATATTCCAGCAGCTTTTCTCCCTCTTCCCCTCCAAAATTGCGCTATTTATCTGTACGGAACAGATACCTTAATCTTTTGGGGGAAAAGCAGAGAATCATTTCAATTTCCCTGCATTTATGAGGAGACATTCTTAAATAGGCCAGTGAAAGAGATATCGCATCTATAAATAAATTATTCCGAGGCGGGCAGTGGGATGGGGTTACACACGGCCATTGTGCGGGGAGGCTGCAAAGGCTGACCCGGGAGTGCAGCTGTTGTCTTTGTGCCGGGCACTCTGCCTCTGCCATTGTTCCCCCGATTACAACAGGCACGTCGGGGGCGCGGGGAGGGCAGGCGGGGCTGAAAGGATGGCTGTGCATTGATAACGCCTGGCACTATGGCACAGGGCGAGGGGAGGCTGCTCAGCTGGGCGCCATCGGGGTGCGGGGCTCCGGGGCTGTGCGTGCCCCCCGCCTCCGCTCCCTGAATCGGCGAGCTCGGGAGATGCGAATGCGCTCACCGCCCGCGTGTGCCAGCTGGATCGTGCCCAGGCACACACACACGCACGGGATTGTGTCAACAGATGGTGCAAAAGGGGGCGAAAAGGACAGTATTTCCAAACTGAATATGTAATATCAAACAGGTGTGGAGGTGAGGAGATGGTCATGAACAAGGAACGCCGAGCTGTGGACAAGGGGCGTGGGAAGGGAGCTCCTGGCTCTTACCATGCTCTGTTCAACACGAGGGGGACACGGCCATGGTCTCTCTGCCACTGCCACTGTCCCCAGTGACACAGGAACAGCTCAGCTGCTGCACGGCCTGGCCCCAAGGAGTCGGCAAGGGTGATGTCCCTGCTGCCCTTTCATTCCTTGCATTGCTGTCTTGTTTCCAGCAGCACCTCCGAAAGCCTTACGCAAAGGTGCTTGGCCTGTCAGCATCCTAAAAGCTGTGCTCACCCACTGCTCCTGCTGGGGGAGAAGCAGGTCAGGAAGACAGGACACCAATAGCAGAGGTGTTCCCAGCTCCTGTTCCCAGCCGGACTGGGAATACCCCAGCACAGAAAAGCCCGAATCAGTTGGGCTAATCTAGGATGCTGCATCATCACCAATGCACTGGGGACATCTGAGCTGGGGTTACTGAGCATCAGCATGAAAGGCACCCATGTCACAGGGGGTGTTGTGTGGCCCATACCTTGCTACAGCACTGTGGTTGATTCCCATTTCCTTCTGTAGACCTCCTGGCACTTAGGATAGCTGTCACTCAGCCCACCATCAACCTTCAGGGCTGCAAAGCACTGCTGGTGTCATGAGGCTGGCCATGGGAAGGGATACACCCGCCCTGCATCCTTCAGGAGAAGCCTGCTGGGCATGCAAAATGCAACTGGGCTATTCACCCCCAAAAGATGGCAAAGCAGCCATGCTTGGCTCCATCCATGGAGGTCCTCATGGCCAAACTGCCTGTCCATTTGTACCCCAAGATGTGTCAGAGAAAACACAGTATGGCTTTTTTCCCCGCTCTGTCTTGTGCACTGGGGTGCACAACAGCTCACCATTGCTTTGTAGATCTCCCCCTTCCTAAAACCCAGAGGAAATCCTCCTATTTCTCAGCAGATGCTATCTGGTCACTCTGAGCCCCTCCTCAACTGCTGAAAAGAAGAATTTATCTTAAACCTACTTAATTTTTACATCCCTGTCTGGTTTTTCCATTTATTTCCAATTACTGTGGGTCTCACTATCTGTCAGGAATAGGATCTCACATCTGTCTCACTGTTAAAAGTGCTAACAGAGACCAGGAATAAGGGATTTCTGATGTGAAAGCCATGGCCACCCACGACAAGCAGGGGTAGAAACTAAGATGCCTGTTACTGTATGGCTGGGATGGATTCACTTGACACTGCTTTGATACTTCAGTTTGTGTCTGGGGTACCTACAACAAAACAATCTGAAAACAAGTTTACAAAGTAGCCATACACTAACTTGTATATTCCTACATTCTCTCTTTTGCTTATCCCAAAGTTATAGTGCATTGTCTACAAATTCACCTTACAGATATTCATAGATTTTACTTGCAATCTGGTACACATCTGTTATATGTAGATGAGCTTCCTGCTCTCATCCCTTTCAAATTATTCTCTCCAGAATGGTGTTCAGTCAAAACTGAGCATTGCTATTTCCCCATCCTCTGTGATCTGTCAGCTGCGTTCTACACAATTAGCTTTCTTGTTCATCATGCAATCCTGCCCTCATTTACCTGGTTGGTCATTTCCTCCTTCCTCTTCCCTAAGTGGGTCAGTGAGAGGATCTTCCTGATATCTCCTCCAGTTTTCCACAGAGGTACCTTCAGGTTCTCACTATGGCCCCACTCTCTTTTTCCAGATTCATGATACCAGCCTCCACCACAGGCACCTATATTTAAATCAGCTTTCTCCCAACAGACTCTTGTTTAACATATCTCTGTAATTCAGTAAAGTAATCAAATTTAAGTTACTGGAGAACCCACCTTAATCCTCTTTTCTTCTGATGTGGCTCCAAAAGATGTAAGATACTAACATACACAGGCTAACACCCAGTACGCTGATCAATACTGTATTAGTCTTAACTTGTATTCTCTCACACATCCCTCTCTTGTCTGACATGTGAAGGTCTCTGTTTGTACATCACAGCTGGGGCCTCTGTCCCCCATTGTCTTAATTGTGGACTCAATGTGCAGCAGATATATAAATCATGGAAATTTAATCAGGCTTATTGCATCCTTCATCTGGCAGCACAGACTGAAATGAAAGCTGTGGTAAAATAAAGGCTATTCCAAATGAGAGGGGACAGCAATGCTACTTTATGCTCTGGAGAATTTTCCCAAGATACAGCATCTCTGGGGACCCTCTTCCCCCCACACACATGGGTGCAAACCCTAACTCATGCTATGCTAAGTCATTTAAATAAAAGTTACAGTCAACATATGAGACACAGGACCACAACTTGCAAGTGGTTTGTTTCCACCGAAGATGGGAAGGGAGGAAAGCCCATGAGATGGTCCTGGGGATGCTCACAATGTCTTTCAGAGGTTAAAAAACCCCCCCAGGGTGAGAGAATGGAGCAGGTGAGCATCAGCAGGTGCATGGAGCAAGTGGGCTGGGTTTCTGTCCCATCCCACTCCCCATGCCCCTTCCTTTACAGGCTCTTGGGATCCCTGTTCCCCACCAGCCCCTCCATGGTGCTCCTTTTCACATCTTTTGCTCACCCACTCCTTACTGGTGGCACGAAGAGGGGAGGAGTGGCGTCTCTACGCATTCAGACCCACGTCAATGAAATACCAAGCCTGAAACAGCAAAGTGCCACCTCCACAGGCAGATCTACCAGTCAGGGCACAGTCAGTGCTACTACTGGAGTAAGTACTTAAGCAGACATGTGGGACAACTTGTTAGGTCATTTCCATTTGCTTAATCAGACCTTGTAATAGGCGTCAAATTGTAACATCTCCTTACACGGATGAGAACCTGACTTATCCACAGGCTATTCCCCAGTATGAAATTGAGGCTGGAAAAGTGAATCCATTCAGCATGGGGAGCTAAAGGAGAACCAAACACACATCCAAACTGTGATGGACAAAATCTCATCTTGACGTGAGAATATGGGTGAAGTGTGATACACATTTGTTGTCCAAGGGACAGGGCACACTAAAGTTTTTCATCACTGTGCGTTGCCAGAGCCTGCATGATTAGCACCTATTGAAATCAATTAGTTTAATCACAGTAATATCCTCCAGGTCTGGATGGTTTTGTAAGACGGGCCCCAAAACCTTGCCTGTACTGGGAAAATTACCCATTACTGACATTGGCTACACCCTAACAGATGCAGATGAATAAGTAAACACATTAAGCTGCTGAGGTAGACTAGGACAAACAGCACTGCTTAGTAACCACTCGGTGTTACTCATCTGCCAATGTGTTGACTGCTGTTTAACTTGTTATGTCCTGATTGACACTTGGAGCCAAGCAGTGTTCAGTCTTTGTTCCTTTGGTGAGCGAGGTATGAAGCCTGAGTATCTGTGGTTTTCAAAACAGCATTTTAAAACAAAGATGAAAGAGTTATTATAACACAGCAGAGTATAAAGTTGATGCTGGAAAATTATTTTAACTTCAAAATGCTCCTATGAGCATTGCTGTATTGGATGGAATATAACACAGACTCTAGCCAGTATTAATAAGTAAGGATGAAAGCGGATATTGTTCAAAAATTCGGGGATAAAAAAAAAAAGCAGAATTAAGAACTAAATCAGACCAGCAGAACTGTCAAATGTGTTAGACTATATTCACAGGCACTCATGTGTGACATGCAGGCACAAAACATAAACATTTGTTTAGTTTGAGTAATTTTGCTTTTTAGAGTAAAAGGCTTTTTTTTTTCTTTTAGGAGGAGGAGGGCTTTTATCTACAGTCTGGAATTTTAAAAGTCTTATATCCTGCAAGGACTGTTTGAAGCAGTTCCAGAAGAACTGCTTTTCATTAGCAAGTGCTGACTCAATGATCTGTAGAAATGTATTGAGTTCATAAAAAAAATTAAAGAAAATTATTTGGTTTTACTTCTAAAAGGTTGCATAATTTCATTTGGACCTCATCACTTAAATCACTATATACTATGTTTCAAATATGTTATCACTTGAATGTCGGAATAATAAAGGCAAAACAAACTGGTCTGATTTCATTAAAGTCTTTGATAAAGAGTTCTTTTGATAACTTCAAGTAAAGCAATTCCCAAATATAATTTCTCAGTAAATTTTGAAATTTCAAGGTTTTGTTTAAATTTGAGAAAAAGCAAAAATTAAGTGATAGCATTTCTTAAGAAACAGAAATGTTGAACTTAGCCAAATACTGATAAAATTGTGCCCCAGCAGCCTAGGGGTTTACTTCAAGGGAACAAGTGTTTGTGTAGTTATATGTTATAAAAGCTTGAACACATGTGATCTAAGTTTGGACATAAAGTCTAAAGGGCTGCCAGGGCAGGGCAGTTTTTCAAGCTGCTCTAATATAAACCAGAATCACAGTTATTGCTTTTCTGCAAAATAAGAAAGTCTATACTTATACTTTTTCCTACTCTTGTCGGTTGGGTAAAAGGGGCTAAAAAGACACTCAAAAGGCATTCTGGTTATACCTACGCTGATAAATGACACGCTCAGGCACATTAACTGGCCACAAGGCTCTGCAGTATGGCTGTGTTCCATGCCCTTGGCCTTTCTCACCCACCTGAAGAGGATGGTGTGAGAAACAGCCATCTATCTGCATCAGCCTTATCAGATGGCAAGTAAAAGGTAGCATTTATTTACATTTCATAGCAAGTCACCATGGTGCAGACATTACTCTTTATGCACTCTTTCAAAGCCCGTGATTATCAAGGTAGGAGGAGGGAGTTAAAATTATGTTCACTCACCAGAGGCTACAAGAGAGTCTGAAGGCAGCAGTTACCTATTTCAGAGAGGTTTATTCACGTCATTTTCTTGCCCATGTCCCCAGTCTGTTTTCTGTTCAGCCAGCCTGCAGGAGTAGTCCTGAGAAGCACAGATTCTTCCTTTCATCCTGTATTCATCCTGAGCTCTTTAGATTTAGTTTGCATCAAGCATCGACATCTGAACACATAAGCTCATCCTACAGTCACAAACTCTTCAGATTCAAGAAGTACCATCTGCTCTCGGTAAAACTACCTAAACAGCCCAGCTCATCCACTGATAAATTCTTCTGGGGCTGCTACACATCATAGGAATGGTCCTACTCAGACCAAAGGTCTACCTGGCCCAGGAGCCAATCTCCGGCAGTAATCAACAGCAGATGCCGAGGGCAGGGCATGAAAACACACAGAGATGGCTTTCCCAGAAGTTGTGTTTGAGATCTCCTGTGCCAGCACTAATGTCTTTGTGTTTAGTTTTTCACAATGGGTTCTTCTTCCATGGATTTTTTTGTGTAGTTTTTCAGCCTCTGCTAACTCACAGCACACGTAACACGCACCAGCAAATTCCACACCCAAATAGGCACTGCGTAAGGAAAAACATAAGGTTGCTTTGAACTGCTTACATGCGGGGCTCATAGACACCTCGATGTTGTTGGAAAGAGGTAAGGAACCAGTAGTCTCCCTATTATTTTCTTCAAAACTTAAAAGGCCTGTAAGTCACTCTTTGTGTGAAGGCATTCCCATACTTTCCTTGTTTCCTTTCTCTGAACTTTCCCCAGTTCTCCACTGTACTTTTCAGAAGGGGGGACACGAACTCTGCAGGGATTTATGCAGTTTCTTTTATTCTCTATTTCTTTTCTAATAATTCCTAACATTCAATTTACATTTTTATTGCTGCTGAGCATTAAATTGGTGGTTTCATAAGAACTATTCATTAAAATGCTGAGATCTCATTCCTAAGTGGTAACGTTCAATTCAGAGCCTATCACTCTACATGGAAAGGTAAGATTGCCTTTTTCCTGGGTATCACTTGTATTTATCTACATTGGTGATACCAAAATTTGCAACACAGTCAAAACTTCAATTTCCACAATAAAATAAATATTTTCAAAAATATAAAAACTGGCTCTTATTAAGAAATACTCATTTACTAATTTGAATCTATTTAACTGAAGAATTTTCAAATAATGACATCATGACAGTGTAATATAAAGAGACTGCTATGCATCATTTTATACCACTTTGTTGGAGCAATATCACTATCTCAATATTCTAATGAGTCATTGTGCTATCTTACAGCCACAATTCCTTGAGACAAGGCAATAGAACAAAATTCCACCTTTCATTAATAAAAATCAAGTACATTTCACGCTATCACATGTATAAAAGTTAAATCTTAAAAATGTGATACAATTAAGAACAGTAAACAGATTAAAATAACAACTTTTTTTTATTTTTACATCTTTTAAAAACATATTTCATGCTTTGTGAAGCATAGCTTTTAACTGGATAACAGAATTATGATGGTAAACAAAGGACACATGTACATGTACTGTCAATCAAATTTATTTACAATGGCAATGTGTGATATATTTCTGAACTAGCCTAGAGTTAATCGAGTTGGTTTGGAGTTTTATTTTTTAAGAAATCTGGAAATGCTGTCAAATTAATCACATCATCAAGATCACACTAGTTCTTGAGGATGAAAAGATTTAATACATTTGGGAAAACACCAAACAGACCACAACAATTTAATAGCAAGAAATGTGATGGTAAAGACTCTGATGTCAGAGATTCTTATTTAAGACCTGATGGTGATATCTCGTTATCCAAATGAGTATTCTGCCCCACAGGCTCTCAGCTAGTCTAGAAAGCATTGCTCACAATCTCTCTTCATGGAGCTGATCCACAATCAGATACCGAGATCCTGATCTGAAGCACTCTGAGTTAGAAAAACAAAGCATGAAAAACACAAGTATTAGGGGAAAAAACCCTTTTCTGTGTTTCTATATTATGGCATATATCTACAGATATGGATAGTACTTTGTGACTTCTTTGTCGAATTTGGGATAAGGAATGTAAATACTGTGATTTATAGGTGCTACTAGAAATTAATTACTCAAAACGTACATAATTTTAACATTTTTAGGGCAAATCCTAGTCTCATCTAAGTATGCATAACTAGCTAAAAAAGAAATCAAAAAAGAATCGTTGCCTGTTTTAGAAAACCCTAATTTTCTAAGTTAAGTTCTTTGGAAGTACCAATTTTATTAAAGAACATTCAAAATAATTAATACTTTAAAGATATCTTGAGAATAAACAGCTTCTTTGCTATATCCTCATAAGCAGTAAGCATTTAAGATAATACATATATGCACACACTCAGTGTTTACAAAATCTGGTTTTTTCCATATTTTCCCTGACATGATCTGTTTTCAAATCATGACAAAGGAAAGATATTTTAGATAATCATTACATGGCATGGCATATAATAAATGTAAATCATCTTATTTCCATCCAACATTCACATATTATATCATTAACATTGAATAGGATCTTCTCTGGTACAAACACAGGAATTCATGTTTCAGGTCTTCTTCCTAGTAAAAGGCAGATTACCTCTTACCATGCTGTACTCCTCATTTTTATTTTATAAAAGAAGCCCTTATTTAATCTTGCTGTCAATTTGAATTATGAAGTGTGAACTCTCACAATTCTAGTACATGTTATGGTCCCTGCTCTGATCGCTTTGTGATTTGCACTTTTAATAGTGGATCACTGGGGAGAGGTTGGCATGAAGACCATTAAACCATGGAAAAGCATGCATTCACTCCTTGCTTTGGGACCCAGGGGTCGGTAATAACCGAGCTTGATAACCAGACAAAGTAGGGAAGGGAAACACCTCCCATCTTTTTCACACAGTGCTATCTGCCTTCTGGACACCTGTCTGTCACCTGAAAGAGGAGACACATGGCTTGCTGCATAGGGCTTGCGAATAAGGACAACACTCCTGTCCATATTGTCAGGCTAAAATCTTATTTTGGTGAGACTCTTTTCAGGGGTACAAACTCTCATAACTGCCCCACCCCAAGAGTCTTGTACGCTTCTGTTCAAACACCAACGTGTGGAGATACATGAAATTAATTCTGCAACTATCTTGTTTGCCAGAGATGTCTTTAGCAAGCCAACGTGAAACCTGCTGTGGTAATATTTTCACTCACTATTTTGTTGCTAGAAGTTTACTTAGATTGGTTTAGTGGGTAAATGTGAGAAGCTTCTTAACTTTCATTTGCCCCAGCCACCTTATTTGTTCTTAGGTGGCTCTTGGTCCACCCAGATGACCACTGCCTCTGTGGTGGGCTCATAAAGCACTATCAACACACAGGCACATAAAACGTGCATTATTTATACAGCTCTTCCCTGATTAGTATGGGCCTCCTGATCTCCTGTGTCACTCAGCTATCCTCCAAATTACAATCCAAGAGTATGTTTAAACTCATAAAAAGTTCTCAGCTATTTCTTCACAGGATGAGAGGCTGTTTTGAGATCAATTGTTGTTTCAAAATTTCCAGTGTTGGGCGGATGAAATGGCCCCATGGGTTTTAGGTTTTGAATTTTTTGACCCTTCCAAGTAAACTAAGCACCAAGAACTGGGAAACAGGAGAAGCTTGGATGTATAAAACCTCACATATTCATTTCCCCTTTGGATTTTGACAGAAGCTTTAGTAATTTTGTATTTTGTCTGAATCGCTTCAGTGTGTATACAGTACAGATGGTCAACAGGTAAAACAAACCTCTAACTTTATTTTCAAGTTCCAGCTTTGTACCGAAGGTGCAAAAGCATCGCTAGGAAGAAAGCTGGGATGATAATTCCTCAGATAGAGAGAGATAGAGCACCCTGCAGCTCTGTAGATCTAAAAATTCTTCGGCTACAGCATCCATATGTGGCAGTAAATATGAACAGCACTGCTAGCCAGTGGGATGGGTGGGAAGGGCCACCACTATTGCCTATTCCTCCCATTTCAAGAATCCTAAGGATTTTCATAGAGGCATATGCCAAGTGGCAGAAAGAAAAGGTTTTGTTGAAAGTGAATAATCAGCTCCTACAAAATGAAAATACATTCATCTTCAGATTTTAGAGGAAGTCTTCAGAGTCACATAGCTCTGAGATCTAAGTGATACAAACACTAGGCACTCTAAAAGCAAGCTAGAATACTCTTCCCTTCTTTCAGAAGATCCTGCCCTTACTTATGGAAGTAAACCTGTGTTTCTGTGAAGTGGAAGTTTACTGTACTATTTGTCAGCTTGAATGACCTACCACAGGGCTGTTGGAGTTTTTCATGAGCGAATTCCTAGTGTGGCTGTGGGATGGTTTTACACAAGATATGAAATTACTTGTAAAGTATTTTGAGAGAGATTCCAGATTTGTGAGTGTGTCTTAAGTCCTATGCGACATTATCTAGCATAGGAAGAAAAGTAAATTACTTTTTTCTATTATATATGCAAGTGTACAACTAAGGAATGACAAAAATTAACTTTGCCTTTTGGGATTAAGTAAGAGAATTAATCTTTTACTTACCATGAGACAGTGTTACAGAGCTGAAGGGCACAGAAGTATTAAATGTGTTAGGCAATAATTGCAAGCTAGAAATCATGTTGAAGAATATCCATACACACATAATTTTCTGTTTTAAAACTTACCTTGGTGCAAGCTACACCTAACTAATACAAACACATAAGATCTTTAAATCCACACATAATAAATGGAGCACTTGTGTTTCACCTCTTTGGATTTATACACAATCCAAATGCAACAATCTGATGCTCTCTGCACCTGTTGCATAAAAACACAGCTCTTAGAACAAGTTGCCCACAGTTCATTGTTTTGATATTACATGGCGAAGTTTAAACTAATGAAACAAACCCTCCCCATTTTCAATTGGAGAACGTATCATGGCTAATTTCCTAGGATGCATTATAACAGACAATGATCTAACTTTGTCCTGGCAATCAACTAACTCAATTTATTTTGGGCTTTATGAAGAAAAAAGCTTTGAAACTTTGGCACTTCAGATTAAAAGAGCTGTGGTTGAACATAGTTTATACAGAGAGGGAAGAACAGTTTCTATAGCCAGCTGCTGGCAAACCAGGGCAGTAGAGGCCAAACCAGCTGACAGTCAATGCCAAAACATAGAGGCAGTTTCTACTGAACAGCAGCAGGGTGGGAGACAGCATCCTGAGGAGCAGTGAGGTCAAAAGTGATCCTGCCACAAGCACCATGGTGCCCCGAGCTTGCCCTCACTCAGCCACACCAGCTGTGACTGGGGTGAGAGGCAAGGAGGGTCTGCACGTGGGCAAGGAAATCACTGCAGCATCTGTTTCCTTCCTGATTTTGATCCCATTTGCAGTTTGATAAGAGAACTGCCAAGCTGCAATCTCACAGCATTCTATATGTATCAATCAAAAGGAAAAAAACTGTCAAAAATGAATGCTGAAACAAATTCATCAAGAAAATAAAGGCCACATGGAAGCAGATTAATGTCACAAGTGTGTATTTTTAAAGCCTTTGTTTCGAGTTGACAAGTTTTGTCTTATTAAAACAAAATTCTCTCTTACTTTTTTCCAGTCAATGCGATTTCTAGATGAGATGAAGCATAAGCAAACAAAAAATCTATGGTGGAGTGATGTGCCAGCTCAGTCTGTGCTCCATGAGCACTCCTGAATTCCTCAGAGCCAGGAAGCTCTCGCACAGCAACGTCCATGGACAACATCCTGACTCTGGTGGTACCCAGGACTCCCTGCCAGGCCAACAGACAATGACTGACTGTGGTTATTCATGTCAGCTCTCTCTTTGACCCCAGCTACTGGACATACCCTGGGCAAGAGACCTTGCATCACTGGGCAAGTCCAGCACGCCAGGAGCACTCCAGATCACCTCCTCTGCAAGAACAGCCATCATAAGCAAACCCTTTGGTTTCTGGGTTGCTAGTCCAGCTCACTATAGAATGATGAGTGCTCCAAGTCTTGCTCTGTAAGGCATTTCATGGCTGGGGACCAACATGGACAAATTTCCAGAGAAACCACCATGGTCAACAGTCACACAATAAAGCCTACACAGCAAAATTGAAACTGACTGTGAATTGTTTTAGGGCTTTCCTGAGAACCACTCCTAAAGATCTAATGAAAATTAGAAAAGTGCTTGACCCCCTTTTATCCCCAATGCAAAGCATATTTCTTCATTTACATATATATTTGCATATCAGACTATATGTCATTATTGGAAACAAATCAGCAAAACAATCCCACATTATTCTAATATGCACATTTCTTTCTCTGTCAAGTGGATAATTAAAAAATCAAAAAGACAGATGAGAAGTCATGCTTTGTTTATTACCTTCATGATAAGATTTTCAGATACTGTGGTGGTAAACTTATTTTGAATAGCAAGCATTTACTAGATCCTATTATTCTACAATTTCTCTGGAAGATTTCTTGTCACCTTGGAAATGATATGTTTGTTTCAGGAAAGAAAAATTAGCTTTATTCAGAGGTCTAAGTAATTCAGATATATGGCAAGCAGCAACTAAAACAAAAGTCTAATATCAACATCCCCCAAAGTAGATTTTATGACTGTTAAATATACATGTTGCAAAAGATTAGATTTAGTGTTTTGCTTATATTGTGTTAGTCATTTATAACATTTGGTAACTGAAAAACATAAACTTATTTTATGGTCTTTCATCCTTTCTCAAAAGGATTGCAGGCTCCTGGTAAGGCAAATTCAACACAAGGGTTTCTGGGATATAAGCACTGCACATACAAAGGTAGTATTTCTGATGGATAACATTCTTTAAAGGTCTTTTCATGATCCATTAATTTATGAATTACACAGCAGAGTAGGCATTGTCAAGGGCTTAATTTCAGTTATATGTTGATCTTCTTCCCTTGAAGCAGCTTTTATCCAAAAAGTAAGTAGGACTAAAAATAACATGTTCCCTTAGACTGACTTTGACAGGTTTTATCATAGAATTACCTGTTTTACTCTTTACTCATCAAAAGGTGGGAAGTTGAGCCCATCCTTATCTATATATAGGAGTACACACACAAAAAAACCCAAAATAGAAAAGAATAGTTTTAAGGCATGCTTCATTCACAGCAGTTACAAAAGCAATGCAATTGCCATGGAATAAAATTTACAATAAGCAATGAAGTATGCAAATTAATACTGCACAAAGATTAAGATTAAAAAAACAACTTGATAAAACTTTGACATTGTACTGGCAAACTGACTTCCTGGGAACCAGATTTCCAGAAAGGCAGCCTACCTACACTTTGCCAAACCTAATCCAATCCAGGTAAACCAGAAGTAAGTCACTACAAACAGGTTATTTAGAGGTCGTTGAGAAATTAGTCCAAAGGTCCACCTTACTTGAAAAGAACATTTGTGCTTTTACTCATGGCTCAAAAAAGAGACCAAACAGTGATGAACAAAATTATGGAAGTATTCTTTCTCCCTAAGTGCTGTTCCCCCCAAGGACTGAAGTACAGGTAAATTCCATAAGCCATCGTAAGACAATTCTATAGATAATACCTCAGTGTTCTGAGTTGTTATTTATTTCTCTTTTCTCTCCTCTCTTTTTCTTACAGCAATTTAAAAAAAAAAAAACAAAAAACCAAAAAAACCACAAAAGCCCTCAAAAATGAGAGGGAGAATCCGTTAGCAAGCTAAAGAAGTGGTGATAAAATTCTGACCACAGGAGTTTTCGACCCAAGCAGCAACTGTAAGCATTGCTGCAAAACAGAATTTGTCCGGGTGCTTGCAGCACAGTATTTCAAGCAATCCAGATTAGCTGCAATTAAGAGATCTGTTTTTTACTGACAGGGTGTGGCAATATGTAAGAAACTCACGGTATCCTGAGAGGGAGTTTCTTAACTTTCTTCTCATTACATTCAATGGTTTCTGTTTCACAATGAAAAAGTGTGAAAAAATGCTGACAATATTTACATTCAAATGTAAATAATTATGGTCTTTAGTGTCAGCTAAGATGAAACTAACATAAACTTTAATATGACCACAATCTTTTTAATTCTGAAAGAGCAGAACCCTCTTCTTCTTCCACACATTACCCTAGAGGCATTACCTGACGATGTGTACTCAGATCTTGGTTTCTTGAAGTTCCCACAACATTTTCAGGCATTGCAATTGATGGTAATGTTCTTGCCATAAGCACAATTGTAATCAAGAGATGAGATACTCATTGAACCATTAATTGAAGTATAGTTATTATTTTTTAAGTAAAACTAACAAAAAAAAGAGTGTGGTTTTGTTCAGAATCAAACCCAAACATAGCTGTTAGTTCCACGGTGTTGTGGTTTGGCTCTCCAAAGTGGTTTCTTCACATGTCAGTAAATCTGTGACAGGTTGGAAAAAAAGAAGATTCATTATGAGGGTAAAATTGTCTGAAGTCCAAAAAAATAATATAATTTTCTTGAAACAAGCATAAACATAAAATTCTAGGGATAAATGGGAAAAAACTGCTTAAGCAGACCTGGAAACATTTCAAATGGAAATCATGGATTCTAAGCTACCTCCGAAAATATCCAGTCATCAGTATACAACTGAACCAAATGCAGTCACTACAGGTCTTATTTTATCAGCATATAAGACAGACTCATTTCTTATATACATGTTTTCAGTCCCCATTCACCAATTTAAAACTGATCTAATGAAATTATTTCAAAATTCTAATTTGTAATTCAGTTACAAGATCAACCTATTATTGCTTAATAATGCCTTAGTCTTCAGCTGAGCATAGTAATAGACTGTGTGCGCATTCTTAGACTACAAGCACACATGAGGAAAAAAAATCTTTAAAACCTCTGTGTAATGGAGTTGTTTGATCTAATGATTTCTGCCTTGTGTTGGCAATGGGCTACTGGACTGCACACAAATTCATCTCCACTGACATGTGGTAACCCATTAAGCCACTGTAACTCAATTTCATGTCTGACTACATAGAGAGAATTGAACTGATAGAGTTTGAATAAAGTTTCATGTTGTCAAGGTGACTACAATCTTCCTAAGGTAATAGACACTTCTCCAAAATGGAGAACAGATTGAGCATTTCTCTGCTTAAAGGCTTTATATACACATAAATGTTAAATTGCCCATTTTAACAATACCAAGATAGACAAAATGGTACATCTGGTATCACGTATCGCAGTAATGCTGATGTGAACACAGCCATTCTGGCATAGTTGCTTCTATACAGGTGAAGAACTACTTCATAATTAGGTATCTTCAGCCCTGTGTAATTATATCCAACTTTACAAGAGATAGCAGTTGTCAAATAGTTGACCAGCACAGAAAAACACCCCTAACCGTTAATGAAGCAAGACCATTTTTATATCCCTCTGTGGTAATTTTCAGGTAGCAGGTAATCTAGGTTTCTCAGCCATAGCCCAATGCACTTAGAAGGTATAGGTGAGAAGCTGTTTCCCTTGCAGATGGCAGGCAAAATCGTGCTGTTACAAATGCAGGAAAAACACGTGGAAGGTAATAGAGAAAAGTTAGCTAAGAGGCTTTGTCTGAACTCCAAAACACACAAATGAGTCACCTCCATGGAGCATATTATAACGACATGAACTAACTCTACAAGAAAGTGCTGACCTAGTGTGGGAAACAAGAATTGCCTCATACTTGATTGCTGAAATTCTAGTTGTTTCAAGAATTGCATTTTGACAGCTTAAGTTTTTGTCTGCATTGAAAGAGCCAGCTTGTTTTTGTTGTTCTAAAACTAAGTCCAAATAGTTATTTTGAACAAAACACTTAAAATAGTCCACAATTTTCTGAAAATACGTGGGAAAGCACATTCACACTGCTGTTCTTTTCTTCTAGAATGACATCTGGTGTTTGTATGGTTTGAAGGTATGCATCTGTTTGAAGACTGAGGACCTGTACATTGCTCACATAACATGTAGGACTTTTAAAGTGGTGCAGTATTGTATCACCTGTCATTGGCTCTAGTGCTACTGATAATTGCTTTTGAAATAAGCCAATGCAACAGACACTGAGGCCATCAATATTTTTCCCATTACCACAATGTAGAGACCGTTTGGATAATGACCACTGCCCCAGAAGAGCAATGACAGACTTCTGTGCCATCACACTTCGTCCAGAAGCATTGCATGCACTGTAAATCATTTGGGGCTCTAAACAGCAGCAGGATCAGGATTACCAGCACACTGTTCACCCAGAAACCACTGGCAAGCAGTGTGGCTGAAGGACTGGGCCTTTTCCAGCTGCTAAGTCTTCCTCTTCTCCACATGGAGCAGAGACAAGTTCAGATGGAGGAAGCAACAGAAAACCCACAGGTACTTTGATGAAAAGAGGTGATCCAGCTGGGGTTTCAGAGTCAGGCAAAGAGAAAGGAGTAGGATGGTCACCACCGGCTAGAGACCGCACACATGTCAATGCTAAGCTGCATCCAATGTTTCTCTTAAAAAAATGCACTTTCCATTTCCCTCCCGTGGCATCTACTAGTGCATGATGTCTTATACAAGTGTGGGAAGACCAGCAGAGATTACTTGGTCGTACCTACAGGTCTGAAGATTTTCTGGCAGTCTAACAGTGAACAGGTAGGAGAAATAGCATCAGAGTCATGATAAGCAAAGGCCAATGTAGATTGACTTCATTCTCTTGAGGAGCTGTCTGAAGTTTAGATTGGAGGTTGAAGAAGTAGGAGCACCTCTTTGGACATCATGAGGAATCCTGATTAAGTTCTTCCCATCTCCAAAGACAACAGGAAGGAATTGCCCAAGAGTAGCCATGACCAGAAACAGACTAAAACACAGTTTCATTCACACTCAGGAACTGTCCTTCAATAGGATTTTATACTTTAAATTTCAAACAGGATGCCACATGAGAGCTGGACATATCAGCCACTTAAAACTTACCTTTGTAACTTCTGTCAAAGGGTGGAAAAAAGGGAGAGCTGGCTGTTCTTCTAGTCTGGGTGGATCATCTAAGGGGATAATTTAGTCTCTGTGATATCTAAATCATGGCCTATTTATTTTAAATTCCAATAAAGGGCTAACAGTGCTAATTACAGTAGCAGGGATAGTGATGTGGCTATTCAAACACAAAGAACTTGGCAGAGACCAAACTCCACTTTCACATAGGTCAGCAAAAAAAAAAGAGTGCGCTGCACTTTGTCACATCTCATTTGGATTGCCTTCAAAATGCTGAGCTAGAGGCAAAAGATACCACAGTTCATTTCCAATTCCACATCTAATCCTCTCACCTTTAATTTATTTTAAAAGTTTAATCATAAGTTCATAAAGCTCAGATATCAATTTTTTAATAAAAAAAAAATTAAGCACCTGCAGGTAAGGTTTTTAGGAACTCATGGTCGGCCTAAGTTTCATTATAAATAGAGACTCTCACAGTTCACCTTTGTGCAAATGCTACTGTGAAAAAATGTAACTTTCATTCCTTCCCTGTTGCTTCAGGGATATGTCATTTACAGAAAATAAATAGAAGACTTCTATCGCAAAGAAACCATGCCCCACTCAGGGTCAGTGAAAAGCTGCACCTCGCTCTGGAGTTTCTGGCAGCATAGTAATAACTTTTCTGCAGAAATTGTCACTAACTGCTAAAAAGTTTAGTATGAATAGTAAAAGTACTTGAGATATTCTTAGTATACAAATAATGTAATATTTGCAAATAGAGAAACCTGACTAAATTTGTGGGTTTCAATTTACTGTTAACTGATGAAAATGATGATAGTTATAGTTCTTTAAAGATGTCAGACAGCTTTGGAATGCCGATTGCTGTAGTGTTCTTGGATTTCCAGAAGTCAAAGTGTTTTGACAGGATCTCTCTCTAAAGGCTCTTAAAGAAACTAAGTTATGAGAAGGATGAAAATTCTTTAGTAGATAAATGATGTGTTGGAGTATAGTAAAAAATTGTTTTCATCATGGGAGAGAAGTGATCAGATATCTGCACTAGAACTTGTTCTCTTCAATATATTCATAAATGATCTGGAAAAGGGAATTAATGATGAGATGGTAAAGTTTGCTGATGATAGCAATTACTCAAAACAGTCAATACCTCAAAAGGTGTCATTATACTGAACACAGAGGGATTCAGCAACAAAAAATGCAGGCATTATTTAATATCAATACATGCAAAGTAATACACAATGGGAGGGAAGCATAATTGCACATACACGGGGACAAATAACAAACAAATAGCTAATTTATTATTGCTTCAGCAAGAATTTTGGATTCCTTGATGAGAATTCTCTGAAAATATCTGCCCAATGCTCACTGGCAGACAGAAAATGTAAACTGAATTAAAAATCATTACGTAAGAATGAAAAGTTAAAAGACAAAATATTACACCATTGCTAAAACCCAGATTGCATCCACATCCCAAACGCTTCCGCTAAGTCTGAATGATCCATGTCCAAAGGTTTATTAGAAGTAGGAATTGTGTGTGCTAGACAACATAGATGAATAGCAGTATACTATTGTAACTGTATGAGGGTGGATGAGAGTACTTTTCAACTTGAAAAAGAGGAACTAATTGTATATAAAAGTGAAAATAATAAGGAACAATTGTTCGTTATTTATCCTACCATAAGACTTAACAAGCACCAAGTATCACAGTTTAATCAAACACAAGTATTTTTCCATACAGTTCACAGCCACACTGTATAGTCTATTGTTACAAGAATGTTGTGGCTAACAAAAATATAAATGGGTTTAATAAATAATTGGAACAATCTATAGAGAAAAGGTTCAGCAAGGGACCATAAACATATGATGCACTTAATCTACATTTTAAGTAGTGTGTACAATGAGCACAGCTGGAAAATGGCAAAAGTGTCACTCTGTGCTTGTTCCATTCTCACCCATAAGAAACAGTTAAGAGACTGCACTCTGTTCTGATTTAGAGTGGTCATTCTTGTCCTTTTATTTAGACCCAAAAGCCACAAGTTTCATGATCTAATTACATCTGCCTTCAAGAAACAACTTAAATTTGACTTCTATTTTCAGCACCAGGCAGGAAAACCATTAATTCTCTTTAGCAATAAATAGGGGCTGAGCATTGCTGGCACAATGATTAACTCCTTCCTGCAGCAATTCTGCATATTCTGTACTGCTACAGCAATCCCTTCTGACTGCAGAACAAACTCCGCTCCCTACTTACTCTTCTTCACCTGACTGTGTATCCAATTGATCTCCCATCTTTCTTTTCATTATATTTATCATATTGTACTTTCCTGATTCTTGCATATACAGGAGACTTCTGTGTTCTCTTAGACACATGACAGAATATTACATGTAACCTTTAGACACATTGCATTGTATTTAAAAGCAACATATACAATTCTTTTACATTCTGTAGCACAATTTTATTTTCTCCACTGGTTTTAATTCAGCTTTGTTTCCCTGAACATTTCAGAGTGTGAAAAAGCACAAATAATTTCCAGGATGTCATATATACATATATATATATATGTACGCAGGCACACACAGATATACATGGGCAAATAATTTTCAACATCATATTCACCAAACTATTTATATCAACAGTTTTATTGATCAGATACTTACATTCATTTTTATGGTTAGGAAAATGAGGTTTTAATTATAAAATCAGTACCTGTGTGGGTACATGAAGCTGCAGTTCAAAATGGAAGAGCTAAGTGAGGCACAGCATGCTCAAGCTCTAAGGCAGGGCTGTGCTCAGCACCAAGGAGAAGGAAAGGTGAGCAAAACCAGCCCTGTCCACTTCTCCCCCCCCAAGCAGGCTTATGAACAAATTAAATTGGAGAAAAAAACCAAGAACTATAGATAATGACTGAGCTTTTTAATAGAGTTTATATGCTTCACTTCCACAGCATTTTAATGAAATATGAATGCCTAATTCTTCTAGGTTATTTTAAAAACCCCAGTCCACATCACCAGATGCATAAACTATGACTGAATGCTTTCTTTTAACATTTCCTAGTCACACGGCAGAAGAACCACATTCTGCGTGAATTATAAAATGCATTTACAACAACTAAGTGAAGTGCAGGAAGGTCTGGATTAACACAAAATACACTGGATGATTTGTAAGAGCTGCAGTTCCCGACTGGCCTTCAGAACACAGAAGGCAAATGAATAAGCACCAGAAGGCTGCTATCAGAATAAATCAAAAATCCATTTCCAGAAACTTTAAAGCTTTTAAAATACTGACTTTACAGCAATAGAAACAGTGATACAATAAATGCATATTTAGCTTCTACATCTTTTTGCATCAATGAATTCAAATCTGCTCTGCAAAGCCTGCATAGATACGTTTGTCACAGGGCAGAAGCTCTGTGAGCAGCAATGGCCAGGAGGAAGGGTTGGTGGCAGATTCCTTGCAGAGCAGCAGTCCTCCAGAGATGCTCCAGGAACACAGGCACTCTGAAGAACATCACCATAATTCAGGCTGACCTAGTTCAGTTTACTCACTTTGAATAAATAACCTTAAAAGACAGAGGTTCTCTGACACCTGAGGAAGAAAATGGTCCTTCTAAATTCTGTGTATCCTCTAGAGTTTGGGTAAAGGAAGGTGATTTTTAGGGTTGGAGGCTGTTCCAACAAGGCCAAATGCAGAAACTAAATATGGATACCAGGCAGTGCGCAAGTCTGATGTGTTTTATGTATTATTTTCAGCACATCTATCTTTTGAGAAATTGATTCTGATGGTTTGAATCAATGCTCTGTTAGCATACTCTGCTTCTTCATTTTGATAATTAATGGCAAGCTTCTCAAATGCTGGCTGAAAATTTTCCTAGGCAGATTTGATTTTTTTTTAGCTTGGCTTTGTGAGAAAATGAAGCTTGCGTGCATCACACCGTCTCTCTGTCATGTTTGTTCAGCTTCAACTGAACTGAACAGCGTAGTCATTTTTTAAGTAGGAAAATCTTACAACAGACCTGTGCAAAATTCAGCACATCATGGAGGGCAGCTCCCAAAGTCATTAATTTTGTTGCCAGCAAAGATGAAGAGCAGTCGATTAGGTTCATCTGGTAGCAGCTGCTGACCATGCTGGACATGTACAGGTTGGCCACCTTGCATGAATGCATCTCCAGAACAACATCTGCTGGGTCATTCCCAGTTGTTAGGCCAAGCAATGGTAGCTAAAAGCCATGGAATGAAGAGGAGCTAGGGTTAAGTGAGGCATCTCACTCTGAGGACACAAAGAGATTGGAAGGTACCACGGAAGAGGGCACTTCAGTGGGATGAACATAAACATATTGCACCCCACAGAGGCAAAGCCAGAGCAAACCAGTTCTCATTAGTTCTGCCGTTCAGGGAATGCTCTGGATCTGTTGGGCTTTCCCTTCATCTCTCTTAATCCATCTATCGCAAATTTTCCAGCTGGACTAGCCTTTGCTTGCAGCTCCTATGCACAAACCCCTGTAGAGGCATGAAGAGCTTGAGAGGGGTACTCAGTCACCTGGGAGACAATCGCTACAGGATAAGCTCATGATTAAACATTTACATACCATAAGCTAATGTCACATGTGATGCAAAATGATGACATATGAGAAATCATATGATCGATGCTTTATCGTAGGTAACGTGACTTATGCAATAAGCCAATATGTTTATTTACCCCAGATCCACTTGCACACAGTAAGTAGCACCTGAAAAGGTGTCTCTCAATTGGACATGCAAAAAGAATACATAAGGGCTCACATCACATGGAGGCTGCCTTTTCTTCACATGCTTAAGAAGAAAACACACTGATGTTGATGAAACAGCAGGTCTCTTTTCACAACTTTGCAGGATGATAATAGGCATCTGTTGACAGCTTCCCAAAGGGAAAGGAGGATCTTTTTGAAGCACATGAGTACTTTCAGATGCGTGTAACAGAGAGTAGTTTAAGACCAGAGACACCTGCCAGCACAGCCACCAGGCAGAACCCTGGCAGACCTGTTTGCCTCTTAGGAGATGATGATATGTAGCTTGGCTTCCAGTTTCTTCTGACATCCCCTTTCCACCCACTGCCATTTGCAATTCAACAGAACCAAAACAATAAGCAAATCTATTGTATCCTTCCTCTCTGCAATGTTAGTAAAGTTTCTTATTTTTGCTTTGGAGGAGCAGGTTTTTTAAACAAAAGGAGTGCTGCAGCAGGAAAGCCAGACTCGGAGGCAATGCTGCTGCAAGCACAACACACCCTTTGTTAGCTGCTGCACGCAGCCGGCAAAGAGGCATTCGGGAAGTCTGCATGGCAGCTCTGCAACTCTGCCAAGCATCCCGACATCGTGGGATGGCATCAGCTCATTTTGAAAAAGTAAGCTATAATTCAGGATTTAAACCAGACAACCTGCTGTTTTGTATGTGGTTCACCTGTTCACCTGTTTTCCACAGTGAGCTGGGTTATGCAAAAAAAACCACAAAACCAAAAACCCCAAAAACACCAAAACAAATAAAACAAAACAAAAGTCTCTCTTGAAGAGATTAAGCTAATAGGAATTCCAAAAAACCACTCCGATGCCTCTACCCCAGGCTTGAGTAATGATAGTGAGTTGTTTATATCAGATAAGCCCAAATGATCATAATTATGATCTCAGATATGCCTAGATGTCATAATGAACAGGAAAGAAAAAGGAGCTCAAAGTCTTTGCTACCCTGAAACTGTCTGATCCCCTAGCCAGACAGAAGATAGCAGCTATATAAAAGAGAGGACTTCCCTGCAGAGAAGTGGCCCAGTCTCTCCAAGGTTTTATAACCAGCCATGCCTGCCCCTAAGGCTTCGGAGAAAAATTTAATAAAAACATCCAGACTTAACCTAGGGAATCAGCCTCTCACCTTCTCAAGGCAGCCAGCTGTAGCCCTGAAATGTAAAACTGGGATTTTCAGTCATTGTCTTAAAGCAGAGCTGAACATGTGGAACATGTTGAGGGCAGTGAGAGCTCTCTGTTCTCTTCAACAGTTTATAAAAAAGGGGAGTGACAAAACACAAATTCACAGATGTAAAGATTGCACAGAACAAATTACCTCCACTGCCATCCACAGAGATGCTGCCGAGCCTGTTCCCAGACTCAGATTAAAGTGTATCCAATTGGATTAAATTCCTAGCAATGGCAAATTTACCACCTACCTACACTGGGAAATTATTTCTACATGTAATCATCCCTCACTGCATCTTTATAGTGATTGAATTTTTCAAGCTTTGATTTCCAGCCATTGCATCTTTTCTGGCTTTTTTTCTGCAAGCCTGAAATCTATACTTGATTTAGTTGTTCTTTTGTTCCTAATACATTGGTAATGCCTTCTTATTGTCTTAAGCTCTACTGGCCAGTAATAATTCCTTATTACCTTTATCTTCTCCAGAAAGTCATTTACATTGTGTAGATTCAATTTTCATTCTGTTATGCCCCTCTTTTCCATACTTAACATTGATTTCTTGTTTAATTATCACCTTTGTGCCTTCTTTACTAGGCTAGCTTTCCTCTCCAAGGTAACTTACTCGTCTGCTCATTAAAGCATAGCCTTTAGAATACCCAGCAGGATTTCCTTGAGATGTCCCACTTTCTATTAAAACTTCCCCTTTTAGCACTCAGTTAAGGAAACAAATTGTTCTGATGAACTGGTCGATTTTACATTTCACATAATTCTGTCTGGTGCAAAACGTTTGTTTCCACAAAGCAGAGGTACAGCAATATCTGAGAGTTTTTGGCAATCAACAGCCAACACTGCTCAGTGCATCACAAAACCCAACCCAGATTTATTTTATGTTTGATGCAGACATTTCCATATTACAATATCCTTGAGATTTTCCTGAGATTAGATTTTTCCTAACAGTGCTCAGAAGTAGTTCTCATTCTGGATTTACTGGCAATACATCTTTTCCTCACACATTGTGAACAAATCCTAGAAAGAGCTGATCTCCATTGCATCAGAATTTGTCCCTATGTATTTGTACCAAATGCCCACCATTCTACAGCCTGCTTTGCTGCTAGTGTAATGGACGTAAAATTTGTGCCATTTTCATTCTACACTAGAAATTCCAAATTAATTACCATCATTTAAATTTTTGGGGTTTTGAAAATATCTTTAAAAGGTAATATGGAAATATTACTCCCCTTTAACATATTAATTAAAGTTATCACTGTTTTTCATCCTTTGAAATCTTCAAGTACAATATACTGTGGAGAACTCAACTGTACAATTCATATTGTGCAAGTAAAATGCCAGTGGTTTTGTTTGATGGTTGGGGTTTTTTTATTCTGGTACTTGAATTGCAAAATCAAATAAGAGTCACAATGAATATTGATCCACATTTTATTACCCAGTACATCAAACATTATACCCAAGTTGCTTTTGTTTAAAAACTGTGGTACTTGAAAGTTTTTTTAGATATTTCCCGGCTCCTATAAAATAAAACAAATAGATTCCTTGTCCCACCACAAGTTCTATGCTGCATAGATGAAGGTATATGAGGTACAAAATAGAATTAAAAGGCCCATGTCCCACCATTTTTAGTGCTAAAAGCAATACGGTAACCATGTTTAAAAAAAAAAAAAATCAGGTAGCTCCACTTACCAACACTACCAAGATGGAGCCATTAAAGTCACGACTAATCACTTAACTCCAAGCAAGTTCATTCACATCAAAGGAAAGAAACGAAACAGAAAGACATTGTATGTCATAAGGATCACACTGGAGCTGGGCAAGCTCAGTTTCTTCTCAAAAGTTTTGGGAGATTTCTCAGGATTTTTATATTAGTGAACCATGAGGAGAGGAGAGGAGAGGAGAGGAGAGGANGAGAAGAGAAGAGAAGAGAAGAGAAGAGAAGAGAAGAGAAGAGAAGAGAAGAGAAGAGAAGAGAAGAGAAGAGAAGAGAAGAGAAGAGAAGAGAAGAGAAGAGAAGAGAAGAGAAGAGAAGAGAAGAGAAGAGAAGAGAAGAGAAGAGAAGAGAAGAGAAGAGAAGAGAAGAGAAGAGAAGAGAAGAGAAGAGAAGAGAAGAGAAGAGAAGAGAAGAGAAGAGAAGAGAAGAGAAGAGAAGAGAAGAGAAGAGAAGAGAAGAGAAGAGAAGAGAAGAGAAGAGAAGAGAAGAGAAGAGAAGAGAAGAGAAGAGAAGAGAAGAGAAGAGAAGAGAAGAGAAGAGAAGAGAAGAGAAGAGAAGAGAAGAGAAGAGAAGAGAAGAGAAGAGAAGAGAAGAGAAGAGAAGAGAAGAGAAGAGAAGAGAAGAGAAGAGAAGAGAAGAGAAGAGAAGAGAAGAGAAGAGAAGAGAAGAGAAGAGAAGAGAAGAGAAGAGAAGAGAAGAGAAGAGAAGAGAAGAGGACAAATGAACCTCAAGGAGGTATGACACCTGTAGTCCCTAGTCTAAGAAACATTAGAAGTATATTAAACAAAAATACCATTGTGGCAACACATGAGTTTGAAGGAACTCCAGAATATGCTGTGGCTTGTTACAGCCTCTTCCTGAGGGCACAGCTCAGGGTTGTGAGCAACACAGGTCCAGCTCTTCAAAAGAAGGAAAGAACTTGAAACCAAGTCTCCCATACTGAGGGTGAAGGCTGAAGTCACTGGGCTTTAGGGTAAAACTCTTTTCTTTCAGAAGTTTTGTGAACTTCTGTTCCTTGCTTTCATTATACGTAGTCGAAAAGTAAATAGTAATATTGAGGGTAAAAGGATCAAAAGCTGAATACAAGCCAGCCTGGTGCCCTTGTAGGAATGAAAGTAGATGGTGTTGTGGGCTGCTTCAGTATGTCTGCAGCCAGCAAACAAAAAGGACATGGTAATTTCACTCTCTTTAGCACTTAATAGGCCACACCTGGAATACTGTGTCCAGTCTTGGTCCTCTTAGCAAAATAGACATACTAAAAAATTGGAGATAGTCCAGCAGAGGTCTGTCAGGCTGATCAGAGGATGGGAGAACTTGACAGATGAAGAAATTTTGAAATAGTTGGGTTGGTTCAGCACGAAGAAGAGACAGCTGAGGGCTAAACGCCATTTTCTAACACTTAAATGGTTGCTACAGAGATGACAGAGATTCTTTTCAGCAAGATGCCCAGTGCCAAGAGGCACTAGGCTGCTTCAGGGGAAACCCATTTCAGTTTAAGTAGAAATTCTTCACCATGAGAGCAACTGAACTTTGAACAGGTTACCCAGAAAAGTGGGGAAACTCACTGGCCTTGACAGGCCCCTGATCATCTCATCTAAGGTCCTGCTTTCAACAAGAGCCTGGGGCTGATAATCTCCAGAGCTCCCTTCCACCACAGGTTTTTCTATATGATTCCACACCAATCAAGGTTTTGTTCCGACTAGAGAACACACAGGAAACAAAAGTACTCAGTGCTACTAGAAATACATAATTTTCAGTTAGGACTCCAGACAGAAAAACAGACTTGCCATGTAGCTTTAGTTAAGTTTCATGAATGCCTTCTCTCTCCATTCACCTTCACTTCCTAAGACACCGCTATAAACTTTGTCAGTAAATATACAAACAATTTGCTGACTTTTGATATATGTAACACCTTGAACTGTCAATAGGCATTTATTCAATGCAGTCCTATTTATGTACAAACCATATATATTATATGCTGTTCCCTTGAACACAGTAGGAAGCAAACAGCAGGAGACTGTTTCCTTACAATCACCTCTTTCTCAGGGTCACTTTGCAAGCGGACTTCAGGCTGACGGGCTTCCTTGCTCCGTTTTCTCAGTCTGCAGTGCTCTGCCCCTTGCACAAATCCACACAACCACAATTGATCTCGCTATTTTCAGAACACCAAAAAAGTTCCTCAGATTGTCTAGCGAAGGCTATGACTAGCACACTGCCTGCTCTGGAGAGAACAGCTCAGGACTGGAAACTATTGCTAACTAAAAAGAAATTTAAGTATTGTGATTCAGTGTGCTTGCACAGCAGGTCTGAAACAGCTGCAGAGTGATGGGGTACAAATGCAAAACCACATACTTGTATTCATGGCACCATCCAAAGACTTCTATTCAACAATCATTACAAAATAAATAGCTTACAGAGTTCTACTGGTAACCAAAACCAGACTCATCGTCCATTTGCAGTGTTTCAACAGTGCGCTCACAGAAAAGATTTTTTTGCACTAATTCTACTCATTTACCTTGGGTGAACATACAGGGATATACTTTGATGAATACAAATGATCACACCACGAAATTCTACAGGTGAAAAATAGGAAATAAAGAAAATGGCACAGCCATGCTTCCTCCTTAACTGCTTCACCTTGATTCATGCCAACATGACAGATGTATGCTTCATTAATGATAAAAAAATTGATTATACATGTTGAAAAAAAGTAAACAATATTTACAAGACTGAAGGCTGTATTTTCAACTCTAAAAGAAATCATAACAGACAAAAAGAATATGAAGCAGAAGAGAAGTACTACCATTGCGTGCAACACTACCCAGGGCAAACCCAAATTCTGGTTATCACAAGGCATCACTTTGTTGTCTCCTTCCAATAAGCTTGCCTTGAAAAACATATTTTCCAATGGAGGCCCTTGTATCTCTCATAAAAGGCTTGTGATGAGAAATATGAAAAACAAAAATTTCTCCATGCTTCAAAAACAGCAAGGAGAGAGCATGCTTTTGTTCAGCTCCTGCTGTAATTCTCTCATTAGTAATACCATTTCTGACAGCCCTGATGTCTTTACTTAAGAAGGATGTTTGAAAACTTGAAAGAAACTACAAGAAAAACTGGTGATACAGAAATCTTGCCTTATCGTTAGAAACTAAAGTGCCTCAATGAGATTTGTTTAACAGCTAAAGAGGGCTGAGATGCCTTGATCCCAGCATTTAAGTATTTTCATTGAATACTGTCCAGTGCTGAAGGCTTTTTATAATCCAGCTAAGATAGAACAAGTTAAGTCAAAGCTAAATTCAGACCACAAATAAAACACTTCACATGAACAGTGAGTGTTGGTATACAAGTGGTGGACGCTTTGTTCTCTGAACTCTTTAAATATGAACAAGACATCTTTCTAATGTTCACCTTGGTCTTCAAGCAAGACATAAAGTGTGATGCTCTGTGGTCAGTGCTAAGGCTGGACTGGATTACATCACCAGAATGACTGAGCTCTTCTTCTCTTAAAGTCTATGCAGCAATTACACTGAGACATGCTTGTAATTTACTCTCAGCACATTTTGTATATAATTATTAGTGTTACTACACCCTTACTGACATACTGAAAGTTATTTTCATGTAAATAGGATACTTTTGTAGAGAACATTTTGACTGCTGTCCTAGAACTGACATATTTAGGAATTAAAATTTAACTGGGACATAGGAAAATTCACATATAGCAATTCAGCGGCTGATCTGATCAGTGCTAACTGCAGAGGTCCTACAGAGACTAAAAAGTATTCAACTAATTTTCCAGTGTCCCCATTGCCTGAAGCCCCAGCTGCTTTTTATGGGAGCTAGGAATCTCTAATATTCTACAACTGTTTAGCTATTACATATATTAGTTTATGATGCTCAGCAAAGAAAAAGCCTTGTTTATTAACCTTTCACTAAACCCTTCACAAACTCAAACACTGACGAGAGAATAAGAACAAAAACGTACATGAGTGTTATCTGTAAACATATATATTTATTACTTTCCAATTTCCCCAGCTCTTGGTAACCATTGAATTTTCATTATTTTCATTGATTTGATCACCTCCTTTTAGTTCAGAACATGAATAAGCTGAAAAGAGAAGAGCCAAAATAAAATTCCCTTTCATAAAGCATTTGTCTCCATACAGAATTCACCAGCATAATTACGCCCCTATAGTTCTGATGGTGTAACTCCCCATGTGGACACTTGAATTCTACAGACATTCATGCAAGATTAAAAAGCATCCACAAGGCATAATTATACCACTCCAGTCTCTGGTAAATTTCCTCTTATAAAGACAACCTTTTAATGTTGAAAAAAAGAAAGGTTATTTGGGAAGAAAGACAGAAAGGAAAACCACTTCGATTTCCTAATGTAGGAATTTTATGAGGTTTTCTGCTCTTTAGTTACAACCTACTATATAAGCATGCACAAAAAAAAATATTATAACTGTGAAAACAAAGGTTCCTTGGATGATTCATTTGGACTGCCCACCAGTCAAAGCACACTGACCCGAAATGATATCACAATTACTCAAGGTCATTTACCAAGGTTTGGGAATTTTTAAATATCTAGGTAATCTTTCATTTTAATATCATGGCAATTGATTTGTGGCATACATGTTCCTCAGCTTCCGTAAGCTATACTTAAGCAGCAAACTTCTTTGTGCCACTGCATAAAAATGGATCTGAGTTCTCAATGCCACAATGAGAGAAGAAACAAGAAAACAAGTAGGTTTTGTACTCCCTGTATAAAAGAGGAAGGCAATAACTCTGCTCTTTCCTTAGTGCCGTCACCTTGTTGCTATGTGGTTAGAAAGGAAAACTTCCAGTCCTCAGTTAGATAAAACTTACAAAAAAGCTAAACATATGAAACTAGAGGAGTTGATGGTTAAGACATCCAAGCAATCATAATTCTTTACATAAAACTCTGCATAAAGGGTTAAAAAAATTAGAGTCTACTGAAATAAACTAAATTTAACTCCACATTTCCATCAGTTTCTCATTATAGAAGTAAATTAAGGTTGTCTGGATGGCTTTTAAATGTGTGTTTCTCTTTTAATATATTTCATTTTATTGAAGTGTAATATTTTTCCTACATTTTCTAGGTTTCAATTATTATTTTTTATAGCTAATGGACTTCTAAAATATTTTAACATTAATATTCAAATAAATTTAGCTTTTAGATAGTTTCTTGGCAAAGATTTTTCTTGGATTTCTTTACAATTATTAAAAATGTTATACATGAGCATTAAGAAATAATAATTTGGATAATATGGTTTAGTAACCAAAACATACAGACTGGAATCAGCATTGCTTTCAATGTCTTTGTATCATCAGCATTGCATGAATGGTCAAAAGTCATGAAGCTTAACACTGATTTACAATTGATCATTAAATCACAGATGTAAATTACTATGAGAGGACTCAAGATTTCTTGTTTCTGAGTCCCAGATAGAGCTAGGCATATTTAGAAGGATGAGGGAGGCCTGCAGGAAAGAAAGTGAAAGCTTCAGTAGAGTCACTCTGCACTGCTCAGAAATATAACTTAATAGGCTAAAAACCAAGCAAACAAAAAGCCAGGGGTGGGGAAGGTAGCTGAGACATGACTAAATCAGCCAAGTGTTGAGAGAGCCTTCATTTGCTGTATGGCAGAGCTGCATTCAGTTCCGCACTGTGCCCAGGCCTGCCCCTTTTCCCCCGCAGAGGGACAGCCGCACTGCTGGACCAGTCTCATCATTCCAGCCATGGACGATGGAGCATTTCCTAAAATGCCACATGCCCTCAGCAAACGAGAAGGAGAACATCCTACCCTCAAGCAGGCCAGCTGCTCCTGACTAGCTAAACTCCAATATCACAGTGGTTGGCCCAGAGCTTCTGACCCCACCTTGGCTACTGGATATATCACCATAATTAGTCACAATTATATGGTTAATGTATTTTTTAATTTTAATCCGTGCTTCTTCAGCTCTAGACTGATTAATTTTAGTTCTTTGGTGAATCTGAAGAGTCTGTACTGGTAATTTCTGAGATAATTCCATATTAATTAAAGCAGCAAATTTCTTACAGAATCTGTTGAAAATAATTTTACTAAAACAGTGGGTGGTGGTGTAAAATTAGTGAGCATCCATCTTCCACTCAAAGAGAAAATAAGGTCAAGTACAAGAGAATGGATTTTCACATATAAATCAGATAAGTTGCCTTTGCTTTTCGTACAACAGAGATGGTATGGCTCAGAAGGGGAACCTGTTCCTCTACTACCTTTTAGAGTTTAATAAGTGAATTTTAATAAATCTTCTTGTAGCAACTGAAAGGACTTTTTAATATCCCACTGAGGTGCATACACTCCTGTTTAACTTGCTACGTGGTCTGTACGCTCCTGCAGAGGGGCAGACCTAGCTACAGACACCTACTTGCTTCCTCCTGCTGCCTCTGCAATCAGGACTACCCCACAGAACTCAATGAATGCTACTTCAAAGCCTCCTTGCTCAAAAATTTCCAGAGTTTCCTTGAGTCTCCTACCTCATCTCCTACAGATGGTCACACTAGAGTATGCAACCCTTCAGAGCAGGTTATTCTATCACTGGAAGCACCATGCAGTTATTCTCGGCACAGGTCAGTTCCATGAGCTTCTGGAAACCTAGCCAATGATCACTGAGATCATTCTTTAAAATTTCAGCGTGCCTCCTGCACCACAATATTCAGCTACATAAATATAGGCTGAACATCCGTGCAATTAGTAGAGATGCCTCATGCATTCTGTAAAGCAGAAGCCAAACTTACTCCCAGAGCTGTGAACAACACCTTCATGTTTGGTAAATAGCGGCAGCTGCATCTGCACAGTGCATAGAAAAGGAGATGAGAAAATACTGTGTTCTGGCTATAGTAGCACATATGGCTGCAAAAACCCTTCTGCTCTCAGTATGTAGGAAAAAACAGCAGTAAAATCTCAGCATTCTCAGAATTTTGGTTTATGTTCTGGTAATGTAACCAAATTAACCAGACATATTATAAGGACTGTCAAAAACGTTAATCTGATATGCAAGTGCACCAGCAACAACACAAGCTTTAAAAGCTTAAAAGCCATTTTGAGAATTAAACAAAGATTGACAGTATCTCTATTCTGTAGTGCCAACTTTTTGAACACTTTGCATTTGTCAAGAAACATATGATGGTGTTGGCAGCAGTTCCCAGTTAGCACTGGTCCCCTTTGTGAAAGCCACTGCCTAAACAAAGAACTAGATATGGTCTCATCGTCAACAAATTTGAAGTGTCTCTCCTCCACTGGTGAATTATTGTTGTCCTGGAGAGGAGGTGGAAAGCATGCAGGATTCTGCAGCACACACAAAATAAGCTCCTCACAGTTTTTTTTGGCTGTTCACATGAGCCATTCTATCACTTTTCAGCAACTCCAGCTTACATTTTATCTACAGACATACAGTAAGATGAGATAGTCACAGTATTTAAACCTTCAAACAATCTACGCTGCAAATCTGCCAGCCTCTTGTTCCTCAGAACGTTTCATCTAAGCTAAAAATTATCAGTTCAGAGGGATAAGAGCACAGAGGTATACAGATGACTGTAATGCATTCCACCAGACAGCCTTTATGAATTTTTTAGCTGAACTTTCTTCTGTCCTTGTTGTTCTTGCCAACCACATGCAGAACATTTTAGAGACAACAGCTATTCCTCGGAGGTTTACATGCACTATTCAATTCCCAACAATAAAAAAAAAAAGAAAATCCTTTTTCTAAACTGAGTTTCATCTCATATTTTCCTTCATCCTAAATTATAAGTAGCATCCAGTACTTGCACTGCATAGCTGAGAAGCTAGCAGAAATTGCCACATTCAATTAGCACAGCAAAAGTAGCAAACTAGAAATAGGATTTCATTCACTTTAATTCACTAGCTGGTTGCCATAAATACTCATCTGTAAAACATGGAATTCTGAATACTCCAGACATTATTTTCCTTTCATGAAGATGTTTGTTTACTTTGGCAGTGATTCTCTTGGGAGAAACTCTAATGACTTCCACTACCCAAAAAAAA